>OX578142.1:112538064-113053064 GCA_951213105.1 Amaurobius ferox | reverse complement strand
CTTCAGAAAACAGTGTAGGGATTCTATATTTGAGTTCATTCCAACAGGGATACCCGATGGAAGGCGAGTTCATTTTAAATGACAATTCCAATTTAAAACACAATGAAATCACAATTCTTTATTTTTGATCCAAAACATATTTGACTTAAATCAGCTATAAATTAAAGTTATATCGACATTCTGTATCTTTAATTCATTTCACTATATTCTCTTTTTCACATGTTATGATTCCGCGTGAAAAAATAAACAAGTAAATATGTTGATGCCAGTTTCCAAACCTGACATTCCCCCAAAACAAAATGATGTCCATGGAATTTCTAATACAGTTTGATAGATAAATTCCAGAAGTTGAACTATAATAAACAAGCTAGTAGTTTTTGTAGATGTTATTTATAAGGAGTACACCATGAGTATTCAAAACATTCATGATAAACTTTAGGATGACTGGTAGAGTCTGCTCTGCTTAAACACACATACACTCGTTTAGAATATGCGATGACATGAATTATGATAATTTCTTACTGTACAATAATATAACCCCCCTCTCTCTCTCTCTCTATATATATATATATATATTTCAGAAAAAATGTGAATTAAGTAAAAACAACACAAATACTTAACATATACCACAGGCATTTAAATGCTCATGTAAAGAAATATTTCCTTTTTCAAATTAAAAGTTACTAAAATATTAGAAATATTACATACCATATATTAATTTATTTGCATCACTCATGGTGTACCTACATGTAATCTTTTAATGTTGTTTGCTTTGTAAGTTTTAGTGTTACATTTTAAAATTATTTTGCAAGGCATAAAATAGATTATACTTACCCCCACTTTTCTCAAAGCTACGACGAATAACAGTTAAGCATTTATTTTACATTTAATATAGATAGATAAGATTCCAATTTTTGCATAGCTTTCGTTATTGGGAATAGATTTGTTTCGACAATATACAGGAATTTTCCCATCACTGCAATCACTTACTGTTAATCCATTTTAATTACATACTATGAAATCTAAAAATTTAAGTATGCAGTACAAACAATTTTACACTTCTCCCAACACATCCTCATAGTCAAGTCAGAATAGCTCAAATGGCTGTCAATCAATTCAAAGACTATAATAAATGATAAAAAAATTAGGTGACAAGCAATATTATAAGAATGACTTATCCGACTGCTTATTGTAAAACAAAAAATCAATATAGTAAGGTTGACCTATCTCTTTTTAAATCAATTTATTTTTTGATTCATCAAACATATTTTCTTCAACTGTAGCAATACTGATCTCTTATGATTCTATTTCAACACAATCATCACTTGCAGCATAATCGTCAAAAATAAGATCTGGCAAAACTCCTTTTATCTCTTATGATTCTATTTCAACACAATCATCACTTGCAGCATAATCGTCAAAAATAAGACCTGGCAAAACTCCTTTTTCTTGTAACCTATTTTACATTGAAGTATCTTCATAAGCAGAATCAGAAATGGATTGTTGATTCCCTGTTTTCAGATGAGCATCATGTCTGTTATAATTTAAGCATCCACAGGCAATCTTTACATGTTTGGGCTTAATGTCTCTGGGGATGAATCTTTGTCAAAGTTTATTGTTGCTTCTGGGATTTTTCTTTTACTTAAAGTAATGTGAAAAAAACACATTATTTACCTCTCCCAAACTAAAAACTTCACAATATCCAACATACAGTCATTTAATTGTTCGCTATACATTTGGTTTAATTTAAGCAATATGTTTGGTTTAACATTATAAAAGTATAGAAGATTCAAGATGACAGAAAAAAAAATTCGCAATAACCAATAATATGCTACAACATCTGAGCCAGATATAACCCTTTCGCGACAGTTGGCACGCCCACGTGCCGCCTGCGAGCTTGCATTCAAGGACGTACGGCACGCACTCGTGGCGGAGAGAACTTTACCCTAAACGCAGAGTGGCACGTATCGGTGTTTCTGCATGAAACGTTTTCCTTTGAATTTATTTGTCTACTAGATGGCGTTAAATGCCCGTGGAAGCAACTTAAATATATTTTGCAGATGCTTGACCTTGGCACAAGCAGAATCCAATAAATTATTTCTCCATTTGGAGTGTTGAAACATATGGTTCTGTAGAGTAAACAGACAGAGCTCTTCTCGCAGCATCAACAATTTTATACAGTACAACCTCGAAAATCCGGACATCCAAAATCCGGAAACCTCCAAAATCCGGACATTTTCCAAATTTTCGGGTTTTTATTTTTTTTTCCCCCGGATTGACGAAGTCGCGGATTTAAAACAACAGGGTTAAATTATTTATATGGAATTATATTTTATAAGCAAATACAGTATTTTTTTCGGTCGACTTTCTGAACACGGAAATGAAACGAAAGTTTAGATGGACGGCCGTAGATCGGCTCGTGGTTGGAGCGTGAATTACGTTGTTAGCGTTAATCCCTCCTCCCCCTTATTCAAATCACAACTCCGGATGAATTATTTCGCGTAAAATATAGATCGTTATTTAAATACGGAATTTTTATTATCAAAATTTCCTTTTCTCATTATTGAAAAAGACATTTTTCTGAAACAATGTGATTTTTAATATTAAACACTTTAAAACGTTATCGTAACTTTTTATCACAAATTGTTCAATTAAATCTAAAAATCCCGAGAATTCATATTAACGCTCACGGAAATTTATTTTGTTCGCTTCGTAGTACGAATTCCATTCTTCAATGTATTCTGTTTTGTCTTCAGAATCTCCTCTCCCTCCCGATATCTGACGATTTTTTGGTTCTCGTCGAACATGTCAGCTTGAAATCAACTGTATATTTTGCCTCTTTTGTTTAGAAAGCCTTATTTACATACTATAAATAGCAAATAAATAACTAAATAATATCGTATCGCACAGAACCGAGCAACAAGGTCATTAACACATAGACCTCTCGAAGAGTTCAGCTGCGTTTACGATTAGTTACGATTAGGAGCTTAACAAATTCCTTTCTTCGCTTTCCCTGCTCCACCACGTTCCGGTGCTGCAGCCTAGCAATGACTCATCGTATTTTAGAAAAGTCATTGAGAGGAGAAATATTTTTCTGTTTTGGAAAAGATATTTATTTTATCTACTGTGATATTTTTTACATATTTGACTATTACTAATAAAGTTTTTACTTTTTTCAGAGTCATCGGCCTTTTTAAACATAACATTATATAGATGCTGGAAAATAAATAAAACTTTTAAGTTCTTATTTTTTGTTTTTCGTTCGTTAATAGCGAAAACAGTTTAAATGCATCAAAAGTGCTAATCCTCGATCTTTATTAAATCTCGGCACTTCATTAAATCTTCCGGCGCTTCATTAAATCTCGACAAAGCCGATATAACCGAAATTCTGCACTGTGATGATGATGCACCAATCGTAAATAAATTGAGTGATGGCATAATTCGCGATATGATATTAAATAAAAAAAGATCAAAGTAGCGACGATAAATGCGGAGAAGAAAAAATACCCATTGATAATCTTATGCAAACAATCGATCATGCTATTAAAGGTCTTGAACAAAGAAGCTTTATAACCGAGCAGAAATAATGTCCATCTATAGGATAAATAAAACTGCTTTCCCATAAACCAAAATTAATGAAATAACAAATGTTAATTCAAATATTTAAACGAAATGATAAAATGTAATTTTATCATTTCGTTTCGTTCACACATTCTAAATTATTAATATGTATTTTTTTTTGTCTTAGAAATTTTTTTTTTTACCCTATATTTTAAATTAAATAATATGTTTTAATTAATTAACTTAACTTTTGCCATTATTTTTACTAAAAATAGTGCTTTATAGCGTATTTAGTTAATATTAAATCGGAATTTTATTCAAATTCTATAATCCGGAAAAATTGATAATCCGGAATCGGCAAAGTCCGGACGAGTCCGGATTTTCGAGGTTGTACTGTAATTGAGTTTCGGGTCTCCTTTTGATTTTAGCGTTTAATGATTTCATTGGTGAATTACAGGAATATAAGAGAGTATTTTTTTTTTTTGTAAGGGGGGGGAGGGGGGTTAAAGGAATGTACGACAGTGAAATGATTAGGCTATTTCGGATAAAAGTATGGCTGGTTTGAGATGTTTCCCTTCTGTGGAAGAATATACGCGTATGGTAAACGAACCAGACAGTAATGAAAGCAAAGCAGATTGTGAAGATTCATGGAACAGTGTTATTTTTGATGATGAATCTGAAAATGCAATTGATTCTTCAGATTCTGAGCGTACTATTATTACAACGCCGCCAGCTTCAGTTGCTGTTTTTTCGAATCATGTTTGGACTTGTGATTTGAAAGATCTGAATTCTTTGGAGTTTTTGAACATACCTAGAATAAATCACAATATCATGCCGCCTAATTTAGATAAAGAACGTGATTTTTTTAGTATATTTTTTGATGATGAACTAGTAGAATTTATCGTAAAAGCAACTAATGAGTTTGCAAAGAAAAAATGGGAGAAAAATCTCCTCTCTCCTTCCACATCGAAGACTCCACCTGTTTCAAATATATTTACACCTGTGACAGGAAACGAATTTCGTGCTCGCACTAGTAATTTTGACGAGCATTGTCAGAAAACCAAATCTCAAAATGTATTTTTCTAAGAATCCAACTATCAGTACTCCTTTTTGCAATTCAGTTATGAGTCGCGATCAATTTATAGGAATATTACGTTACCTTCATTTTACTCTTGATAGTAATGCTCCAAAACTAAATTAATTGAAACCCCTTGTTAGATGCATTAGTTTCAAAATTTAAATCTATATACACTCCTAGAAGAAATATGTTCATTGATGAATCTTTGTTCTCATGGTAAGGAAGGCTGGGATTTTGTCAATATATCCCCTAGAAAAGGTCCAGATATGGAATAAAAATATATAAATTGTCAGAATCGAAATCAGGCTGTATATGGAATTTCCTTGTGTATACTGGAAAGGACACGGAATTATCAAGCTCTGATGGTGGGTATGGAGAACGCGTTGTGAAAACACTTCTAAGTGAACTTTTAGGAAAAGGATATACTTTGTATTTGGATAAATTTTTTACCTCTCCTGTACTTGCAAAGTATTTGTTGTCTAAGAATACGCATATATGTGGTACAGTTTTAAAAAATCGGAAGGACATGCCAAAGAATTATCCATCTGTACCTAAAACATATATACACTAAAATTTTTAATATTTTGATAAAAGAAAATTTGTATGAAAAATATACATCAAATAGAAAATAAGTATTTCCTTTCTTCCTGAAAAAAGTAGAATGCTGCGTTGAATGGGTGATTTTTAGTGAATTTTTTTCGAGAGTTAGGCTAGCGCAAAAAATTAGCCGTCTTTTGGGAAAAGTTCGGAAACGAAGCGCTCCGTCCTTTGAGCCACGGCAGTTTCGGAATGCTGCCGTCCCGAAAGGGTTAAGCAAGCTCCACTCAGGGTTGAAATGAGTATTTTGGATCTACAAATTTTATTTTGACAATCAAGGTTTTAGACCCAATCATCATTTTCTATGCCTAACTTTTCTGCTTTTTTCCGCATGTATAGCGCAAATTCTGATATATCTTCTTTCTACAACCTAACCAATGCACATCATGAATTGAATGTGTCTGTGCAGTCAGTGCTGCTAATAAAAGGCAATTTATTTTATTGGCCGCATTATACAACAAATAAATAAATTCAAAATTGCATTCAAATAGAACATTTTGGTAACTGAGTAAAAATAATTAGGTACTATTGACACCCGGCTCCTAATTTCTAACCCTAGCACCACTATATTACTTTTAACCCCTTGCGAACAGCGGCTTTCCGGAACTGCTGTGGCCCAAAGGCCGAAGCATTTCGTTTCCAAACTGTTCCCAAAGGACGGTACATTTTTTGCACTAAGCCAAGCTAAAAAAAAAAAGAAAGAAAAAGAAAAGAAAACAACTAAAAATCACCCGTTTAACACAGCATTCTACTTTTTCAGGAGTAAAGGAAATACTTATTTTCCATTAGATGTATATGTTACATGCAAATTATCTTTTATTTAAATATTAAAATTTTATATGATTAAAAATGATTAATTAACTTGATTGAAATTGTTACTTGTTATGCAGGAAAAATATCCAAATGATTGTACTCAATACTTTATACAGCTAATAGAGATTATTAGAGATTATGTGCAATTTTCAGGAAGGAAATAGCTTTGTTACTAAACATTAAACTAAAATCGAAATGAGAACACATACTCAATTACAGCATAGCAAGAGTTTGCCAGAAATGATTTGTTTGTTTATATTACAAAACTATATTTTACCTCTCTAGATGAAGTGATGATTCATAGGGACCCCCTATACCAAGGTTAAATATTTGCAAAATATGTTGTAAATGTTAGAATGGACATTTAGCACCATCTAGTATTCCAATAAATTCAAACGAATATGTTCCACATGAAAACGCACATTGGTGTCAGTCGCCCTTTAGGTTAAATTTCTCCTGGACGCGAATGCATGACTGTCGTCCTTGAATGCAGTTTCACAGTCGACGCATGGATGCGCCTACCGTCCGCAAAGGGTTAAACAGCTAAATTAAAATTGTTGCTGATGATTTTTAATTTGTCAGTTTACCAAAATGCCAGTTATAGTTTTGTGACTAATACGTCTGTTAGTTCAAATAGTTTTCCTTAGGCCTATGATGCGATTCCTCTCAAAACCCAACTAGAGCCATAGAGTATGTCTCTAGTCATAGAGTTTCTAGAGCCATAGAGTATGTCTCAATAGCATCTTTGTGCACAATTTGCAGTATCAAAGCAGGAAATAAAGTTTCAATTGCCTGTGAGTGAGAACACTGGTCATTTAAAATGCTGCACTATGCGTCCTTTTAATGAGCCCTATAACATCATTGGCACTGACAGTTTGATCATTTGCATAACTTATAAAACAACATGCATGTACAACATAAAACAACATGCATATTTAACGGCTGTAGCTGAATTTTTTTGCAACAGTGTATTTATTTTCTTAACAGAAAAAAGCAGTATAGTGGACCTTTCAACAGAAAGGTTCCCTTTAGAAAAAGAAAAAAATTGTATACATTAGCTTACCTGTATTTCATTAGAGCTTGGGAATCTAGTAATTGAGGTCAGGATTAGAAGGTAACAGAGTTCCTACCTGTTCAGTTAAGAAATTAGAAAACTATCAATATTTGGTTGATCCGGAAAATTGGCCCCCACTCATTTTTCAAAGTACGATCCTGCGCCAAGTTGGCGAGATTCTTCGGGTTACAATTTCATTGTGTATACTTAACCAATTCTGGTAGCCCACGGCTTCTGGTAACCCACGGACATCCAATCAGCGCTCGACTGTTTGGGAATCTGCATTTTAATAGGCAGTAATTACTTCAATAGTCTTCTGTGTATTTCATCAGACTTTTTTCGATCGAATTCGTTGACTCTTGTTTTTACAGATCTTTTTCGATCGATTTGTAAAGATTTGAACACGTACAAACTTTTTGGAATAAATATTTAAAACATTCCTCGTAATTCATGGACATTAACATTTTATGCAAATTTTCAGTAGATCTGCAGGTTCCGGTGTTAAATGTACGTGTATGTTCAAGAAAACGTGTTCCGTCGTTGAATGTACGTGTATGTTCAAGAAAACGTGTTCCGGTGTGGATGTAATTAAAAATATGGATATCCATGACATAAAGGTTAGTTCGTTTCTTTGTTCATCCCATGTTTTGAAATTGTCTTTTGTATTTTTCCGTGTTTTTAAAATGGGTTTCTTAATTTTAAAGTATCGTTTTTTCTTGATTTTTGTTAAAGTACAATCTTTTTTCTAAGTTTCGTTTTTTCTTAAATTTAATTAAAGTACAAACTATTTTCTAAGTATCGTTTTTTCCTCAATTTAGTTTAACTAAATTGAGGAAAAATGATATAACGTACAAACTATTTTCTAAGTATTGTTTTTCTTAAATTTTGTTAAAGTACAAACTTTTTTCTAAGTATCGTTTTTTCTTAAATTTAGTTAAAGTACAAACTTTTTTCAGTCTCGTTTTTTTAATTTTTCATATTTTTTTATAAGTATTGCCTTTTTTATTTAATTTCCGATGTTTCGGAAGTTTTTTATATTGATTTTAAGTAAAAAATTAATATAAGTATAGTGTTTCAATAATTGTGTTTAAAATGCACAAAAATCGTATTTTGTAATCTTTTTATAAATATTATTCACTTTCATTCAAAATGAATTGCACTATCATTTTTCAAAATTCCAGTTCATAAACCTAAATAATGCGACGTCACTGTGGTAGGAGGAGCCTATTTTAAAACACGGGAATATACGTCACTTCAGTTGGGAGGAGTCAATTTCAAAACACTGAGAAACACACCAACTTGACGCAATTTTGTACTTAGAAAAAAGAGTGAGGGTCTATTTTCAGAATTTACCCAATATTTAACATATAATATGCTGTACATAATCCTACCAAATATAAAAATAATTTTTTTTTTTAAAATAAAGTGCTTATAGGCACATGTCCACAAGATTTTCAATCACATATGGAAAGGACATTTCATTCACGCATGTTTACAATGTATCAATACTGCTAAATGTGGAACAAAACTCGAAACTAAAAGGGTTCTTCAGGTTTCAGTTTTGTTCCATGTAGAGTGAATTTATACCACCTAAGCTATTTATGTTGTATAAAAATCTTGCTAGTAAACAAAATGAAATTACAAATAACTGGGAGATAAAATTTCTGAAACATATTGGAAATGTTACATTATTATAAGTGTGCAGAATAAGTATAAAATGCAATTTTAACTGTACAATTAAATTTAACTTTGTAATAAGAAATTATAAATTTAAGTAAATCCCGGAGAAACATAAAATACTTATGACTTTCCTGTATAACCACTACTTGTTTTCAAAAAATTTCATTTTGAAAATAAATGATGAAATTGCGATACCAAGCACAAAAAAGGCAAAGTATAACTTTGAGAATGGAGACATAAGAAGCAAATTAAAAATTATAATAAAAAGCTTTCTATGAAAACTATAACATACAGAGTAATATAAAATAATATCTAATTGTAAATAAAATCGTATCTGTTTACAGAACCACCAAAACAAAATGATAAATGATAAAAAAATATATCACAAACTTTTGAAGTGCATAAGACTATTGGGTAACTTATAAAAAAAAAATATTTAAATATGTAATTATTTGCAAATAAGTTCCAAATATGACAAAATAAGCATGTGATTGTTGCATATGTTAAACTGAAAAGATAATTTTTATTTTGTCTGCAAAATTAGTTACAATTTTGGAAGTTTTCACATACAGACTATGCATGTACATCTACCTTTCATACCTCTGGCTTGTATAACAACATATTAAGATAGACTTAACATATTAAAACTTGTTACATTGGCATTTCCAACCGCTCCATTCAATATTATAGCAGAAAACTTTAAATATTTATGTCATATTTGATGGTTACACACAAAAATGCAAATATAACCCTTCATTATTTTCTGATGATCAGCTAAATTTAACCAATAACCAAGTAAATAATAAATATCAATATCACATTTTACTACACAAGTAAACCTTTTAAAATCTTTAATTACTTTGTAACTAATAAAAGAAAAATTAGAAACAAAACTGCTGATTGCATTATAAAAAACAGATTTATATTTTCTTAAAACCAAATGGGAAATATATAGATATGACACTTTTGTGTTTATCTTTATTTACAGTATTATTAAAATATAAGCTGATTAAGGTAATGTTAAATGTTGAAATATAGTACGTGTCATCCTAACATGTATCTTCGAGATTCATTTTATATGAAAGAAGTGATTGAGGTAACAATGACAGTAAATATATTATATAATATTGTCATAATTTGTGAGTTTATATCCTTAAACTTTAAACATAAGCAAAGTTTCATAGATGTACTTTTCCAGTTTGCTTTTTAAACAAGCTCTTTTTACAATACAATCAGCATTTTTGCTTCAAATATTTTTTTTATTGGGTGAATTAATTATAGGTTATGAATGGTATGTTTATTAGTACAATGTAGTGGAAAATTTTGAATGCTGTTTGCTGAAACAAGGATAATAAAATTTAGATAAGTACACTTCTTGAGAGCTAACAATTCTTGACAGGTATCACTTATTGGAATTGGATAAAGTATTCGTGAGTTTGTTAATAGTCATCATCCAAGATGATTAATGCACGGCAACACTAACAGATTCAGGGGGGGGGGGGCTAGAGGGCTAAAGCCCCCAAAATTAAATAGTCTGCACTAGATGAAATGACATTTTTCCCATATTGTAACCTTGTACAAGGTTAAAAAAAATTATATTGTGCCTTTGTACAAGGTTAAAAAAAAACTTACCCTTCCCCCCCCCCTCCCCAAATGGTAGAAACAAAATTATAAAACAGAAAGATTTGAAACATTTCGTCCATGCATGATTAGAAAACTTGAAACATGTTAATAAAACACATGCTTATAGAGATGTTTACATAATTAAAATTAAAGCAAATTAAGAAATTTATAACATTCTAAACTTTATTTTTGTGTTCCGAGTATTAAAACGATTCAAACTACAATATAATTTATTTTTTACCTGTTCAATTACACGTCAGAAAAATTGAAATATTTTGCTATACAAGTGAAATTTCGTAAAAACTGAATAATCGCGATCTACCGATTTCTGTCGGAAATCATTAAGTTTTGCCTAGGCGGACATCAATATATTGATGTCGGACTAGGTTTTGATTAACTATAAAATTTTTTTATCAGCAGTTAACATATTAAAAGAGAAACAAAATTGCTTACCGTTGCACGTGAAAGTAGTTCGTTTATCCTAGAGGAAAGAATCAAGATGGACGCCAGAAGTCGTTCTGCACAGAGCGGTTGATTGATGAAAGACGCGTGGTGTGCCCTCTAGGTTAACGGAAGTTCCAGAAGACGTCATAAAACACTTCAAATGGAGTATGATTGGAACACATTGCAAGATGGTCTTGAGTAAGACGTCTGTAGACGTCGTGCTTAGAATATGACAGTTGTAGGATTTTCGGGAGCTTTATTGGCTGTCCACTGGAAGTCTGTGGTTGTGTGGATAATAATGACTAATGTTGCAGACTTTTTAGATTTAAATTTAGATTTACAACATTGTAATCTGTCTATAAACTTATATGATAAAAAACAAGATTTTAAATTTAATACATCAGAAATTCAACTCTTTGACTCTTGTTTGCATATATCAGTTTTTAGAAATATAATAAACCAGGTTCTTAGAATCAATAAAATTTGTGAAGAAAATTATACATTAGCTCATTTTATGGAATTATTGAGTACAGCGACTAATAGATTGCATATCCTCCCAAATTCGTTATTAAAATTATCAGCTCAGTGTATCAACTTCCACTCGATAACATCCAAGACAACTTTCCCAATTATAGTGCCTAATAATATCGAGATAAAAAAAAAATTATAATTATTTATTAATTATATAATTAAATAAAAATGAATAATAATAAAATAAACTAAAAAAATTAGAAAAATAAAAAATCGGAAAATAAAATACATTAACATTAATGTTCTGAATTTTATTTTCACTAAAAAATTGTAATTTTAGCTATTTTGATACTACAATTTGAGCTCAATGGTGTATAGTGGCATTCTTGTTTATCCATTTCTTCTTTGAATCACTTGTTTAGTGGGAATTTTTATCTTTGTTTCATGTTCATGTTCTGTTTTACTTATATGGGTAATTGTCCTATCTCTGGCTCTGACTCACTGGATGGGTCTGGGAGGGTCGCTGTGAACGTATGTTCTGCCTCCTAGGCAGGGCCGGCTCAAAGACATTTTCGTGTGTGGGCAAGACAGTTTGGAGCCGCCCTTCATATATATATATATATATATATATATATATATATATATATATATATAAATTGAGCTACAGCCACAAAACTGAGCATGCAAATTTCGTTTTAAGAGTTATGCAAATGATCAAAGTGTCAACGCCAATGACGTTATAGGGCTCATACAGCGCGCATGGGAACGACATATCGTGCAGCATTTAAAATGTCTGATGTTCTTACTTACGAGCAATTGAAACTGGATTTTCTGCTTTGATACTGAAAATTGTGTACAAAGATGCCTTTGAGACGTCTCGACAGCACTACGAACAATTGTCGGATTTTGAGAGAAGTCGCATCAATGGCCCAATGGAAACTGGTTGGTCGAACAGACGTACCAGTCGCCATCTTGGTCGGAACGATATGGTAGTTGCTCGGTGATGGAACAGTGGATCAAAGAAGACCCATGTAACCGTCGCAGAGGCTTAGAACGCCCCAGGCAGACAACTGCTCGAGCAGTCAGGAGAGGAGTCACATCTACACCAATGGCGTGGTTCGAATCTTATCAGACATCGCCCGTGCATCCTGTATCAATGTATATTATTCGGACGACTGATGGGATTAAGTGTCGACGTCCATTAAAGCGCCTACCACTGACCCCTTCAACATAGGCAGAGGCGTCTGAATTGGTGTTTAGCTAGTTAGTGTACTAGACAGTGTCTGATTGGAGGCAAGTTCAGAGACAAATTCTGTTTCGTCAGTACTGATGATCGACGCATAGGTGTGCGGATGAGGACTGGACTTTTTTCGTAATTATACGAGAAAGCTATTAAGGGCAAAGTATCTTAGATAGGCAAGAGCAGGAGGGAATAATCTCTCTTAGGAACAGGATCACCATCACCTTACGAAAATTATTTTATTTCATTGATCTATCAAATTTTATTCTCATCTAAATTTAGAGGTTTAGAAAATGTAATGCTTCACATTTCTTTCTACATACATACATGCATAATGCAGCAGTAATTTATAATACATAGCTGAATTTTGGACTTTATTTGTAATTTCCCTGCACACAAATGATGTATTTTTAAAGGGATGTCTGTGCGCGAGTATAATGTATATATGGATGTGTATAGGAGTCTAAAGAGACAAAAATTTCTAGAACGAATGGAGTGAAGTGAACAAAATTTATGATTTTAAAGGGAAATAAACACTCTGAAGGTCGCAAGTTTTCAAACTTCTTTTAAATCATAAAAAGAAAACGGCATTCAAAAATATTAAATAAACAATCATACTATATGTAAATTTACGTGAATAACATCTATGTTTGGGATTTCTGTGTGGGGGAAACGAAGCGTTACGAAAAATGTAAACCTTTTGGGCGCTTATAATAATAATTTCAATATTTTAATATTCAGAACTTTTTTTTAGAAAGCAAAAAAGTGTCTGTCCGAGCGAGTGTTTTTATTATTCTTGTTTTCATTTTAAACTATAAAATAAAGATATAAATAGTAAACGACAAAAATACGTACTAGGAAATTTAGTATCAAAATCTATATTTATTATTAAGAAAAGCTTTTATAATTCTCGAGTAATCGTCTTGCCAAATTGAAGAAGATTGAAATTTTTCCATTTTTCAACTTAGTAACATCTCAAAAATTAAAAGAACTAACTTTGAACAATAAGCATGAATTTGTAGCTCTGTGAAAGCCCTACAAGTGTATATAATTGGATTTTGGATCGAACTATATTTTTCTTTGGGGGGGAGGGGGGGTTAAACTTAGAAACATAAAAATTAGTTTTTTTCCTTGTTTCATACTTTCACTCGAAATATCTTTGAAAGTATAAAAGATCGATAGAATTATTAAGTGATAAAAATATGTATGAGGAAATTTAGTTTCTAAATTTATATGTATATTTAAAAAAGCTTCTATAGTTTTCGAGTAATCATCTTGTCAAGCGGAAGAAGTTTGAAAATTTGCAGTATTTCAAGTTTGTAATGCTTATATCTTAAAAACTAAAAGTGATAACTATAAACAATTAGTATGAATTTATTGCTCTTAGTTTTTGAAATATAATGATTATAATTTCGATATTTTAACATATCGAAATTATAACCACTATACTTCAGAAACCAAGTTTTTCAATAGGTGGGAAAGCTGTAATATTTGAATTGCCACGATTATTGCAAATCAGTCTGGTTACTTACTCTTTTGAGAAATATTGTTGCACAAGCACGAGATATTTTGCTTTGTTTAAAAAGAATTAGGAAGTCAAATGTATATGGGGATTCTAAAGATGTTTAATGATTAGTGAGGGTTGAACAGAATAGGTAGAAATATACGTATTCAATTACGTATTTATGTGCCGCTAGACAAGTTTATAGATTAACTATAATGTAAAATTTTGTCAGTAAGTTTAATTTTTATACTGCAAATCAAGTTAGTAAAATAATCGAATATTCACTGGGGGGGGGGGGGGGGGTGAAGACGATTGATATGTAATGTTTAAAATGTCCCTGAGTTTGTGACAAGTGAATGAAAATATATAAAAAAATGTTCGAAGATACAAAACCTAATCCAAAAGCAGGAAAAATATATAGAATAGGAAAGGGGACAACAATTAAGAAAGAAAGGTGGAGGGGGGTAAAAATTAAAAACATTCTAATTTTTTGCCGAAAGATAAAGTGCATAACAAAACTAAGAGAAGGGGAAAAATCATATTTGCAATCATTAGAGAAAAGGGTGGTAAAAAACGCAATATTTGTTTTCGTAATTTTGAAAAAAATAATAAACGAAAACATCTGAAAAGAATTTAGAGATACTTAGGCTCAACAGAAACACAGGGAAATATCCAAATGTTTCTAAATTCTTTTAAAAAAAAGGACGGGGGGGGGGGGGGGGGGGGGTTAGAAATTAAAAAATATGAACTTTTGAGTGGGGTAATAAAAATAGGGTGTATTAAGAATTAAAAAAAAATCCATTCGTTGGAAAAGAGGACCGTCAATGTTTCATTTTTTCTCGGTTTTGAAATAAAAAATGGACAAAAAAATACCACATATCATACAATACAACTTTATATAAGAATAATAATGAATCGAATGTTGACTGGAACATGGGGATATTAAATGAATTGTTTGAGTAGAAATAAAAAAAATCACAATATCAAAATGTATATTACAAATTTTAAGATTGTTTAATTAACATTTTACTTAAAAGTGTATTAAATTATAATTATAACTAAAAGTGTAATTATGCAAAAATAAAATAGTATTTACAGATTATTGAACGTATATCCAGACAGAAATTTGTGTGCATGAGCAAAAGAATATGTATAATTCCCAGATTGTGTCTATAGAATAAATTTATTAATTTATAAAACAGCTCTAGCAAATTAATAACAACTTTTGCACTTTGATACAAATATTTATAAAGGATGTTATACTTCGTAAAAATATTTTGTAGCATTTTTTTTTTGTTTTACAGTGAAACTGGAAAAATTACAAACTTAAGAACATTTTACACCATTGCTTAATTATTTACCTCTGAAATTCCTCATAGAACAAACGGGGCCACGGGGCATATTATTTTAGATTAAAACATGAAAAAATTATTCTTTTATCAGTATTATTCTGTGGCTAATGCCATAGACTAAATTCAGTACCAAATTAATTTTATTTGTTGAAACACATTAAAAATCGACAAAAAATGTAGTCAATTAAGAAATTTTGCAAAAATATTTTAAATAATTGAAAGAAAAAGTTACCCGAATAGTTAGAACTTAAAAGACAGCCATATTTGTGGATGGATTTGTGAATCTCGCACAGCAGCATAACACAGCACATTGCTTTGAACACTAGTAAGAAGTAGCTTTTTACTTCTAGTCACTATATTTGTTATCTGCATGGCCTCCAGCTAGTCTCAATGCCGAAATGAGCTAAAACGGTAGACGACCAAAAGAATGACCATCCGGACTAATCTCCTCCCTCCCGTCCTTTCAGAAGTGGGATCATAGAGACTGCATCCATGTGTTTGCAATTTGAATTTGAAACCAGGAAAAAATTCTGAGAATCGCTCCTTGAGTTTTTCCCAGTATTTGGGGTACAAAGTCCCCTAAGGGATTGGACCCAGCTGCAAGTTGTTTAAAATCTCTCAAGTGTTGAACTGCACATTGCTTCAAAAAAGATATAATTATGGGAGAAAAACGATTTTATCCTTTTATATTTTAATACTATCTAAGAAAGTAAATTAATTTATATTAAAGTGGCACAAAATTGCTTCATTTTCAATTTTTTTTTTTAATATGACCATAAAAGTCATTCTTGCTACACCTAATTTCACTTCCAAATGGCCGCCCCTGATTCGGTCGCTGTGGGCAATTGCCCACGCCGCCCACGCCTTAAACCGGGCCTGCTCCTAGGTTGTATTTCGTCATGTTCATTCCGGTGCTTCTTAATATTTCTCATACTGTTGCGGTTGATCGTAGTTACACATTGTGAAAGAAGAAGGGTTCCTTCCTCATGGTAATAATATATTTCCTAATTTTTCTTATCTTCAATTTTTCATCTTAGGTGCCTGTAGTCTGAGTTTGGACATTTATAGTAATGTACTATTGCCCTATGTGAAACAGGCATTTGTTTGGGTTAATTAGAATTAAATACTCAGACCTGAAGATGAATTTATTTCTGGTTAATCTTGGAATTTGGACCGGTGCTGTACTTTTCTGTTATCGGCATTATTGCCGTGGTTTTGCTTCTATGGAGAAGTTAATATTTCATGATTAGTACTTGAATTGATTATTTTTATTATTACATTTTTCTGATACATATATATATATACACACACACAGGGTGTCATTGTCAAAACATTGACCTCGGCTTTTATTCCTTAAATATTGATCTTAGACATATATAATAAATTACAAAGTTGCGTAAAAAAGGGTACAGAATTTTATGAAATTGATTAAAAGTTTCAAGGGAATTAAATATTAAGAAATACAAAATTTAAATTTTTATACGGTCTCTGTACAAAAACATTTCCAATGAGTAAAATGTGCCCCATACACTAATAAGGTGATGTACAAAATTTCAGCATTTTGTTATAAAAAATCCCAGTGATATGAAAATAAAATAAATGCTGACTTAAACCACTTTTCGATGCATCGACATGGGTTCTCAGGGGGGAAAAATCATGTCGGCAGATGGCGTTTCAGGGGTCATACACAAATTACGAAAGAAAACAATGATTACAAAAATAAATAATAATTGTGATTTTTATTTGTACAAAAGTATCTACACTGTGTAGAAATAATAACTTTACACATAGATTACAAAGCTTGTTCAAAATGTTTTCCATTCATACTAAAGATCCATTAAAGATAAGAGGCAGATATTATTTGCCTATGATGCATTTCTGCGTTGCATCATTTGCACTCTTGCTGTAAACATTTGCATTTTAATTTGGGATTAATCCCTTACCAACTTTGTTTAAACATATCTCTGGGACTTTTTATGATAATATGCTGAAATTTTGTACATTACTTTATTAGTGTATGGGGCACATTTTACTCATTAAAATGTTTTTGTACGGGGGCCGTATAAAAATTTAAATTTTGTATTTCTTCAAATTTAATCCCCTGAAAATTTTTATCAATTTCATAAAATTCTGTACCTTTTTTTACGCAACTTTGTAATTTATTATATATGTCTAAGATCAATATTTAAGGAATAAAAGTCGAGGTCAATGTTTATGAGACACCCTGTATGTATATATACAGGGTGCCCACTTATATCCGTTACACCCCCCTTAACTTCTAAACCGTGTCAGCTTAGGCCATAAAGTTGGTGTCTAGGTATAGTAAAAAGGCTATGCACTACTCGATGAGACAACTTACAACGCCATCTATCGGCAAATTTTGGAATTAGCAGTCCTATCTCGTAAACGGTGAAAGATATGTGAAAAAAGTCAATTAGAAAGTTGTAGAGCACTCTCGATTTAGTATAAAAAGATACCTTGCACACATTAATACTCAAAACAGAATGCAAAAAATTAACATTTGTTTGGTCACGATTTTGAAAATTGTCATGTCATAAAGAGTGGAAGAAAGAAACTGAGACACTTCCCTGTCTTCAGGATCATTTATTTACAATAGTATATTGCTGAAAATGCTCTCCGTTAGCCACTATACACATCTGCACTCTGGACTGGATTTCTCGCTGCACATTGTGCAACATGGCAGGTGTTACGAACGCACAAGCATCAGTAATGCATCGTCGAAAATCCTGCAATGTTGGCGGAGGGGTCGTATATACCTGCCCTTTTACGTGTCCCCATAAGAAGAAGTCCAATGGGGTCAAGTCAGGTGAGCGCGAGGGCCACTCGACGGAACCACCATACCCGATGACTTGATTCTGGAATGTCTCTTAGGTACTGCTGAACGTTTGAAATCTTATGCGGAGGTGTGCCGTCATGTTGGAACCATACATTTAGGAGTTGGTGCAACGGTAGATTCTCAACAAAGTCGGTTATTACATCCTGCAGAAGCTGCAAGTACTGTTGTCCCGTTAACGTGCCGTCGCAAAATACTGGTCCAATGAGCCTGTCATTTAAAATTCCGCAGCAAACATTAATCGACCAGCGTTGTTGATGTCGAACTTCGACGGCATATCTCGGATTTTCCAGCGACCAGGTATGAACGTTCTGTCTATTAAACATTCCATTCCTCAAAAAACATGCCTCATCCGTCCATATTATGTCTGCCAGGAATGTTGGGTGAACCTCTAAGTTATTCATCACAAAGTTGCATCACGTGTAACGTCTCTCAGCATCTCTTGGCAGCAATCCCTGCGCAGGTGTAGATTGGTATGGATGAGATTTTCCAGACGCGGCTTTTTGAGAGGCCACAATTTTCACTGATCATTCTTGTGCTGCTCTGAGGATGGGCGAGAGCGTATGCTAGCACATCTTCAGGTTGCACTTTGCATCCTATATTACGAGGTGTACAAATTCGAGGTCGGCTGGTCATGCAGCCTGTCTCCCTTAAACGTTTTACAACTTTTAAGATGGTCTGCCGTGTAGGATGTGGGCCTTGAGGGAAATGCTCACAATACAGCCTTGCAGCTGATTTTGCCTTACTCCCACATTCACCGTAAATTAACAACATCTCGCAATACTCGTTACTGCCAAATTTTGCCATAACTCTCTGCTTTAAGGTACAACCCAGCAGAAACATCCTTTTTATAGTAGTAGTCTCTGGTGAACAGGTATGACGTTCCATCCTCATTTGCATAATACATGAGATTCATGTGATTTTTATACCAGACATGGTTGAGTTGAGCTGTGTGTTTGGAGAGACGATTTTGCAAGATCAGCAGAAAGCTTTCATGGTTTGTAGAGACATTCAGTAAAACACGCCATGGTCCTCATAAACCATGCTCCTCATGAATGCGAATCACGGGTATTTCCCCTGCGCCACAACACAGGCTCGTATTTTGTCCGTAAGGTGGTCTTTTCTCGCTTCGCTTCACAATCAAACAAATGTTCATTTTTTGCATTCTGTTTTGAGTATTAATGTGCGCAAGGTATCTTTTCGTACTAAATCGAGAGTGCTCTACAACTTTCTAATTCACTGTTTTCACGTATCTTTCACCGTTTACGATATAGGACCACTAATTCCAAAATTTGCCAATAGATGGCATTGTAAGTTGTCTCATCGAGTAGCGCATAGCCTTTTTACTATACCTAGACACCAACTTTATGGCCTAAGCTGTCACCGTTTAGAAATTAAGGGGGGTGTAACGGATATAAGTAGACACCCTGTATATATATATACAGGGTGATCAGAAAATGTCTGGCCAAATTTTAAAGGGGGTTAGAGGGGACGAATATAAAAAGATTCACAGTGCAATACATGTCCGGAAACGCTGCGTAAAAGCCCTGGAGAGTAAAGAAAGTGGAAAGGTAAAAGGAAAGAGACACAAACAAATGTAACAAGCCCTTTATTAAATCAACATGTCACAGTAAATGCTCAAAAGAGCGACCACCAACCATAATACAAGTTTCACATTGCAGCCACATAGAACTGTGTACCATAGCAAAAACACCAGACATGTCCTGCACATCTCCAGCAGCAACAGCCAATCTGGCGACGAGATCGTCGGCGGAGTCCACGGGGGTATTGTAGATGATGCTTTTCAAGTGGCCCCACATAAAGAAATCCAAACAGGACAGATCTGGTGATCGTGGCGGCCAGGGAACAGGTCCACCTCGACCAATCCACTGATGTCGATAAGTAGCATCCAGGTAATTTCTGACATCATGGCTAAAGTGTGACTGCGTTTCATCGTGCTGGAACCAGATACGTCTCCGGATGCACTAAGGCACAACGGCAAGCAGTTCGGGCAAGACCTGTTGCAAGAAGATGAGGTACTTCGGGCCATCCAAGTGATGAGGTAGGATGTACGGCCTAATCACGTATTCGTGCACCATACCCGCCCACACATTGACACTAAATCTCTGCTGGTAAGCAGACAGTCTTGTAGCATGCGGATTGTCATATCCCCAAACATGAGCATTGTGACTGTTAAACAAATCTTCTCGAGTGAACGTTGCCTCATCCGTGAATAACACGTATGAAGGGAAGTCAGGCTGTACAGCAGCCTGTTGCAAGTACCATCGTGAAAAGTTTTCATGGAGAGGAAAATCTGCCTCTATCAATGCTTGCACCTTTTGTAAATGGTATGGGTGCATACGTTCGCCATGCAAAATCTCCCATACAAGTAACTGTCTCACACCCAGTCTACAGGCAACAGCTCTCGTGCTTGTTGTTGTTGTTGAGACCCAGACCGTCCGACCTACCAGAAAGGTGTAAGGTAACTGTTTGGACAGCCAGGAAGTGCCACCCAATTTAGACCGGAACCCAGTGGGGGAGGCATCCACAGGGACTGTACCCTCCTTCCCCTACCACCAACCTCTCGGAAGGACTTACGGACACACATGTTTAACGTGACCGTACTCCGCGTGAACACGGCGGCAGTTTTGGCAGTGGCTGGAATCGAACAAGGCCTACCGAGTGCAACTCCAGCACGCTAAGCAATGGGCTACCGCGCCCGTAGCTCTCGTGCTTGTGGAAGAATTGTGCTCAACCTCACGTAAGACATCTTCTTCCACTCGCACTGTTCTCACCGAGCGAGGCCTGCCCACATCATGTCTGCTGGCATTGAAGGACCCACTTTTGCAAAGCTGTCTGTGCACTCGCTCGAAAGTTTGACGATTTGGTATTTCTCTGTTGGGAAATCGTTACTTGTACAACCTTTGCGCAGCTCTCCCATTTCCATTCGCAGCTCAATACGTCAGATCTTTTTTTAAATGTTATGTTTTTAATATATATATACTAATCTGCTAGTTCAGCATTCGTGAAGCGCTGCATGCTGTTTGAAATCACAGCGGGGAACGACAGCTTCCCGCATTGCCGACTTGTTTCAACTGCCCTACACAGTGCCCTCTACAACCTTCATGCGATGTTTCCAGACATGCATTGTACTAGGAATCCTTTTATATTCGTCCCCTCTAACCCCCTTTAAAATTTAGCCAGACATTTTCCGATCACCCTGTATATATATGATCTATAAATGGTAGTTTAGCTATCAATACAGTAAATTAGAAGAGAAATATTGCCTTGCATTGCATTCCTTTTACAAAATCGATATGAATTAATGATCCTTTTTTTAAATGTTATGTTTTTAATATATATATACTAATGTGATCAATTATTAATAAATTATTTACTAGATCAATTATTTTTACTGTTGACTTAATGAAAATACAGACATTTTAAATCTTGCCAAAAAAAGAACTCACATTTTCCAAAAAACACCTCTGTAATTTTTTTGTGGTAAGAAGGTTGCTGTATAAAAAACAAAAAGTCATGAAATTTAAAAATGGAGCTCATCTTGAAAAAAATTGTTTTTGCTGAAATTAAATTTTATTTTATTTACATTTTTCAACTTTGAGGCAAAAAAAACCATGATTTTAATTAATTTTAAATGCTATGTTTTTTATATATAAACTGATGTGATTAATTGTTAATAAATTATTTACTAGGTCAATTATTTTTACTTTTGACTTAATGGAAATACAGCCTTACAAAAAAAAAAAAAAAATCTCACATTTTCCAAAAAACATCTAATTTTTTTATGGTAAGAAGGTTACTGTATCAAGAACATGTATGAAACATATCAAGCAATATCTTAAAAGAATTGTTTTTGCTGAAATTAATAATATATATATGTTTATGAAGACACACAGTTACATCTTAGTGTATACTATCATATGTTTCCTACATAAGAAGCTGCTGATCATTACAAGATAATTAAAAATGTCCAATTTTTATTATGTAATTTTGAAAAATATATACTTATTTCACTTAAAGCTGCATGAGGCCATTATATAACAAGAAAGATCAATCATGCATAAAGCATTGATTATGAAATACTTTCCAACTTCAATGCAATTTTATTTAAACATCTCTAAAATGCGATGAATATTTGCATATTTTCGCCTCGGTAATATTTTAAAAATTATCACAATACTACATTCATTTATTATATTTGAAAACTTAAAACTTGATCGAAAAAAATGAACTTCATTCAAATGACGGCATTGAAATATAAATTGCCTGGTTTAAGCATCTCTAAAATGCGATACATTCCTCGATAATATTTTTAAAATTGTCATAATACTACAATAATTTATTATATTTGAAAACTTCAATGAAAACAAATGAAATTTATTCAAATGACGTCATCGAAATATAACAAGCCTGGCTCTGTCTATAAAAACAGCACTTCATTGATAAACATTTTTCCATTCATTTCATTCATCACAATACTATAATAATTTATTTTATTTAAAAACATAAGACCATGGGGATACAAGTAATTAAACTCTATGCTTAAAACTTCATCGAAAAAATTGTCCTTCTCTCTGTAAAATCAATTGATATTTCATTCACATCAGCTATATTGCAGACTCCATGAACTAAATAATTTTGCGTTAAAGAAATAGCAATTCTTGTACAACTCATTCAACATCTTTTGGTATTTACATTTTCCATAAGTGAAAAATAGGCTTCGTTGTAGAAATAATCAAAGTTGGATGATCCTTTAAACTCAAATATATTGTAATTGCGTTATTTCAGTATGTAGATGCACAGAATTTAAGCAAAAATATAGCGGTTTTAGGATGGATACAACACTAAATATGAATTAGAAAGAACTTTGAAAATCACGATTTTGACACAAGATGGATGCCATATTTTATTTTGAAGTGGGTCACTTGATCTTTTCATATAGTGGTCACGTGATCGCTTCATATAAAAGGTGTAATTATTATTTAAATTTTTATCTAAAAAACTACTGAATATATTTTGCTGAAATTTTTTTTATATATTTTATGGGATAATTTGAATATTTTCTAAAATTTTCGAAGTAATTTGTGAATTTTAAATCCACTTAAAAAATGTTTGAAAAATTAGATCCCATAGGGTTCAATGTATTTCATTTTTTCAACCCGGGTTCAATCCAAAACTAATTGGGTGATATTATTCATTTATATTCCCATAGGTCCCACAGACCGTCTGAACAACATATTAAAATTTCATTTTGATAAAGTCATTTTTACGGCAGTTATCGTGCTAACGGACAGACAGACAGAATGAACAAAGTCATAAAAACTTTTCAACTTTGTTGTAAAGTGTTAAAAATAATGAGATAAAATTTTGCACTAATACTTTAGCTAACAAGACGATTATATTGATAGAGGGCAACTGCATATTCTTAACTGCATTCATTAATAGCCTTGGATTCTACAAAGAAGCACTAGTGGCATACTTTAGGGGGAAATCCTTTCCTAATTGGACTGTAGGCATGACCTTGAAAGTTAATAGACCTTGAAAGTTGACATAATTTATTGCTGCAGGGGAATATCTCTGTTTCTGGGAGGGTATCAAATTTATTTCCTTTGTCCTAGACTTTTCCTATTCTTTGAGGGAATAATCTCACATTTTACAAAGAAAGGGAAAGGGGATTTATTTCTTCAAAAGGAATGATGGTAACTTTAACATGTCTAATTATTAAGCTTTTTTATTGTTTAAAATTATGCAATTTAGTTATAAATATAGTCACAAGAGGAATATTTAAAATATTTCTTTGTATTTTAATTCTTTCTATAAAACTGATAACAATCAATAGTAATTTATGAAAATTGTTAATTTTTAATAAATAAATTCAATTAAGTATACATTAATTTATGAAATAGGTAAATTATTTTTACTCTTGACTTATGAAAATGCAGCCAAATAAAATTTTTATATTTTGCACAAAAAAGATTTCTTCTCATATTTTCCAAAAAATATATATTTAAATATTTATGGTAAACAGGTTACTGTATAAGAACATGTAAAAAGATTATCAAGAAATTTAAATATGGAGCTCATCTTGAAAAAAAAAATTGCTGTTACTAAAATTAAAAAAATAATTATTTACGTCTTTCAACTTTAAGGCAAAAAATAACAGGATTTTATTAAAATGTTATCAAAATACATACTGTTTGATAATAAGCATATATTCTAAAATAACCATAGAAAAAATTGTGTTTCTGACAATTAGATGCAGAGTAAGAAAGGATTTTATCAAACACAAAGTTTTCATTCCATCAATCTTCAAAGCAGCACAAAGTGAATTTCCATTTCTTTAAAAATTTATTGCTAAAAAACTAATGCATGGAATGAACTAAAATTTCGCAACTGCACACACAGGCATCTTCCTTTATTAAGATGTACTGATTTAAAATTTTCTCACTATGTCTGCTTTTAAAATGAATATCTGTAAACTCAAGTTAGTCTTCATTTCTTTCTCAAATCTTAAATGTGATTCGAACTACAAAATTAAATTAAATTGACAAAGACAATTATAATCCAATAGTTAAACATAATGCACACTTATACATTTTCAAGTTTCTTTGTTTAAAAGTTTTTTATATAATATCTTTAAATGTTTTTTAATTTATCATTTTGTACATCGTATATCATTTATCACAATTTAATAGTTGGTACTTAGACTTTGAAAATCTTTAAAATTGATAATGCAAATACTTATGCATACTAGATTCAGTTCATCATACAATGAACTTCCTCTAATCCAAACCCTAATGATCCGAAAGTTCTTATAATCCAACAGTTCAATGGGAAAAAAATTTATGAGCTATTTTGAAGATATCCGTTTGGAGATGCAAGAGTACAGAACAAATCTTCAGTTATAGAGTTTATAGTATTTTTTCTGTGGATTTCCAAGATTCAATACATTTACACTGAATAATATTATTAAATAATGTTTTATGGAAAAGGTGTAAAAGAAAAATAAGATAACAACGTACTAGCCAAAAATACTGTTCATTTACTTGCATATTACTGAAATTATTTATTTTACTAAAATACCCCATAATTTTTTTCTGACGACCCTTAAAAATCTGGTATGAAGCCACTATGTCTTGTTAGCACTTCATAAATATGACATCATTGAACATGGCCGTGCTGTGATGCTCCACATTTTTAAAAGTAATTTCCAGAGTGGCTGCCCCTTTTGTGTGGAAAATCACTACCTCTGGGTCATCAATATCATTTTTATCATATTCATATTAAGTTTCTCTGGTCTCTAAAGACACCACAATGTCACTGTCAGTATAATTTTGATGACTGTGACTATTTTTATCAGAAGTCACCCATTCTGCTCTGTTACATGGTAAAAGATTTTTGCTGTAGAGAGTTAATCTCAACAGAACTCCCTTGTCTATAGGTCGAAGTAAGGGGTCACATTTGGAGGCTGAAAAACTGTTCTGATGTTATCATTGTTAAGTTTGAATTCTAAGAAGATGCAATGGAGCATTGTCAATAACCACTAAAACTTCTTCAGGTTGCTTCTGAGTAACAATTAGCTTTGAATAAACAATTATAAATCTGAGTAGCCCATTAACTTTTAAGTTACTGGAAGACAGTGCTGATATATTCTGCACCAATATGTGACTTTTTGATCATGTGATCAGCTTTTCTGTAACATACCTTTGTTACTATCCCCCGTCGCCCTCAAGATTGGAGTTTTAAGGCAGCCTTCGGCTGACCTAGGTACTTCGTTAGTGGATATCCTTGAATCAAGTTTATTTTCAGTGAAAATAGCTGAACAATGGCAAGAAAAACATATAGGCTGACATCTCAGTTTAGGAGCAAATGTCTGGTAGGGTAGAAATCCCAACACTCCACTTAATTCGAACAACTTGCTAATTCAAACATACCTCAGTCCAAATTAGTTTGAATTACAGGGGTTTTACTATATATTGTTGTAGGTGTACAGTCTAATGTTTTACATGGGATGTTTTGAAAAATTAGAAAAAAAAAATTGGTGGCTTGTTGAATCTATCTAATATGATTGACATTTAAAGATTGAATGAAGTTACAAACCATTACAAAAATAATTTTCTGCGCATTTGTATGTTGTGAATTTGAAGAACAGAAAAAATATTGCACAAATATGTTACGAATTCCCCTATTCTCATTCTAATCTAAAAAGATTTGAAAATCAAATACAATTTTATCTGTGAATACATATTTTTTTATTTAGATGCTGATATTTCTTTGGAAGAACACCACGATTGAAAATCTTACATAATAAATAAAGGACGATGTCTGTGCAGTCTGTAACGATAAATCTGATCATTGTATGACAATGAGATTTGGTGTACAGATACTTCAAGACCCGAATAGGTGTACTTTGGCATTTTTTTTTTAAATTTCAAATTAGTTTTTTTAGTTATTTTATGTTTCAGCACAATTTACAATGATTTCGGTCCATATTCACACAAATCAATTTCTTAGCAACCTAAAATAGTATTACTGAGTTTTCATTTTGAAACTATTAGAAAGATCAAAGAATGTTTTTTCCAACAATGTTTGAACTGAATCCGTGAGACAACTCCTTCATTATTTTTTTTAACCCTTTCATGACTAGCTCCATCTATATCCAGCATCCACTAAATGCTTCACCTTGGCTAATGGCAGCTATATGCAGCATCCACTAAATACTTTGCATTGGCTAATGACATTTGCAGTAACTATACACGAATTAGACACCATACATTTAACATACGCACAAGAAAAATTCTTGATACTAGTAAAATGTATTTGTTTTCTAGCTTTTTGTGGAGTATCATAGTTAAAAGTAAAGTAATTAACGTGTACGGTGCGCACTAATGGTACGATGACCCATTCATTGGTGGCATATTGATGGCTAGTTCTATTGTTGCAAAAGAGTTAAATACATCAAAATTCGCATTTTTTTACATGATCTAATATATATATATATACATATAACATTGCATCTGAAAAACAAAAATTAGCACAGTTCTATAATTTAACTAAAGCTTCACCATAGATCTCAGCATTCTAACAATTTTTTTTTTTCGATTTCATAAGCAATTTTAATTTTTGTAAATTTTTAAGTAATCACATTTAGTCATCGCAATGGACTGTCTTGTACTTAAACAAAGATTCCATGTTCCTCCCCCCCTTTGGATCAGATCCATTTTAAAGAGGGGTTAGCAGGTTGTGCATAAGGGATGGGTTCTTAACATTTGGGAAGAAACTTCCGGAGAGAGGTTTTGAATCTTTTATTTTGTTTTCTGCTTTGTGGAAAGTGTGTTTTTATTTTTTGCTTTACGAATAACATGCTTGATAAATTGAGTACTAACAGGTATTTATTTACAATACTGGGTAATTCGTTTAAGTACATAATAAAGCAAAATGTCTGTGTGTGTGTTTCTGTGCAGTCTTTAGACGAAAACTTAAGTGTCATATGAAATTCGGTATACCAGAAGGCAGAATTCGGAAGTTACTTCAGTACCAGAAAAGATACACCTCAGCATTATTTTTTCTAATTTCGAAATAGTTTTGAGTTATTTTATGTTTTAGCCCGATTTTGAACGATATTCACACAAATTGATTCTTTAGCAACTTAAAATATTATAACAGAATTTTTATCTTGACACCATGGGAAAGATCGAAAAATTCTCTTTTAAACAAATTTTGAATGTAATCCATTCAATTAATAGAATTGAATTTTTAAAAATATATACTTTTTGAGTATCTTAAACCTTTCAGATTTTTATGTTATGATATAACAAAAATTAACGTGCCATCTAATGTTTATAATTTAACAGTAATTCCTAAATATGTCACAGACTATTGCAGAAAAAATTAATTTTTCAACCCATCTGTTGATTAATTATAAATTTTTTAACTGAGCGATCTATTAGAAATTTTGAATCAACTTAGCATTTCCCCACTTCCGAGCAGACCCTTCTTAAGGTTTTCTACCTACTGAAGCCACACCCATGTATGGGGGGATTGCATTGTCCATTTGTGCATGGCGTCCTGATGTATGATCAAGATTTGGGTATTTTTCTTATAGCGTGAGAATGATTTTAGTTCAAAACAGGCAGTTTGGAAATTGAATATGTGTTATCTGTATGTGTAAGTAGTGGGCATTTATTTAATATTTATATACTTTTTAAATATAAAAATTACATTGTTTGCAGAAGATGTGGTCAATATATAAATTGGTCTAATTGTGCTGAAATGTTTAAATTAAGATCTAAATTCTTTCCGAAAACATAGAAAGTAATATTTCTGCAAGTGAAGGATTTCGGTTTTATGATTTATAGGGGAGGGGATGCATATCATGCCCATTGTACGATGCACATGGATTGCATATAATTTTCACTGTTATATATATGGATAACATTTCTTTTTGTTATTTTATATCTACCCTGCTTTAACTCCCGGGCAATGTCGGATACATTTTCTAGTTAAAAATAATTATAAAATACTAGCTACCTTTGGCAACCAGACTAGTCATCTTTTGTAAAGCCCTTAACTTGCAATAGCTTTCTTGAAGTTGCTGTCAACCACATAGCCGCATAATATGCCCCAAATAAACACCTAAATACACCTTAGCCTGCTGTGCCATACTGTGTTTCACTGGTGCAAACATGACTGTGACAGCCTTCACATGCATGCCTTCTATGTGGCTATGCCATGCACACTGCATAGGTGTAATATCCTGTAATTTAGTGCCTGCAAGAACAAAATAAAGCTGAAATTGAGATAAAAAATCATAAATGGTTAGCTTACTAGCAGGGTCAGTTAAAAAGGTAAAAAAATAGATAACAGCATGCTAGCAAAAATTGCATGTTTATTTGATCAATAAGGGCTGAGATTGATGAAATACAAGCAATTCTTTAACAACATGCCCTCTTAGGACAACAACAACAACAAAAAAAGTGATGTGCTTTATATTTAAAATATGAGATTTCCATCGTGATACTATATTCAGTTGTGATGTCACAGATAAACTGGGTCTTGTGCAACACTAGCAAGATGAGCTTAATTATGGATTTCAACTTTTTTATTTCCAATTAAAAATTCATGAAAAATTTAATAATAGTGCAATTAATTTTTTCTATTAAAATGCAAAGATATCACTCCATATTCATGTAAAAAATTAGCTTCAATTCATGGATAGATGAATTTAAAAATAAATTTGCCAAAGAAATGTATTTTTGAAGTATTTTAAAAAATTATTTTGAAAATAGATGAACTTATTACCTTATGGATTATATTCAAAACTCACTAGAAAAAAGCATTCTTCGATCTTTCCAATAGTGTTTAGATGGAAACACCGTGATAATATTTTCAATTTCTAAAGAACCAATGTGTGTGAACATCACTCAGAATTGCATTTCAGCAGTTAATAACTGATAAACTAGTTTGAATTAAAAAAAAAAAAATTCTCTGCAGTGTCTCGAAGCTTGATCTGAGTTATTGCTGTACCAAATTTTGTAGCTATGGATTGCTTAGATTTTTCTTTTTGCCACCAACAGACAGACAAACAAATACATTTATTTTATTTTTCTAGACTAATTTTTTGACAGCAATTATTGGACTGCATGATATTTAAATGGCTCATTTAAGGTTCAAGTAGTTTTTATTATTAAATCCATGTGTTTAACCAAATGTCATTAAAGAATAGATTTGACATTATTTGAACATTGTGAATCATATCAAAATCAAAATAAGTTACTACACTAAACATTAAGGAAATGATGTATGAAGCTAAATATGAAGGTTCTAACTTAAAAATTTACTATTTTTTATTTGGAGATCACCAGAAATAATCTCCAAAATTTTCACCAAATTATTAACAATCACCAAAGCATCAATTATCATACATTCCAAAAAATGAGATTGATCCCAATAATGTGTAACTATCTGCTTTTGTATGTCTAATTTCATATTTTGTGCTTTCATTTCATTTATTGATACCAATGATTATACAAATAAAATTTGACTACTAACAACAAGTGGCATTATATCTCTTAATAGTCCAATTTTTTCAGAGAATTAAAAGCTATATGCTCAAAATTATAAGTTTAAGCTGTCAATCCAACTGTCCAACTGATGCCATTTACATGGAACAATGTGTCAGTATTAGCTCACTGGTGGGTCTTACTTCATACCATAAATTTCAGGACATGAACATTCTATTACATTCATTGTATATCGGCCAAGTGCCTTATCCTATGATACCAGGGCAACTTATTGTCTTATCTCAATAAAGAGGATACATTTTATGGTGTCTAAAGTATTTGTATTTATATTTCATGTTTGAAGCTTTTTAAACAAATATTTTTTATGATAGATTTACTGCCTGCCATATGTGAAAGAAAGAATTATTGAAGTTATAATAAGTTATTGATATGCCTCTTAACACTTAACCAAAAACTTATATATATTATCTCATGAATATATTGCTTATAAACATTTGGTTTGTAAAATTCTGCAAATTTTGTTTTTATAGGCTTTTATTGATGGATTTGAAATTATACTTCAAGATATTAGTAAAGAGCCAAATATCTCTCCACCATACAAAGTTTCAGTTCGCATAATGCCAGTAGGGGATGATCCTCCGAAGAGAGATCCAGCAAGTTTATTTAGTCTTGAAGTTCATGAGACAGATATTGGAATATTTGGTAGTCATCTTTTGCGCTTCATGGATGTTGATTCTCAAGACAGTGAAATTGTTTATCATCTTACCACTTTACCAAGATTCATTGGATCTTTTGCTCATTCGGGTAATATAGAAATTACATTATGCTTTTTCAATTTTTTGTAATGTATTTACTATTTTTCATTGACTCTAAGCCATCATATGTTAAAGGCCCAGACCATACAGCCAACCCAGGGGTTTACGGCAATTGAGCGTATGGCCGGGAAGCCATCATATGTGAATTTTTTTTAAATTTTCTGTTACAAGACCCATCATTATTTTTAATCTCACCTAACAAAGAAAAATTAACATCTTAAATTATATTATATACAATATTTTTTTTAATGAAGTACAATTTATCAACTTTTTACCAAGCAACATTTTATAGCTCTGAAGGGTGCAGGGCTACGTATGTTCAGAGATCATATACAGTAAATTTTAGTGAGTATTAATATTTACTACACCGGCAAGGATTTTATGCAAATTATTATGTGGGGCCCATACTTTCTACTTGCATAGTCAACTTCAGTCATATTTTCTACATGTATGGTCAACTTGAGCCATGGCTTCCATACATAATAACTTCAAAAGAATGCCACATTTAAATTGTCGCTAAATAACATTTGAGCAGCTGAGTATTTTGCTCATTTTTACTTTCCTTACTACTCAGCTGTGTTTCCTTAGTTTACTTGCAATAGTTTACTTGCACAGTTTATAAATATATGATAATGCCAGCTGCATTTAAGTTACTTTTATACATTTGTTATAGTGCCTATTAATGTGTTATAAAACAAATGTTGCAGTAAATGTGTGAATATTTTTTCCACAAAGATGAGATATTTGACCTTCTGAAACCCCAGTGGTGCTTTATCAGTCAATCATGATTGACCTTTAGAATATCATAGTTTCTTATAGCAATCTTTAGTTAATATTAAAAGAAAGGGGATTTTTAAAATCATATCACATAAATTTTCAAATGAATTAATAATTAAATTTTACTTTTGAATCTACAAACTTTTGATAAATTTTTTATTCAAATTAGGTGGAAAAATAAAAAAAATGCTTCAAAAAACATAGAAGTTTTATTTCACTTTATGATTAAGTTCATTATCGTAGGTAAAATTGTATTTTATATATTTATTTCTTTTAATATTCAGGATTCATGCACCTGTGCCAATTGCACCAATTACACTTATCTGCTACAAACTTCTACAAAACTGCATTTTTAGCTTAATTTGCACCATCCTGTGCTAATTTCACACTCATCCAAGAAAAAATCTTGAAAATTCTACGAAAAAAATCGTCTAATTAATAAAAAGGAAAAATCAGAAATATTTCATAAGATTTTAACAATCTTTAACAAACAGAATTATTGCCAATGGCTTCAAACATGTTATGGTTGTTTAGTTGGATGTTTATAAAAAACCTTGTGTTCAGCAGCTGTTTCTTCTCTTCCATTTTACAATGTCTAAGGTCTGCTATAGTTGACGGTGAAAGTAATCTGTGAAATCAAACAGATTATAAATTATGTTGACTAGTTTAAAGATGTGAAGGGTATGAGATTGAAATTTGAAATTGAACGGGTTTCTTTTGTTATTTGAATTACCCTGATGTGTCACATATTTCACCGTAATAATACTGAGGGAGTGCAGAAAAATACAGTTTTAAACTATTATAAAAATACTTGTAAGGATATGTACTATTAGCAAGATATAAGTAAATGCTTATTTAAGATTTTTGCATCAGGCATCAGGTTAAAAAGTATCACATTACGACTCTAATCATAAACATCAGAGTTACAATAACACAAGTTCTAAAAACAAATATACTTATGTTGAGACCCAGACCGTCCGACCTACCAGAAAGGTGTAAGGTAACTGTTTAGACGGCCAAAATATACTTGAAAATTTTCATATCACATGTATTTAAATAAGTGTTGATTCAGTCGATATGTGACACTCTTTCCCAGCCGTTATGGAATAATTTGGCCCAATAATTAAATTCTGTGTTTTCAGCTTTATTAGAGGTTTTAACAGGTTGCACTGCATTTTTTTAGAAATTTTTTAGTTGAACTCAGATTGTGTTTGAAACATTTGGAGTGCATTAAAAATGTTCAAATTCTTATAAGAATCATTAATTTACACTCTTCAAACACATAGTATCACAAGATTTATTTTAAAAGGGGGTAAATAAACAACTGGTTTGTAATACATTGATGTTCCTATGACATCCCTTGCATTTGCACGTCTATATAGACAAAAATTATAGTTTTAAATGCTAAGTTAAAGTGTGATGTATTTGTGTTACACTAGTCTAACTTTGTTATTCAATGGCTCATATCAAGTTTTTAGTATATGCTAAATTTGACGTAAATTGGAAAAAAAAATAAATAAATAAAAGTGTACACTCTTGTTCAAAGTATATTATTTATTATATTGAAAATAAATTATCTTTTTTTTCCAGAAAGTTTTTAATTTTATGGTATACATCTGACAGTCATCGAAATTTTCAAGTTAAAATCGTATTTTCAGTTTTCTTTTATAGGCAAAGTAAAACATTTTCATTTTGTATACCTAGAGATTTACTACACAGATTCCATACTATGGGTTTAAACATCAATCCACCTTCCTTGAGAATCCACAATTTTCTGTTTCATTTTGAAATTCTGAAAAAATTTCATGGAACATTTACCCCCCCCCCCCCCCCACAACATCAACAAAAAAAATTTGTCGTAAAATAAATGTATTGAATGTAATGATGACTAATCTTACTGATTTTTCTAATGAAGACTGCACCTAATTAATAGGAAAAAAATGTTACCCTTTTTAAATTGACATGCATGATTTTTAAATTTCTAAGGCAATTAAAAAAATTGGTTTTAGAAAGTAATTAGAGATATTAAAAACAAAAATCACCCTGGTAGCAGAAATCAACCTATGCTCTTCAAGGTATGTCTTTTGTGCACTTTGTTTCTTTTTAGCAGAAAATTTCGAGTAAGCTTCCCCTCTATACTCTCTGTAATTTTCCATCGCATTTTTGCTGATAGATTGAAAGATTTCTACTTTCTTTTAGCAGAGAATTTCTACTAAACATCCCTTATATTTTTTATGATTTTCCTTCACATTTGAGGGGGTGTATTGACGAGTTTTTCAGTACTGTTGTATGCATCAGCACAACAGTACAGTGGCTAGAAGGGATAGTGTGCCGACCGAGGCGAAAAACAGGTTCCCTAAAAACCGCCTACGCCAGACGGCGTTGGTCTCGAATAAGCGGTCTAAAGCGGAGGAGTTAACATTGAAACTAATGGGAATTTAAATCAAATGAAATGATTGATATCTTTGGAAATAATTGAAGAATTTGTCTGAAATTTGGTGTAATTATTGCAAGTGGTATACACAAAAAGTCATTTGATTTTCAGAGAGATTGACCTAGGGATATATCCATATTTTAAAAATTTTATTTAGCTTTATCTGTGGTCGTTCAAACATTTAAGATCCAAAATAATCAAATTCATTCATCACAGTAACGTGAAATTCGGTATGACGTTTTCTCTTGTGGTACATTTCAAGTCTTTCGATTTTGAAGCTTATCGGGCTAACCCATCCTGGGCCCGCCATATGACTTTACTTTTTGGTATAACTCGAGAACAGGTGTATCTAAAAATTCGAAGTTTAGCATATGCTTGTCATTTGCTGTATATTTTAACTCTTTGGATTAAAAATCTTATCGGGCTAGCCCGTCCTGAGCCCAACAAGAGGAATATATCGTTTTTTGAGAATAACTCAAAATTCGGAGCATCTAGAATGTCTAAATTTAATATATCATTGTCTTTTGTGGTATATTATATTTCATCGCATTTCGAACCTTATCGGGCTAGCCCGTCTTGGCCCGCCAAAGAAATTTACTCGCTTTTCAAGAATATCTCGATCAAAAGAAGTAGCTAAAGAATGTGAATTTTGTATATCATTTCATTTTGGATGGATTTTAATTTAGAATTTGAACCCCATCGGGCTAGCCCGTCCTGAGCCCAACAAGAGGAATATATCGTTTTTTGAGAATAACTCAAAATTCGGAGCATGTAGAATGTGTAAATTTAATATATCAATGTCTTTTGTGGTATATTATATTTCATCGCATTTCGAACCTTATCGGACTAGCCCGTCTTTGCCTGCCAAAGAAATTTACTCGCTTTTCAAGAAAATCTCGATCAAACGTATAGCTATAAAAACAGCCCTTTTTAATCCAAATATAGATTTTCAACGTCAGTTACAACAAACATCAAATGAGTGAAAACTTGCTGCTTACAGTTTCAAAAAATCTTTCTTTCTGAGTGGGTCCATCCTGTCCAATCTTAGAACAAAAAAGAATATTGTACATGTGACGGTTCTTAGTAAAAACAAATTCGATTTCAGATGACCAATGTGCTAATGAGATACTTCCTATTGTATCTAGAGCATTAACCTTTTTGGCACAATGGACCACTTTAAAAATTTTAAATATGTCACGGACCCCTCTTGAAAAAAAAATTGCTTAAACATCATTTATTACAAAATATATTCTGTTTTATTATTTAATTATTTTAATATTTTTATTTCAATAGTATAAAAAATTTGAAGAAATTAAAATTTTTAATGTGAAGGCTGTTGCTGCTTTGCCTTGATTAACAGATTGAATTGAGGGATGGTTTTCGACAAAGCAGCGGGCATATCATGTTCGACATTCAGTCGATTTCGATGTTTTGTTTTTATTGTGACAAGTGTGGAAAATCCCGCTTCGCAAAGATATACTGTAGCAAACGGAATAATAGCTGCCATAGCTCGTTTTACAAGCAATGGGTAGGCTTCTCTTAAAGAAGACCAAAACTCTCCAAGAGTTTTTGAATCGAAATCCATTTTTAACAACGACTTTGTTTTCAAATCAATTAGCTCATCTTTGGCAAGGTTCATGTCATCGATACAGTCAATATCACAAAGAAAAGGATTACGAATCCACAACTCATCTTTTATATTTATTCCATCCGAATTGAAATATTTTTCAAATGAAACTTGAATTACTTCCAGGTGTTCACAGATTTCATTTTTCAAGTTATTCAATAACAAACTATCTTGCCGAGATCCATTTTCAAAAAGCACTTCGTCCAACATTTGAAAGTTTGCATATATCCCATTTTGAATTCTAATTTTCCAAAGTGACATTTTCAATCAAAATGCCTGTAGTTTCTCAGTGGCATCCATAATTGTTGTATCAGGCCCTTGAATTGAAAGACATATATCGTTCATGTGGTTAAAAATGTCTGCCAGGTAAGCCAATTTACATATAAAATCTTTTTTCTTGAAATATTCGAAGAGTGAGTTATCTTTTTCTTCTAAAAAAAGTGATACTTCTGTCTTCAACATGAAAATTCGTTTCAAAACCTGCCCTCGTGACAGCCAGCGCACTTCCGTGTGGTACAGAAGTACCTCATGTTCTGCGTTCATTTCTTGACACAATGTTTTAAAAAGATGATGATTAAGAGCTCTACTTCTAATAAAATTCACAGTTTTAATAACTATTGACAGTACTTCTTTTAAGCTGGTTGGAAGAGTTTTTGTAGCCACTGCATGTCTATGTAAAAAACAATGGGTAACAATAACATTAGGAGCCTCTTTTTTTACCAAATGGGCAAAACCAGATTTATTGCCAAGCATCGCAGGTGCTCCATCCGTACAAAGTGAATGAAGTTTTTGTTTCCAGTCGAAGTCGTGTTTGGAAAAGAAAACATTTAAAATCGCTAAAACATCAACTGCCTTTGTAGTTTGCAAAAGAGGCTCACAAAATAAGAATTCTTCTTTGATAGTATCAGCAGACACGTAACGAACAAACACAAGAAGTTGACTACAATTCGAGATGTCTGTAGTTTCATCCAGTTGCATACTAAAGGGAAATGGCGATGCTTTCAATTCATCGATGATCTGTTTCAAGATATTGCAAGAAATTTCAACTATTCTTGAATGTATCACATCCTTGGACAATGGAATAGCCTCAAGTTTTTTTCTCTGTTCCAGTCCACAAACTAATTCAACCATTTCCAGCGCACATGGCTTAATTAATGTCTCTCCAATAGTATGCGGTTTCTTACTTTTGGCAATACGATATGCAACTCTGAAAGATGCCTCAACCAAAGGTTTTTGTGGAATACCAAATCCAAGTTTGGTTAATGTTCCAGATTTCGAAAACTGGGCTTTCTTCTTTGTAAAAAATTCTAGATCTTTAGATGCATTTTCAGGATGAAGAGATTTGAGATGCTCTATCAATTTTGCCGGTTTCATACTGGCGTTTGCTAAAACTTTTCCACACAGAAAGCATTGTGGCTTTTCAACACCGTCCGATTCCTTCATGCAGCAGAATCCATATTTTACATAATTTTCATCATACTTCCTTTTTTTGGACATTTTGGGCTACAAAAAATATCAAATAATCAAATGAAACATTAAGAACAAACATTAAGAACACATCATTAAGAACACATCATTCCCTCTTTCATACATTATTCTAACAACGCTTTCTTACCCATGACTGGTAAAACACTAAAATAGCCAACTGAATATTTATTTTTCGCATTCAAAACTTCAGCAAGAGCTAATTCCATAGTAAAATCAAGCATTTAGCAATAATATAAGCTAAGAAAACACCAAAAAAATATGCTACTCACAAACAGATGAAAGACAAAAATAAATGTACGTCTTACCTCCAGGGCAGATCCAACGGAAATAAAATCGTGAATCAAGTTTAAAATTATACCGCTATTTCAAACTCAAACAAATTATCGACCAATGAAAAGGCTAAAACAAAAGAGAAATAAATGAGCATGCGCGAAAAAGCGCCTCAAATTCTCTTCTCCGGAGGAGCGGAAAAAGAAACAGGGTTGCCATACAGAGCGCGCTAAGGATGAAGTAGGTCCGGGTTACCACTGCTAGCTAAATATTGATGCAAACATTTTAAAAATTAGGATCAGTCGGCGGACCCCCAAAATATGACCCATGGACCCTCAAGGGGTCCATGAACCACAGGTTAAGAAACCCTGATCTAGAGGCTACCCTGAAGGCAGTACAAAATGTCCTTCCCTGGTGTTCTACCCATTTTCCAGAGCCCCCGCTGATTTGCAGATCTTTTGAGCATAAATAAAAGATAATTTGTGTGGAGCTTATATATATTTAACGGAAAATAAGTATTTCCTTTAATCTTGAAAAAAGTAGTATGCTGATTTTATTAGGTTATTTTAAAACGGTGACTTTTAGTGAATTTTTTTCAGGAGTTAGGCTTAGAGCAAAAAATGCGCTATCCGTTGGGAGCAGTTTGGAAACAAAATGCTCCATCCTTTGGGCCACAGCAGTTTCGGAATGCCGCTGTCAGCAAAGGGTTAAGCATTCCATAACTATGGTGGATTATCCAAGTGTGAAAGGTGTTCAAATTTTGCATTTTATTGCCTTTTCAAAAATCACAAACCAATAAATATGTTTTAGTTAAAATGATTCAGAAAACTGCTCATATTGTATAAATAAAACAAACATAGTACTTGTAATGGAAAATTGTGCAGTAGATAGTATGGAAACTTTTGATTTGCTTTCGTCTAATAGTTAGGAATATTGGGATAACTAGATACCTACATACCTTTTGTTGCTAGATACCTACATTTTGATCCTATTTTTCAGTTTTTACATGTTTGTTACAAATTTGACCTTAACTAAACAGAGAAATGTGTATTCATGCATATATAAACAGACGTGCCAACTCTCTGGATTTTTCACTAATTCACTGGCCTCTGGATTACTAGCGAAATTCTCGGGGTATTTTGTTTAAAATTTATCAATTTCCCAGGCATGGTATGATTTATTGGAAACACCAATTTCTGCTTTTTTGGCACTGATTTCTACCATTCCCAGGATTGTAGCAAATCCATAATAAAATTTTGTTACTGGGTGGGGGTTATTTTTTTTTTCTGAAACCAAACTGGGACCTGGGAAATGACACATGTAATCACCACTGATAGCAACGGCCAGAAGTGTGGGACACCATATCATCTCGGAAGAATTTCAAAGGAAAAGGGGTCAGTTTGCTCCTCAATGGTAATGTGCTAAGGAGAGATATATGGACTTCGGACACTGATAGGGGAGAGGTGGGTAGTGGAAATTCAATGTTCAGGATGAGGTGAGGTCCTCGAGATATGTGGCAAGGTGCATGGTGTGTTTTCTTCCATGAGCTCTTTGTATATTTCATTATGAGTCAGGGTTGTTTCATGGTTGTTTATTTCCTTTCTTCCAATCTGGTCCGGGTCTTGGAAAAATGGAGTGCACAGCTGTTTAGATTTCATGCCTGTTTTTTGTTCTCTGATGTTTCTATTTTGTTTTAATTTCTTCAGATGTGATAAGCAAGTGTTTTGTTTTAACAATTTTTTATTTCAACCATCTTTTCATGGACTTTTGTTTATTGAAATACATATTCTTAGTTTAATTTTCATACTTTTATTTAAGTTGCTTATGTTACAATTAGAATGGCAGATATTGTTTCTGATATTGTCCGAAATTACATGACATTGATAATCTAGATCAGTGTTTTTCAAAATGTTTTGGTCGCGGAACCATATTGAAATTCAGTTTGTTGGCAGATCTCCAAAATGAGAAAATGTCCATTATGGTCCAAATTATGCATTAAAAACAACCATCACATCGTGGAACCCCGGAGATCAGCGGGACACACTTTAAAAGACGCAGATCTAGAAAAAATTAATTCAGTGGTTAACAGAATCTGTAAAATTGAAACTTGATGATAAACAAATTGATGTGTTGGTTGGTAACTGTATAGAAAAGTAGATGTGATTGGAAAAGTTAAGAATTTACTTTGAGATTTAATGTTTTATTCAAGAATTTTGTACATTGATATTTAATGTATTATTCAATAATTTTTTATATTGATATTTATTGCAGTATTTTTTTTTCATTAAGATTTAATAAATTAATCAAGAATCAAGTTAATTTTTTTATGTTTTGTTACTAACACTATTTGTTTTTAACAGATAAATTTTAATTCAAAAGATAGTTCATGAATTTTTTTTTTCATATAAGTTTAAAGCATAATGCACTTAAATGGTACAAGATTTTAATGTTTTATTTACAAGAAATACATAATATAATTTTAAACAAATATTAAGCATCATAAGTAGGCAATCTATTTGTGACAAAACAGTCTCCTACTTTTTCTGTTTGAAAAGTTGGCACGTCTGTATAAAATTATTGATACCAGATTTAAATTTGTCAAAATAGACATTTTTATATGTATATATTGCATTTATTGCTTTCAGTTTTATGTTATTTAAATTAGTTTCTTGTATAATGCTACTCAGACATTTTTTAATAGATCCTGGGAAAATTGTTCTTCTGTCTGATCCAGTTTTGCTCCATAAAAATTTTGATCTGTCATCTATTAAAACTTTTACTCAGGAGCAAATAAATCATCATAAAGTTGCATACATTCCTACTTCCGATGAAATTGGGCCAAATCCCTTATATCTGCAATTTATTTTTTCTGTTAAAGACAAAGATAATAATGTTATTCCAGGACAGATTTTTAACATAACAATTCTGCCAGTTAATAACCAGGTAAGCATTAGTTTCCGAATGTTATTTTTTATTATTTATACAAGTTGTGCATGACAATAATTGGTTGCAGCTATCCTATTTTATGTTATTTATTAACAAGGTCTTATTTTTTGTAATGACAATTACTTTTTGTTAGTAATTTTAATCCTTTCAAGAACAAAACATAGATGCAAATATAATAGTGCAATTGTTAAAATTGCCCCTTGTTATTTATGTGCCTCGCATTGTAGAACTAAACCAAAGAACCCTTAGACTTGTAATGACTTAAACGTGTATATATGCATTTAATTTTCATAAGAAACTGATTCTACATTTAAATCTACACAGAATGCTTGGGGTTCTTAAAAATCTTTAAAAGCTGCTTAATTCCATATTTCATTTTTTTTCAACCTTAAAACTGCTTAATTTTAAGTAGGTGCAGTTCAGAAATGTTGATTGTAGGAAAATTAACTGATATTCTGATTGGAAAATACTCTCATGATTTTATGATTCACTTGTGAAAAATCTCTAAACTCAGGAAAATCTGCACATATTTTTTTTTTTTTTTTTTTGTACTAGATCATGCACTTGAAATATCATAAAAATTTTGTTAAACATTTTACATTGGTAATGAAAGAAAAATCCTTTTGCTTGCATTTGTAAATTTTATGGACAATGGCAAAGTTGGACAGTATAAAAAATATATATATTTGAAATACATTTTCAAAGTACATTTGTATTTCTTATTTTAAACTACAAAACCTAAAATATTTTGGTAATGTACTGAAAATAAGTATTTTGTATTTTCAAAATACATGTCTTCAGATTTCAAACTGTCATGTTTAAACCATAGATGAAGAATTCACATAAAAGAAAATGTCTAATCTGTATTTTGTGCAGTCTTTAAATTTGTTTCTAGAAGTTAATATAAACATCCTTTTACAACTGGTGCTGATAAGGATGCTAATTAATGGGATGTTTGGCATCATTGGTAGTCTCTGAGAAAAATAGTTTCTGTTATAAATTTGAAGTTCCTATTGGAATTATATAATATTGCTGTTTGGTAGATGGCTATTTCTTATCTAAGTATATAAAGAAAAGGGGCTAGAAACGCTTGAAATTCTATTTTTTTGTAAAAACAAAAACTTTGACAGTCCGAACTCTGCTGCACTTTACATTTTTAAAAAGTAAAGATGCAGTTAGTTATTGAAAGACACAAGAAAAGATGGATTGTAATTTCGGTCATGAAGAAAATATGCCAAAGGGATGGATTATGATTGTATGCAGTATTAAATAGAAAATATTTTAAAGTAATATCTATTGATAATATTGGAAAAGTTAGGGCGGAGCCAAAATGCTTTGTTATAGATATGACTCTGAAGCCACAAAATTTTTTTTAAATACATATAAAAATAAAATTTTAGTTTTATACTGTAGTATCTCAATTTAACAAATATTTCTTGCTTGTCCATTGATGTTCATTAAATGGAGGTTCTACTGTGTTTTTGTCAGACCCTTGGCATTAGTTTTATCAAGATTGCACTTGTTTTGTGATATAGAATGTAAATATCCATTACATGTATTTGCCATTGAGTATATTATGATTTTTTAACCTTTTAAATCATATAGAACATATTTTGCATTTCTCTTCTCAAATTCAATTTATCTAATTAGTCTTATCTCATTTTGTGAACTGTTTTATTCCAGAAACAAAACTGTGTCCAATCCATTTTTATGTTATATCTTTATTATACAAAATGTGTTTGTTCTCTCATAGATTTATTTAATTTTACTTTATTTGGAAATTTAAAATTTCAAAAAATATAGTCTTTTAAGCCATATCTTTTCCATACATTCTAACCCCTTTTAAATACCAATGTTAGTTATATTTAGCAAATAAACGGTTTATTTATTTCCAATAAAATATATAGATAAATGTTGCTTGGTATTACAGTAATGGTTAATCTTTTTAAATATATTTTGTATTTGGAATGTTTTTAATTTGAAAAGTATTTTGTATTTTGCCTAACTCTGGACAGTGGCATAAAAGGAACATTTTACATCAGAAATAGAAGTGAAATTTACAAAAATTCTGATATCAATAGTATGGATTCCATTCAAAGTTTGTTTGAAAGAAAACTTTTTGATCTTACCGATAGTGTCAAGATTGATAATATTTTCGGTCTGGAAATCGTTTATATGAAAATCATACTAAAATAGGGTTTGCACAGTCCTTAAAACTCCTTAAATTCACATTTTATTTTTAAGGGCCTTTAAAACTCCTTAATTTTGCCAAATTCTCCTTAAAAACTCCTTAAAATGTTTGCCATTCCAGTTCCGAAATGGAAAAGGAAACTGGACAAATGGCTGATAGTTCGATATTGGCACAGTGTATATATAATAATAATAATTATTAATATTATCCAAATCATTATCATAATCATTAATATTATTAAAATAGAGATTACGATTGTTTTTGTTTGTTTTTTAATTTATTTTGTCCCAAAATCTGAACTTCATTAACGAAATCAAAACACCCCTTTTACCTCTCCTGAAATAAGAATAAAGTGACTGGAAGATTGTTGATTTGTGTAGTGCACTTCCCTCTCTACCTGATAAATTACTCAAGTTTTGCTTTCTTTATAACGACAAAATTTTGCTCAATTATTTTTTCTTTGGAATGAATTTGGGGTAAAACATTCTGAAAATTTAGACTGTTGCTCCAATTAATTATTAGGATCCAAATACAATTTCCAAATATAATTATTGGGACTATGATTCCATTACATTCCAAGCAAGTTATTAGCAAGAACTATATTTTCACCAAGTGTTTATGTTGAGTCAGTGCGGTCAAACCAGGGAAGGGTAGCCAGTGTTAGTTATGCCTTTGGTTAGTAATAAGATTTAATGGGATTAAAGGGATTAAGCATTTGTATGAGATTGAAATATATAAATAGTTTTTTAATATAAAGTTTATTTACATTTGCCTAATATCTTTTAAATTTTAATATACAACTTTCAATCGTTATCTCTTTTCATTCAGTTCAATTTTTTCTAAGCATGTCATAACTAATGAAAAGAGGATTCAGAAACAAGTCTAATTTTAAAGATAAGTATTTGTTTCACAAAAAATCTGATATGGGCAGATCATAACTTTCTCTCCAAACACAAATATTTAAGTCTTCAGACCTCTTGCATGTGTGCACTATGTGCATAAATTACCCCAATATTTTTAAAGTGACACATTTCAAATATTATCAGGTGCTTCAGTATAAACGAATAAATATTTTACTACACGGAATTATTTTTTGTATAAATGGTGGGATTGTGCAATTCATTTTCTATCATGATGCATTACTGAGAGTCCACAAGTATCTTTTGCCATCCATATCCATTCTTTAATTATTGCCAAATAGGCAGACTAAACTTGCTTATTTTCATAGTTTGGTTAATTTTATAGATATATTGTGTATAATTAACCAAATGTTCGGAGAGTTAATAATGTTGAAAGTAAGATGATTCTTATTAATTAACATTCTAGTTAACATTCTGATGCAATGCTTCAAATCTCAAAGCCTTTTTTTTAATATTTCAGGTTTTCAAATGATTATTACGCTGAGTATATTTTAAAACAAGTCATTTCACCCATGCTTTGCCCATTCTTAATTGCTAGTTTCCACTAAATGCGGTATCTACATACATAATAAAAGTTTAAAATATCAAAAACTGTTTCAATTAAAAAAAAAATGAATTTGCGCACATTTTGAGAACCAAAATTATGCAAGTTCTTTGAAAATCCCTTTGTATCATAACACCTAATTGGGACTTTTGTTTTTTTCATTGATTTGGAAGCTGAGAATGATCGAATGAAACCAAAACCAAGATTCTCTTTTGAGTAAAAGTATTTGGTCATTTTGAAAAAGTGTTTTGAATTGTTTAATTATTCCTTTACATCATCACTTCTAATTCGAGTTTTCTGAAATATTAGATTTTTCTATTGACCTAGAAGATGAGAGCAAAACCAAGATTCTAACTAGAGTGGAAGCACTCGATAATTAGGCAAAGAAGTTTTGAGTTTTTCTGTTATTCTTTTGAACCACCACCCCTAATTAAAAATTTTAGATTTATTATTTAGTCTTAAAGCTGAGATGCATTTGAATGACATCAAAACCAATATTCCAGCTATAGTGGAAGTGCTTGATAATTTTGATACATCATCCAGTCACTCAGTTAGTGAATTCAGTGCATATTATATAGATATATTTTTTTAATGATCACATGCTAAGCAATAAATAAAAAGGAAAAATAAGTTAAAATTTTTGTGAGCATTTTTTTTATTTGTGTGCAGAATTTTTATATGAACAAATTTCGACTGCTACAAATCATTCGAATTGTACATTGGTTTGCTACCAAACTGATACTAAACTAATATTTTCCTGCTACAAAAAATGATATAAATCTTAGTTTTACCTGATACTTGTTTATGCTATTAATATATAGCACTTGATTGTATATTAGAATTATTTAAAGAAATTTTTAATTTATGCAGCTCTACAGGCGTTAATTAATTTTTTAGAGCATATTTTTATTTGGCAAATAATGCTGATATAAAGTAGTAGGTTTGAGCACATAATCTATAAACTTCTATGTTTGATATGCCATTAAAAACTCCTTAATTTTTGTTTTCAAAATTGAGTGCAAACCCTGTAACACATTAACTCACAAACTAATTTGAATTTTTAAAAAATATCTCCTAAGGGCACCTTCTCAGGTCCTGAAGTATGTGTATACCAAATTTCATTGCTGTACGTTGTTTGGATTTTCTGCTACAGACAAACAGACATCTTCCTTTATTATTATAGATAGTAGATAGATAAATTACATTTTTAACACATGAAAAGTATATATTTTCAAAATTCACAAAAATTCAACTATTAATTGTATGGATTCCATTCAAAGTTTATTTGAAAGACAATTTATTTATCTTTCAATGATGTCAAGATGGTAATTCTGGGATAATATTTTCAGTCACTAAGGAATTCATTTGTGTAAAAATTGTACTGAAGCATAAAATAACTGAAAAACTAAAAATTTTTAAAAATAACATCAAAGTGTACTTTTTGGGTCTTGAAATATATGTGTATCAAATTTCATGGCCATATGTTACTTAAATTTTCTACAGACGAATAAACAGTTTCCTTTATTATTATAGATTACAATTAGCATAACGACATGTTTCTTCAAACTATACATTTATTACATTCCATGAATGTGGAATTCTTCCTGTTTTTTCAAATTGATGGCTTATACTAATTGTTAACTATTTTCCCCCAATAATTTGTTGATATTTATGGGGACTGGTATTTAATTTCATTTATATTTCAAGTGAGCAATTTTTAAATTGATTGAACGAGCACTTATAGTTGTCCATTATCACGACAAATGGTAGCATGACAATTTCAAATTCCCTTTAAAATCCAGTTTTTCCTATAGACTATGGCAGTGTCAGTCAAGATAATTTTGGTGCATGAATAACTGTTGTTTGTGCATGGATACAGTGCATGACATAAAAAAATTATTACTTATGTTATATCATCAAAAAACAAAATTTGTGGTTTACTTAGTTTAACACAACTAAAAAACAGATTTTTAATTCAGTTCATCAGTGTTAATTATAAAGATACCTTTTAACAAATTTTCCATTAGAAGTTTATGAGCATGATGCGGCCACCAGTTCTGCAAGTACAATACTGGTGATATTCATTTGATATCAAACTTGTTCTGTAGATGGTTTGACACTATCCCAAAATACATGATAATTTTCATTGAGTCAGTATCTAGTAAGAATGTGAAGGAAAAATGTAACTTGCCTATGCTGGATATTGTTTGTTAGTGTATTCAATACTGTAATTTTTGTTTGGGTTGAATTATAATTTTTGATTTATTCATATTCTGTATATTCATCTTAATTGAACTACTCTTTAATTCTACTCTTTAAGTAAGTTTATCATGCCTATCTTTCTTTATGATGATAGATGTTGCCATTATTATAGTAATAGAAAGTGCTCGGCATTTTGTTTCATTTGTTTATTAATATTTGTTTTCTATAAAAAGGCAGCAAACCTCCAAGTTTAAATCATAATTTATAAATTCATGATAAAAATTTATTCAGTTAATATTATTATTATTTAAAAATTTGAAACTTAATGTTATATTTACTGCAGTGTAGTAATAATTTATGTTTATTTTCATCAGATTCCACAGCTTCATACTGGCGAATTACTTGTTGAAGAAGGATCGTCAACTTTACTTTCTACAAATGAACTTTCAGTGTATGATCCTGACACCTTAACCTCTGATTTACAGATGAGTTTATTTACTATTCCACTTCATGGTTCTCTTCGCAGAAGTGAACAGCCTTTAAGAGTTGGTGATTTAATGTCTCTAGATGATATTTTAACATTAAGATTAGAGTAAGTCTAACATTAAAATATTTTTTCTAATTTCAGGGAAATAACTTTGTCTTTATTTTATTAAAAAATATATCCTATGTTTAAATGAATTGATCAGATTATTGTAAGATATAAAAGAATTTAATGCTTTATAAAGTTTCCTGTATAAAGTTTATGAATTGCAACCACATAAAAACTACATATAAGCCAATATAAGAAGTGAATAAAATCCAAATTATTAACTATCATGGGTTGTGTAGTAATTTGATGCAGTATGATTAGTAATCAGTCATTATGAAGCAAGTACATTTATATTATTAGTGAAAAAGTCAGCCTACATGCAACCTTTAATTTTTCTTATACCACTAAGCAATTTTTATATTCTTCCAAAGGTTGTGCATATAATGTTTGTGGAACAACTTTGTCACATTTCACAATTCCAACTCTTTTTACTAGATTCAATGCAATTATTGTTGGTAACCACAGCACTGCTGAATAAATACTACAGTACAGGATCTATTATCCGGACTGCTTGGGACTTCAGGCAGTCTGGATAAGGGATTTTTACTTAATTCGGAACACTTTTTCTAAAACTTACTGGAATGGTCTAAAATGTTATAAAAAATTATAATTCATTTTAAAAACATATTAAATAAAGATTTTTTACAATCCATATGAAAAGATATACTTGGTTAACTAAAATGCATTATAGTATCAAATTTAGTGATTAAGAAAATTTTTTAAAGAAAAAATTTCTGAAAAAAGTTGATTATTCAGGGTAGTTATTAGAAGTCTTTTTTTGGAACATTTCAACTAAAGTGGGCCCTCACCATATTCATTTAATATTTTAGTAGAAGCACCTTTGTTCGTATGTTTCAAAATATTTTAAAGTACTTTTAATAAATAAGAAGGGTGTTCATTTTTAATTGAAATGAGAGGTGCAAATATATCAAATTCTAATTTATGCTCTTCAAATGTATTTCTAATAAGCCTTATAATTCTAAATGCCTGAATAAATAAAAAAAAATTAATTTCTTTATCCTAAATATATATCTCAATTTCATCAATAATATGTTTAAAAGATAATATCCCAGCATAGAAAGCACAAAAAATATAAAAATATTAGTGGATGGAAACAGATTGAAAAAATGGAAAATATTTAAAAATAAAACGAAATATACTGGCGATCGTGTTTAAATAAAAAAAATTCCACGATATTGCTAAACTGTCTTTTATAAATTACTAATTAATAAATGTAACACATTAAAATCCCATAAATATATTGCAATGGAACTTTTTGCTAGGGTCAATTTTCAGTCCAAAATAGCCATTTTCATCCAAATAATAGGATTTAATTGAAAATGATTTTGATGTTGGAATTCCATCAACATTTTTTAAAATATTGAAGATGTGTATATTTCTACAACGATAAAAAAAATCTGGTTTTCCCGAGAAAATGACAAGTTTATTGCTTAGGTTAAGTATTTAAAGAGATCAATCAGAAGGCCCTGAATGAAATTTTATAGCTGCTATATTTTTCTTCGCATTTCGGCAAAACTTAACTCTCATTAATTTCGGGAATTCCTAACTTAAGCGTACTTTCTATCATCTCGCAAATGCGCTGATGACTTTTTTTTTCATCTCTTCTAGTAAATGTTTATTAAATTTTGCAAAATAGTGTGAATTCTGTGCAGCACATCGCTTTTGAAGGGCATAGACAAAAAATAGGATTTCTTTAGCGATATCGGAATATTTCTAGCGAAAAAGTTGGAATACTTACCGAAAATCAAAATCCCCGAACAAAGTGCAGAAAAGAAAATGCCACAAATTCGGAAAAATTGAAACTTTTGCGCCTAGTGTGCTCTGCCCTATACACCCAGAAAAAAATGAAATGCCATTAAAACAGCACCTTGCCTCGACTTGTCCGTAACTAAGGCTCCTATATATACAGGAGTCTTATCCATAACTAGTGAAGAATGGAATCAAGGTTATTATATCTATAGATATTATATCTATGGAATGACACGTATTGTCCGTTCCGGATGCAGCCGCTTAGGAGATTTTCGGGGAAAACTGTACTACTTCGGATGTTTTCCGGAAAAGTGGAGTTGCTCTATGAAGATGCGGAAACTCCCAGAAAAAACATGATCCAAAGAATATTTTCATTCCTGCTTTTTATTCGACCGAATTCCTCGTGTTTGTTTTCGAAATTTAAGAAGGATCAGCGGCAGCGAGTGCTCGCAAATTTCCGCGCTGCATTTTTTTCTGCGTGATTCATGCGTCCTATTTCAAACCCAGGGAAAATGTAGGTTTCAAGACTTTTTTTTTATTAATATTGCTAATTAAGACAAAAAACTATTTGGTGGGATTTTAAACAAAAAATCGCTATTTGGCACAATATTTGGCAAATAATCGCTTGTTGGCGCAGAATTTGGCATTATTTTGCCGAATTCCGGTTTTGGGAGAGTCCAGATATTGGGACACCGGATAAAAGGTCGCGTACTGTACTACAATCTGAAATTCTCTCTCACCTTTATTTCCATTTAAAGTTTGCAGTTTAGTTTACATTTCCTTACAATTTCTATTGTAGTACCATTATAGTTATTTTGTTTAACTTTGGAATGCATACAGAATTTGCTTTTAATTTCAAATGATTATATTATGTCAAAGGCAATATATTACATTGAGATCCTGTGTCTTATTTTAATTTATAAATATATACTTGGATATGTTAATTTTTAACTTGCATCCCAACCCTTAATTTTACAAAACATAGAATTAATCTTATATAATTCCTGTGATACAGTATCAGTTTTCTCAACTTTCTCTTAACAACAAAATAAATACTTTACAAAATTAATATTTTTACTTCTACGCATTTTAGCAAAGTGATTTTTTCTTTCTACACTTCATAAAATTCATATTATATATAGGATACTTATACAATTTATTGTAAGTACCATATTTACTACAATTTTTAGAATGTAGGAATTTTTATTGCATTTTTCTGCCCACTTTTATTTTCTTGCTGATGTTTGTATTCCTCTTATTTCAATTTTTGATTCTACTTATTCTATCAGTTTTACTCTTATTATCTCTGTTTTACAATTAATCAAATCAGTGCTATTATCTTCATTTAAAATTTGAAGTTGCTAGGTTGACAATTCATATGCCTTGCATATTTTTAGACATTTATCAAATGTTAATTGCCCTTCTTGTAATAATCAATCTTTCAAATTTTTATTTTCAACAATAACTATGTCACCATTGACTAGACTTTTTTCAGGCCCATTTTAACACCACTCATAATACTTTTCTTTTTAAATCACTAGAACTATTTACAAAAAGTATCTTCAATTATAAAATCATGAAATGCTGTTACATTTTTGATAAGAAGATATTCCTTTTCACACTTTCATTGGACTGAAACACAGAAATTTTTAAAAGCCTCTATTTTATTTTTTTTGTAGCTTTTAGCACCAATTTCTGACAGTTCATATGTATTAAATTTTTCTAAAGTTCCTTCAATGATATATAGAAAAATCACAAATTAAGTATCTTCTGGTTTCTTATTACCTCCAGTAGCTTTCATGTAGATCTACAACTTCTGTATCCATATTTTTGCAGTTTTTTACTAAATTTCCATCAAAAGAAAATTGATTTTAAGCTTTCAACCCATCTATAACAGAATTTCAGTCTTTTCAATGTTATTCTTTCATATGCAGTTTCCTCAAAAATAAAAAATTTGATGTGAGCAGCACACGACTTTCCTTATATAATGCAATGAATTGACTTCTTTCACAGTGAAAATATGATATATGAGATTATAAAGAACCTTGCCCCAACCGGGAATCTATGAACTAGTCAGGTGACGCTCTACCATTGAGCTACTGTGGACGAAATTGCAAGCTCTTATTATCGAAATGGATGTATAAGATCTATGGCACACTGCATTTAACTTTGAATTGTACATTTATGACTTTTTTGGATGACAATATGCAAAACTTTTTCTTACCCAATTAACTTATATTTTGTGCAACTCTAAATTAATAATTATCAATATTCTTCTCATCTTCAATAAGCAATATAGTCCATATATTAAAATGTGTAAATAATAAATTCATCAATTAGGCATTATTTTCATTAACTTGGCATCATTTTTGCATGTTCATCAATCTGGGGCTAATTATTGATAAGTTGGCAATATGTCATTAGATTATTCACCAAGTTCGCTAAATGTATCACAAAGTGTTGCCGACAAATGAGGTGAAGAGCTTTCTAATAGGAGTATGCTAGAAAGTATGCCCGCCATATGAAAGAATTAAAAATTCGCAAAACATTACCTCCCATTTAGCATCATTTTTATCAATTTGGTGATATTTTTATCAATTTTGCAACACTTTAATTAATTTTGCAATATTAAAAAAGTTTACAAGTTAGCAACGTTCCACTAAAAATGTTGAATTTTCATCAATTACTCATCATTTGCAATGATTTAGCATCATTTTTATCAATTTGGCAACATTGAAAAAAGTCACTAAGTGACGACATTCCATCAAATTTGCCACTAAAATATCGCCAAGTGCTATGGACAGAGAAATAAGTTATTCTTATTGTCAATAAATGACTATTGGCATCCAAATACAAAATTATTACCCAAAGTATCTTTTCTTATAAATGGAATGTGCTAGATCCACCAGAATGCTGTCAACAAATTTATCGCATTATATTACTTATGAAAAGTGAACATATTTCACAATAGTTAAAAATTTTTTTTTATTTTATATGATTTTTTGATAAATTTATTTAGAAAATTCGCAATATCTGGATAACAGTTCATGCTAGCATTCTAAAGTTTATGTCAATTGTTTTTTAATGAAAAATTACATAAGGAATGATGATTTGCATAACTTTATTAATAGTTTTGAATTTTTGATGATTTTTTCAAAATTTCACTCAAAAATTTCAGAGTGTTCTGAACATTTGATTGCATTTAATAACAATATGCTTCCAGTATTCATTGATTTCAATTTTTGTACCAAATTTTGTTCAAATTTCTCCATTGGTTCATGAAATATTGTCTCCACAGACTCACTAACACACACACATACACACACAGACATCATCTCAAAAGCATTTGATTCCTGTTCAAGGATGATTGAAATGTGCTTTCCCATCGAAAACTCAAATTCGAATTTTTGACACCATCACAATACTTTCCTTATACATTATACTATGTATATAAGGAAAGTAACAAAATCTATAAAAATACAGTTTGCTCAAAAATTAAATCAAAACAAATTCTATAAATATGCAGCTTCCTCAAGAATAAAATCAAAACAAAATCTTTCATATGCAACTTTCACTAAAATATACACTTTACATTTTCTAAATTATAAATAACTGGTTTACTTAAGATCTTCAGCTTCTAGCTGTGCTATATAAGAAATTATCTTATTTTATAATCCATATAATTAATAGAAACATAAGAATGTATTCGTGGAGCTTTAAACTTGTTTAGCCCAGTTAGCATTGCATCTTTATTTAGTGTCACCATTACTTTTACATAAAGTAAACTATTTTTGAGTAACAGTTATAGTTGCAAATATATATCCCTCTTTCATTCTGTATACGATTCTGCTAAAGGAATTAGGACTCATCAGTGAAGCATACATTATAACTTTCTTGGTCAGCGCATTTAGCATGCCAAAAACACCATTCTAGAAAAATCCTTTAGTAAGAGGGCATTGAAGCTATACACAACAGAATGTTTTCATACTGGTCACTATTAGCTAGCCTTTCAGCAAATCTATATCAGAAGTAAAGCTATCTTGCATTTTGACATGCTCTGTTTCCTCTATAACCCCTTACAATTAATATCAAATACTTGTCTTCAGATGTTCTCCCTAGTTTTAACCAATACCAAATTAATCATATTTTAATCTAAAAACCTTAAGTTTTCTAATTTAACAATATGTTATATTTTTTATTAAAAACAGCTACTATTTACAATCAATAAGTATTTAAAAATATTTTTTTTTCTAAAATTATTGATAATTTAATTTTAAAATCTACCCCTTAAAGAGTTTTTGTCATTCTTTTGATTTGAGATACAATCATCTCTCGTTAAGACGGATAGTCAAGGGCCAACATTCATTGTCCATATGAACAAGAGTCCATCATAACAGGAGTCCACAAATCTGAAGTAATAATAATGAAATATGTAAAATGGTAATGAAAGTTTATTTTCTTAAACTTTATACCACATATTACATTGAGAAATACAACATAAAAATCTAGAAAATTTTAATTAAAAATTTTTATTTATAGTATGTATAATGAGAAAAAATGAAATGGGATTAACATTCAAAGCATAAACAAAATGTAATCATACATATTACTATTTTAAAAATGATGTAATCTTCATTTGTTTCTTCTAGGTAAACAATCCTTTTATGACATTCTCAATTTTAGTCAATTGCTCATAAGTCTTTTCCGGAACATCTTCTACTGATTGATAAAATTAAATAAATGTTGACTATCTAATTAAATGTATGAACATATTAAGTGATGCTTATAACATGCAGCATAAGCCTTAACTGAGGAATCCATATTTGTACATAACAACAAAATCACCTTAAACAGGTGTGATCTTAACGAGAGTCCACTGTATGTATATATCTTATATCTGAAAACAAGAGATTGGCATTAAAAATCAACTGGATGATGCCACTGTCTGTGTAAATCTTTTGAATCATTCCTAAAATTAATAATTACTGTTATGTACCATCTGTATTCCATTTCTTTTTGACCATAGGGAAATTATTATATACCAAGCTATTTCTGGTGATTCATTTTATTCTTTATCACTATTCTATCCTCATAAATTGTTAACATTAGCAAATAAGCAGTAATTTTACAATTTTAATGTGTTCTTAGTTAATGGAGCTATAAACAAAAGTACCACCAGATTTATCAAACTCACATTTTTTTATAATTAAAAATTGTAGGTTTTTTCATTGAAACCAGTAATAGTAGTACAGCAGGACCCTTGCATGTATATCAGAATCTGCCATTTTTATGTAGCTTCTATACTTAGGGACAAGTTAACTTTCAAACATAAAAATATAGTTCTTGAAATATCATAAATGTATGGCAAAAAGAGTGAATGTTGATTAAATTTTTAATAACATTTTAAAATACTGAATATTTATTGTGTAATTTATTACTTTACAGTTTTAATTATAGTGTATTTTTGTTATTTAACTGACTACACATATCATAGAACTTTCAACGAATCAAACATCTAGAGAGCTCTTTTGCTTTTCTTTTTGCAACCCTTGAGGTGAAATTTGAGAAAAGAAAAATCTCCCCTTGGCATCCCAATTTTTTCACCTTGTTTTATTAACAGCACATTTGTTCCTTCTCGGATTTCATCAATTTTTGGGTTGATTATTTAAGCTCTCATTTATTTAAATCCTTCCTTTTCCAACCTGGTGAAATAAGTAGCATTTCTTTATATTTCTTTTACTGATTGGATGGCTTCAAATACATTAAGAAGCTATGGGTTTCAGCTTCATAGAAAAGGAAAATCATTTCGTAGTAGTGCAAAAGTTAGTGTGTCGAATATTTTCCACAAATCAAAAGAGGAACATCTACAAAATTCCATTCTGAGCTTCTAAATATTGTATCGGATTCAACTGGTGTTTCAATCGCCAGTATCATCCAGATGCAGCATGAATTTTATATAATTTAACATGAATGTATACAATTTAGTATTTATAATATATAAGTGCTTTATATTAAATGGAAACTCCAAACTAAAAAAAGTTTTATAGTGTATATATATGCTTATGCAGTATTTGCACCTGCACACCATTCGTTGAAAATTTAATTATGTATTTTAGTAACAATCATGCTAAATATGGCACCTCATCTCACTTGCCTGTGACATATGGCTGCAGGTGAATTCAACTGTAGAAAATCAGAGTGTTAGATTCACACAATTGAGACGTTTTAGTGGGTATCAATATATAATCCAGTTAAGTTGTCCCTGAGTATATATACCGCTACAAAAGTTGGATTTTCAGTCTAAATTGTGCCAATTTTCTGTTGTGATCATTAGTGAAAAATTTGTCAAAATCTGTTGTAAATTTCTTTATCAGCAATTCAAAAATTTGCTGATATCTGAAAATTTCATATTTAGTGATACTTTTATCACTAGTAATAAAAATAAACTTTTTTTTTTGAGCAAAATTTCTGTGTAAAAGCCATTTCTGGAATTCCAAAAACATCTATTTTCAACCACGTTTCGTTTCAAATTATTTCAGGAGAAAAATCTAGAACTTCAATTTTTCATAGTAAGTTTCTTTATTAATAAATATTTTAGTAAAATATGGATTGTTTTTTAAAGTGTGATTTCTGTCATTCAGATCGCATTCCTGCTGCTCAATGTTAGTATCCTTTTTCATCTAGCCTTCGTAGAATCCAGAAATGGAGATACAAAAGTATATTTTTTGCATTGTGCATAAAAATGATTAATTATTTTCTTAATTTTTTTATTTAAATGCACACTCATTTTAAATAAAATGTTTTATATGCATATGTACAATTTACAGTTTGTATTCTCTGCAGTAAATATAGTTAAAAAATATCCATGTCCATCCATATTTTGTTTCAAACTAATTTTATTTAAAGAAGCAAAACCTTTTTTTCTTCATAGTATATTTTATTATTAATTAATACATATTTAAATTATTTTTTAAAATGTGATTTCACTTTTTTTTTTTCATTTCTTTTTCATATTTCTGCAAAAATAGTTAATTCGTTTCTGAAAGCTTTAAGTGCAATTGTATTATTCTCACAATTACGGTTTATATACTAGCCAAAATAGTCCTACTTAATTTCTAATATTAATTAATTTTCCAATCAAAAATATAATGATTTCAAAGTTGACTAATATTTTGCATTTTGTTGCACATAGCGAAGTGATTAGTAACCAAAGATTTTTCATAAAATAAAAATAAAAACATAAATAGGTTGAATTTTGATATGAAAATAGCTTGAATCAACTGAATTTAGAAATATGAAAATATGTTCAAATAAAAAAATAAATTTAAAAAGTGCTGAAAAATCATAAGACCTCAAAAATAAACAGCACGGTCCTTGAGTCATTAAAAGGGCTTAATTTTTCGTATGTATTTTCAAGGTCTTAAAAGGACTTGAAAATGCTTGAAGGTCTTTAAAAGTGCTTAATTTTCACCCTCATTAAAAATATAGAATTCTTGCCATGTATTAAAATTTTCATGAAACATTTCTGTCATCCTAAAATACTATAAAAATCCTTAAAACTGTGCTAAAGTGAAGTCTAATTTTTATTGCAATATTTTTGTAAAGCAAGTGTTATTTTCTTTTCTTTTTTATTTATTTACTAATTTTCTTTTTTATTTATGTACAATTCATAGTTTATATTCTTGGCTGCAAATATTGTTAAAAAATATCCTTATTCATTTATGTTTTATTTTAAACTAAATCTCTTTAAAAAAGCAAAACCTTTATTTCTTCATAGTATGTTTTATTATTAATAAATACTTTAATTATTTTTTAAAGAGCAATTTCACTTATGTGTATTGCAGTTCTTTTTCAAATGTTTGCATTGCCAATTAATTTGTTTCTGAAAATTTTAAGTAGAATTGACACAATTGCAGTTTATATACTAACCAAAATAGTCCTACTTAATATAATTTCTAATATTAATTTATTTTCCAATCAAAAATATAATGTTTTCAAAGTTGACAAATATTTTGCATTTTGTTGCACATAGCGAAGTAATTAGTAACCAAAGATTTTTCATGAAATTAATAAAATTAAATTAAAAAAAACATACATACATAAATACTCGTAGGTTGAATTTTGATCTGAAAATGGCTTGAATCAACTGAAAATTTAAAATATGAAAACATGTTCAAATAAAAAATAAATTTAGAAAGTGCTGAAAAATCACAAAATATCAAAAATAAATGAACAGCAGGGTTCCCATGGTCCTTTAGTCATTAAAAATATTTTTTCATATGTATTTTCAAGGTCTTAAAAGTACTTGAAAATGCTTGAAGGTCTTTAACACGTTCAGCATGGCGTCAGTCTGTAAGGACTGACAGTGAACTTTTCATTTGGGTGATGTCGGTCCATGAGACAAACAGTATCAAGGTTAAAAAATATTAATGGAATTTATTTTAATGGAATTTATTAAAACATTCTAAGCAAAGATGTGGTTGGTTTTACACATATTACAAAAAGTGACCACCTGTTTGGTAAACTTTCTGGCTGTATTGCGCCTGAATGTTTTTGCTCTATTCACATAGCCAAAATGGACAGTGAAATACAATCGTCACCTCAACGTGTGCGTTGTCTTCTGTTTATACTCTATTACCGAACACTTCGCTGAGCGATTGCCACTGTGTGCCACCTGAATGGTAGGCAGAGCAAGAACAGCTCTGTGCTCAACATGTTAAAAGTGCTTAATTTTCACCCTCATTGAGAATATAGAATTCTCGCCATGTATTAAAATTTTCTTGAAACATTTTTATCATCCTAAAATACTACAAAAATCCCTAAAATTTTGCCAAAGTCTAATTTTTATTGCAATATTTTAGTAAAACAAGTGAATTTCTTTTTTTTTTTCTATTTATTTACTAGAAACTGTACTTGACATTGCCCATTATGTAAAGCAATAAGTTTTTTAAAAATTGTAGACAATTCACTTACTGTGCAAACACACACTTATCTGTGCCCTGTCCACTAAATGAGCCTATATGCCCTAAATAAACATCTAAACACACCTTATAAATACACACCTCAGTGCAAGTGCATAATATGCTTTAGGCATGAAGCTAGGCATGTGAACACTACACCTTAATATGACTGCATATTATACCCTATATATGCCTTTTGCCCTCTGCACAAGTGTTTTCTGTTTTGATATCCCTAAATAAGTATATGGGGTGCATTCAAATGGGGATGCTTAAAATCAACAGCATGTTTTCTAAATGAAAATTCTTGCAAACTTGGCGATAATATTTTTAATTGCTAAAAAACTGGTTTGTTCTCTGATCGGAATTACATTGGAATTCACAGCAAATTCATGAAAATCAATCCTATTTCTTTACACTGCTGGTACAGAGCAAAGGAGAGAAACCAGTTCTCTGAGGAACAATTATATTTTGGACTCCTGCTATAAGAATTTTGAAAAAAGTGAGTTTCATATTAATATTCATAGACAATTTAAGAATAGAGTAATTTAAAATAAAAATTTTATTAGCATAGGAAGATATCACAGCATATTTATGGAGAAATTAGAATTGTGCAACTCTTTAATTTTTGGATACAACAATGTACATATGATATACATATGAAGTTTCATAAACTTTTCATATTCCAATGAATTTGAAATTTTGTTTTAAATATGAAGGAATTTTCCTATGGATTTGGTTTAAAGACCGCTTTTCGATCTTTCTCATGGTGTCAAGATGATAATATTTTCAATTGCTAATGAACCGATTTGTGCAAAAATTGCTCAAAATCGCACTTAAACATTTAATAACTAAAAAACTGATTCAGATTTTAAAAAATCCCAAGGAGGTGTTTATTTCCGGGAGTCAAGTTACACTTGTACCAATTTTCATGGCTGTGGGTCACTTAGATTTTCTGCTATGCAACAGAGGAACAAACAAATATCTGCCTTTATTATTATAGATTCTTTGTTTTCTTCAGTGGCCTTAAAGTCATATTGTTTCAATGGATGGGAGGGAATGTTATTTAAATTCTCTTGCAAGGCTAAGGAGATGATATATTTTTCTAATGTTGTTGTTATATATGGCGTTTGGAAATCAATCCATTGCATAACTGGCATCTCACTAAGTATGATACAAGGTAAAAATTCAAAACAGAGAAAACTAACCAAACACAAAACAAGAATATTACGAATCAAATAAACATGAAGCCCAATAAGAAGAGATCGAAGAAGGGGTCATGACCTCAGGGACAGTTTTTTTTTAGATTTTTCTAACATAAAAGGGGGATGACTTTGAGGATTATCATGTAATGACAGTTATATAATGACAGGATGTTGACTTTTTTTATTCAAACCAAATAAATGCAATATTGCCCTACTTTCATATGGTTACTTCACATGCTATATGCAAAATTCTGTGACTATTTGTGGATAGAATACACTTTATATTAAAAATTGATATATTAAATCTTTGCACTGCATCTGAACAAAATATCAACATGTATGAAAATATTGTTTTATGCTTTAAATTTTTTTGTTTGAATGCACAGCAGTATAGAAAAAGTCAATATTTTAAACTATTAAAGTAATATTTTAAAGACTTTTGCTAGTTATTACCGGTAACATGGTGCAAGTGTCAGATGAAAATCATTTTCAAACTAAGGTCTTTGAAAAGTCATTCTTTTTCATTCTGTGAAATGGGTGGGATCCCAGAACAGTTATAACACAAAATTATAAATTTTAATGGAAACAGTAGTTAAAAACATGTGTCTATGCCTGAAGTAGCATAAATAATTTTAATATGACTAAAACATTTTGGTAGTTAATCTTTAGCAATTTGGCTAAAGAGAAAAGAAAATTCCATGCAAAACTCTGGTGTATAATTGGTTATAAAAATGTTTAATTTTCTGTAATCGGATAGTTCTGATGAAGACATTTTATAAGAGCCAGCGAACAAAATCATTGAAAAACTGGATACATCATCAAGCAGTGAAAATAAAGTGATTGAATATATAGGATGATTATTGGAGAAATTCATTTTTCTTTTCAATTTAAATGTTTCTTAAATATTCGTCTTACATAATATAAGATGTCTGTCTGTCTTTCTGTCTATGTGTGTGTCATCTGTAGTGGATAATCTAAGCATTGGACAATCATGATATTCAGTAAGGGGTTAGCTGATCTCCCGTTACAACATACCTAGCTGCGAGGTTTCTTTAAAATTTGAATTGGTTTCTTAGTTATTTAATATTTTGGCATGATTTTGAGTGATGTTCACACAAATCAATTTCTTTAGACTGAAAATATTATTGCAGAGTTTTCATCTTGACACCACCGGAAAGTTCAAAGAACGTTCTTTCTAATGATTTTTTAAATGAATCCATAGAACAATTCCTTCATATTTATTTATTTGTTTTTAAATACATTGAAATTTGTATTTTTTAGGTTATCTGATAATATCTTTTTAGGCTATCTGAATTTTCCGCATTTGAAAAAGGAAGATTGGCACAATTCTATAGTTTGGCAAAAAGTTGTGTGTATATCTTCACATTCTAACGAAATACAATTTTTTAATTACTACATTATTTTATTTTCTGTGATTTTTCAAGCAAATGCTTGGGGGTGGGACAACCCAGTGTTTAGTGTGCAGGGATTGCACTCGGATGACCAGAGTTCAATTCCCGGCTCTGCCAAACTGTCCTCATGTTCACGTGGAGTATGTGCGTGTTAGATATGTGGATCCATAACTCTTTCCAAGAGGTTTATGGTAGGGCAAGGAGGGTACGGTCCCTGTAGATGCCACCCCCTACTGGGTTCTGGTCTAAATTAAGTGGCACTTCTCAGCTGTCTAAGCAAATACCTTACACCTTTGGATAAGTTGGACGGTCTGGGTTGGAGAAAAAGCCAATACTTAAAAATTTAAATTGTAGATACTCATAATGAAGTGCAGTTGAGTTTTTTCCCTGGTAGACTTTTCTGCACATGCCCAATTCACGGTTCAGTTTAAGCCACACCTCACATAGAGAGAGGATTCCGTTCTGTTTCTTTTGTTTATTTATTTATTTTTGCTTTCCACGAGTACAGTACATGAGGATTTGGATCAAAATGAAAGGTGGAAATAATTTGAAAATTAATTGGTATTATCTGTAAATGTATTGTTTAAGTAGTGGACACTTATTTAGGACCTGAAAATTCTGAATAATTCATTCTCATAGATAATAATAAAAAAATATGTATGTCTGTAGTGAAGAATCTAAGTGTCCCATAGTCAAGAAATTTATTACAGTGGTACCTCGACATCTGAAAGAAAACATCTCATAGAGGTTTTTTAAAAAGTTGAATTTGTTTAAAAGTTATGAATTCAGTAGTTGAAATTTGGCCCTATCCTAATACAGCAACCAATATTGATTATTTGCGTCATCTATTGCATGTTACTAAAACTAAAACTATTTTTCAATTTTACATATAACTCTAACTGCTGTTAATGTAATTAAACTAAAAAGGTACTAAACCTATCTTTGTTAGGTGTGACATACAACACAAAATAATAGTGTTGTCTGGTTTCAAAGGCAAGAAACAGCCTTTTTTGTAATGAGACACACACACACACAAGAAGCGTAACCAAACCTGGATACAAGGTTCGAGATCAGCCCAAGAAAAAGATGCATGATTGGCCCTTTCAACTTCGACACATTATACACATTATTGATAAAGAAAAAAAATAATCCAACTGGCCTGGGCCAACTACCCATCTTGTGGGTTATCTTGCTGGCTGTATCCGGGATTGAGTGCAAGTTTCACTCATGAGACTCAGTGTCTTTTTTTTTCCTTTAAATTTTGTGAGAGGTGTCATCTATAATGTTATTTAAATAGCGTTTTGTTAGTTATGATTTTTATAAGGCATTAATACTTTGCAAAATTGTTCACTTCATCGTTCTTCACTCTGCAATTTTTTTTTCTTCAGCATATACGTACTGCAATAAAATGCATTTGGGATACACACAATTCGTTCATGCACACTTTACTTTACTAAAGTTCATTCTAAATTTTGGAAGTTAACCACATTTGTTCAACGATGACATAGTTTGATTTTCTATTAGCAACTAGAAAATGTACCTGGTGTTGCTCGGAATTTAAGATAAGCTGTCATAGCATAGCCATGTGTGAAGGCTCAGACCACATGACCAACTCTGAGGCTAATGGTAGCTTAGTGTGTGGCCGGATATTTTTGTTATAACAGGTGTATTGGTCTGGAAAAAGCCATGCGGTAATTTTTTTTTAGTAAGTGGGTGTATTGTTAAAGTGTTCTTTGGTTTTTGAGAATTTGCCTTGAATTCCAGTGTAGTTTTTATCAGAGGTTTACACCTTTAATCTCAGGCAATGCCTGGTACATTTTCTAGTGTTCACTAAATAATTATTTGTAACCAGGGTTTCCCGAGTCCTTGGAAATCCATGAAAAGTACTTGCATTTTATTTTAGTTTTTGAAGGCTTTTAAAAGTACTTGAATGTTACAATAGGTCCTTGAACATTTTTGATGTTTATTCTCTCATTTCAACTTTTAGTTTTGTTTCACAGCTTCACCTCAGGTTCCAAATGTCCAAGTAAGATTGTAAAATAATTGGCAGTCATTCTTTGGCATCATTTGAAATACCAACCAATCATGCAGCTAAGGATTTTCCCCCTACATTCTGGTCCTTAGAAGTCATTGGTTATATGGTTCCTGAAAATAAAATTTAGACCCTTGAAAGTCCTTGAGTTTTATTTGTGGAAAATTGTGGATACCTTGATAACTTTTTATGACTTCTTTGGGGAAAAGTTAATGAGTCATGTTAAATTTGAGGCTGTGTTATATTCGGACTAATATGGCACTACCAGTTAAGAGAAAGGGTAAAACACTTATTTTACTATTACTTTTGAAAGCATATTTCTTTCATTTTTGTAAGTTTATTTTGATTAATAAGATATATGTAAAAATTGAGTTAGAAAAAATTATGTTATTTTCAAGTGTGCTACATGTTTATATGCACTGCAGCTGGATTACCACCAGCCTTTATGCATAACCTACAAATTTTTATTTTTATACTTTCCCAAAACCTTTAGGTATGTTCATGATGGTTCTGAATCATTCAAGGATGGTTTTAAAGTTGGTGTGAATGATGGTCTTCACTTTGTATCAGGAATTGTGAAAGTATCGATTGAACCTGTAGATGATGAAAATCCAATCTGGAAAAAAAATTTGATGCCTCGTATTTTGATCAATGAAGGAGGAAGTGTCCAATTTACATCACAAGTATGAGTATTATTTGTTCTATCCATAAAAGCTTTAAGGATAGTGTATTTTATAATATTCGCTCCTATACAAAATAAAAATAAATATATTATACATTTTTATACTGTTCTAACTATTATGTAGTAGTAAGGATTAAAATTATATATTTGGTTACAGTTGATTCATTGCTCTGGACATTTTGTGCATATAAAGTTCCAGACTATGAAATTGAATACATAAATGTTTGATAAATAAATCTGCAAGCAATTTATTTGACAATTCAGTAGCTTTAGTACTCTTATATTTCTAATTCAGAAAATCTTGCATACTGTTTGTTTATTTCTTATAATCAGTCTGGCATTTTATGATACTATTAGTTTAATATGATACTATTAAACTAGTTATATATAGATTTAACCATGGAAAATGAAATCAATTTTGACTATATGCCATCTGATGAAGGCTGAGGGCAATGAAAATTTTCATAAAGAATACCTATAGCATGCTTTAAATGGATAATGATTTAACATAAATATTCTTTTATATTCCTTGTGTGATTCCAGATTTCTATATTTTAATGTAGAAATAAGATTTTAATGATTTTTAGAAATAGATTTTTTATATAAAACATATTTTTTATGTAAATAGTATGCAAAAATATAGAAAATGTTAATTTGTAGTGAACAAAATTTAAGTTGAGAAAATTGAGGCATATATTATAACTGTGTGCATAATTATAATTTATAACTTTTCTTGGTTTCTTTTCTTCATCATCGCTGTCCTATTGTTCTCCCATTAAAAATAAAATCCCATTAATAACTTAAAGTCATCAACTTACAGTTTGGAAGGAAGTCCATACATACCCTTTGGTTTACAAGAAATTCTTTAAAACTTAATTAAATAAAAATCCCTTTGCGATTTAGTATTTGAAAATTAATTTTTATCTTATGCAGGAACATCCCAGTGAAGTGTCTGTAGCTTCTGGGTGTTTTCCTCTCCAGGACTATCCATAAATTTTAACTGATGATTCAGTCTTTTTTAAAACAATGTTGATAGTCTGGTACTGCCAGCTATGGGCAAGCAAAAGAATCAAATCCTGCAAATTGGCTGTATTACTATGACTTAGTCATATCATCATCAAAACAACACAAAATGCAATTTGACAGCACAGCATATATTACATAATGTTGGCATACATTTAATTCATGCAGTATGTTTTAATTCAATTACTTACTAAATTTTACTATCAATTTAAAAAACAAAAAATTACTTAAAACAATTTAAAATTTACTTAATTTCACACAAAATGGTTCGAAGTTCATACAGTCACTTTTGGAAATCAGCATTTAATAGTTTAGTTATGCCGATCTCGGTAGCTGTCCATGCTTTTATATATTCTGCGAAAGTGCTTATTTTCATGGGTCATTTAAGCCAATTATTGCCATTATCAATATCATTTGACTTAATTTTCACAATTTTAAAGTGACCCCAAAACCTTGGCTTCAATTTGAAATCTGGATGAAATTATGGATAGCCACTAAATCATTTAGTTCATATTTTGTATAATTTCTTCTTAGGTTTGTAAGTTTTATGATTTTCTTGAGATTTTAAGATCTGCTCTTTTGCTTCTTTCTAAAGGTCATCTCTGGCAATGAAATTGGATTAGATTGCATTGTAATATAAGTATCAACATTTAGTTTTCTCTTCATTCTATCAATTTCCTTTTGTGTACTATTTTCAATGTTCATTAGTTATCTTATTGATTAGTTTTCAAAATTTTCAGTGTTCTGATTCAAAGATTTCTTTTTTTTCTTTTGGAAACCATTTTATTTCCATCTGTTTTGTTTACATCTTAAATTGTTCCTCCAGTATTAATTGTTGCTTCATATTCTTCCTCAACAGTCTCAATCTGTACAAATATCTACAATATTTCAAATTTTCAATTTCTCTGAATCATTCTTTTCATCTTTAATTTTATCTTTAGATACTTCTACCATCTTTAGATATGTCTACCATCTTTAGATATTGCACACTTCTTGGCAATTTCATCACAATCAATTTTCATCATATCATCATCATCTTTTAGTACTCAAACATTCCTTGTAACACCTTTTTTAATAACATCTTCAATTTCATCCATTTTAATTTCAAATTTATCACAGTTAATACCTTCAACATTTAATTCTTATCCTCCTCATTGTTGCGCCTACGAACTCCAGGCGAGCTACTATAGGTGACTCTAAAGTGGACTGTATAAACTCTCAAAGCTGAAAACTTAACAACTTTTATTTACAGCATTTTTACAGAGTGACGGAAAGGCCGTCGTACATACATGCCTCTGTGATTACATCTCAAAAACTTATAATGCTTCCGGCGCTTGCGCATTGAATAATGTCAGTCGCTACGCCATCTAGCGATGTACGGGTTACGTAACACTCCCCGCCGATTGAAATTACATAATTTCAATATAATGCACACAAGAATTTCATAATACACTACAATTTATATGAATATGCAATAAATAATCACTCAACAGGAATAATACAAACATTTCTTACACTTCTTTTCAAAATTCTACCGTTAGGCAGGCGCAAATTCACTATTCTTACTTTTCCGTCTGCACCATGCAAAACTTGAGTAATTCTACCCGTCATCCATTTTGTGCTCGGTAGATTCTCCTCTTTAATTAATACTAGTGTACCTTCTTTTACATTGTCTTTACTAAACTTCCATTTATTACGCTCTTGTAAATTATTTAGATAATCGCGTTTCCATAACTTCCAAATTCTTTGCGTAAACTTAGTTACTCTTTGCCATTTTGAAAGTCTATTTTCGCTAATCTCAATAAGTTGAGGTTCAGCAATAGACGTAATAGATCTACCTATTAAAAAATGACCTGGTGTCAAGATTTCGAAATTGTCAAATTCCGAAGATAAGGGTGTAAGGGGTCTTGAATTCAGTACACCTTCTATTTCTGAAATTACTGTTAGAAATTCTTCAAGGGTGAGATTTGCGTTACTGATTACGCGCTTTAAGTGAAATTTAAAACTCTTTACTCCGGCCTCCCAGAGACCACCGAAATTCGGGGATTTTGGGGGAATAAAATTCCAGTCTATACCTTCATCAGTGAAGTAATTTGCCAAAGTTTCATCTGGTGATTTTACCAGTTGATATAATCTTTTTAATTCTGTACTAGCCCCTACAAAATTTTTAGCATTGTCCGTAATTATTTTAGCACATTTGCCTCTTCTACCAAAGAACCTTTTTAAACTAGCAATGAAGGAATTTGAAGTTAGATCCGTAACAAAGTCCAGGTGTATAGCTCTTGTGCACAGACAAACAAATATGGAAACATAAACTTTGTTGAGCACACCCTTTCTTTGGTTCTTGAATTTTAGGTAAAATGGACCACAGAAATCGATCCCAGTAACGTTAAAGGGGTAAGTAGGTACGACACGTTCTCTTGGCAGATTGCCCATAATTTGATTAGCTAAAACAGGTTTGTTCTTGAAACAAATTACACATTCATGTATTACTTTCCTACAAAGATTTCTTCCATTAATTGGCCAGAATTTTTGTCGAACATGATACAAAAGTGATTGTGGACCAACATGCAAGTACTTTAAATGAAAATATTTCAAAATAATTAAGGTAAATGGACCTTTGCTTGGTAAAATTATGGGAAATTTGGAATTGACACTTAAATCTGAATGCGACAATCGACCGCCTACTCTTAACACATGGTTTTCGTCTAAAAAACAGTTTAAAGTACTTAATTTACTGTTACCTGGGACAGGCTTACCCTTTTCGATCTGCTTGATCTCTTCTACAAACTCACTTTGTTGGATCAATTTCATCAAGAAGATCTCTGCAGCAGCTGTCTCTTTAAGCGTAAGATGACCTCTCAGCTTAGCTGCCTTTCTTGAATTATTTATAAATCTAAATACATAGCTCAAAATACGAAGAATTGTTATATAATTATTGCTAGCATTAAGAATACAATCTAAAATGGATTTTTGATTAGAATGAATTAAAGTTATTAAAGAGTCATTGTTACAATCTGAATGTTTTTGTAGTTCTTTAGAATACTCCCCTTCAGGAACAATTGTCTTCTCATCACTTTTTGGAAAGTCAGCTTCCACTAAAAAGGTAGGTCCGTGCCACCACATTGCACTTGTTAAAAGAGACGAAGCACTAATTCCTCTAGTCACTAAATCTGATGGATTGTCCTTGCTAGAGCAATAGGACCAGGAATTTTTGTCTGTTAGCGATTGTATTTCGTTTACACGATTGGCAACAAAAGATTTCCACTTTCTGCTTGAACCCTTGATCCAGAATAATGTGATCTGGGAATCTGTCCAAAAGAATGTAGTTGACGGTTTTTTCCTATCTATAATTTTCTTGACTTCACTTGTCAATCGTGCAGAAAGCAAAGCACCGAGCAATTCCATTCTCGGTATGGAAATTTTCTTTAGAGGTGCGACTCGACTTTTAGAGGCAACAAGATTCACAACAACACGGTCCTTGTATTTGACTCTTAAGTAGACTACTGCACCGTATGCCTTTAAGCTGGCGTCACTGAAGCTATGTATTTCAACTTCACAAAAGTTCGAAGAATGGAGAATTACTCTTGGGATCTGAAGCTCAGATAGTTGTGATATTTCTAAATACCAGTGTATCCATTTTTCCTTGATATCGATTGGAAGTTCAGCATCCCATGCAATTTTCCTAAACCACAATTCCTGAAACAGGCACTTTAATCTGATAGTGTATGGTGTCAAAAGTCCGATTGGATCAAATATTCTTCCCGCAGTTTGTAACAGGAAACGCTTGGTACACTTTTTCTGAGTTAAGAATTCTAATAAATTCTTTACGTCCATCGTAAGGTAATCTTGTTGAGGGTTCCATGACATTCCTAGGACTTTATGCGAATTGGTTCCCGAACTATCTGATGAATGAAGGGGATGGATGTTGAATCCTTCTTCTTTCCACTTATGCATTAGGCATGGTTCATTACTGATCCATTTTCTTAAAGACATTCCGGCAGAATCCATGATCATTTCTGCCTCACGAGAAACCTCAAATGCCTTAGTGACGTTGTCCTCGCCTGCTACCAGGTCGTCTACGTAGAAACAAGTGTCAAGGATTTGGGTGGTAACTGGATAGTTCTCGCGAAACTTTTTGATATGTTCCTTGATCGTGGCGGCTAGCAAGAATGGGCTAGCATTCACCCCAAAAAGTACTCTGTTGAATCTATATACTTGTATATTCACGTTGTCATTCTCAATCAATTTATCATTGGTAAACAGGAATCTAACCGCGTCTCTGTCTTTTTCAGCTAGGGAAATCTGTAGAAATGCCTTTTCGATGTCAGCTACAAAAGCAATTTCGTTTAACCGAAAATAAATTAGTAAATTGAATATGTTGGGATGTAAGTTCGTGCCTGACCACAAACAATCATTAAGAGACAAGTGTCCAAGCTCATGTGAACTTGCATCAAAAACGATTCTAGTTTTGGTTGTAAGACTATCCTTTCTAAAAACTGCTTGATGCGGTAGGTAGAACACTGGTTTGTTAACCGGTTTAGTTGTATCTTGCACTTTTTCGATGATTCCTTGACTTAAATATTCTTCTAAAATTTCATGATACTGCGTAAGTAAAGCTTTATCACGTTGTAATCGTTTTGTAAGATTTTTAAATCTCCTTTCTGCGACACTCAAGTTATCACTTAACTGTTTCCAATCTTTCTTCCAGGGGAAGGAAACCTCATAACGTCCTTTCTTGAAGCTCACTGAATCTTTGAATATCTCTAAAGCTTTGTCTTCATCATTGCATTTAGGATCATCTTTTATTCCTATTGACTCAAGTTCCCAAAATTTTCTTAACTCTATCTCCACTGGATCTCGCGCGAAGTGGCAATGAAAATTGTTTAAAGTCCCCACATCTTTAAGTGTTCCCGTCACGATCCACCCGATCTCTGAGTTTTGTAGAATTATCGATTCATTTTTTAACTTAATCTGATTGCTCACTAATAACTCATAAAACAGTTCTGCTCCTAACAAGGCGTCAATTTTCCCTGGTTTGTGAAAATGGGGATCAGCATAAGTTAAGTTACGCGGGAAACTAATCTTAGATATATCAAGAGGTTTTGAAGGAACTAAATCTGTAACTTTTGGAACTATGAGTAAATCAACATTTCTTTTAAAGCTTCCATTTTCGTTAGAGATTAACGCAGAAACTTTTCTTTTTACTGTCAAAATAACGCCATTCAACCCCGATACGGGTGCGTTTATTACTTCCTTTTTCAATCCCAATAAATCAGCTACTTCACAACAAATAAAGGATATTTGCGAGCCTGCATCCAGAAGAACGCGAATTGGTCTTAATGAACCATTTTGATCTTTAATATAAACTACTGCAGTGGATAATAATATATCCCTTTCCAGTGCTCGAATACAAACAATTTCTACTCGCGAAGGAAGTGCCAGCGTCGGTTTCACTTTTAATGGCGTCAGTTGAGGCTATAAGCTCCGCTTGTCTGGGAATGTATAATGACTCTCTGGAAGTTGAAGGATTCGATTTTGGGCTTTCTGGTTTCACAAAATTATCTATATGAATCAAGGAGTGATGACGTTTCCCACAGAATTTACATTTTTTCTCATTTGTGCAGTGGGCTACTTTATGAGATTCAAGGCAATTATAACATAATTGTTTCCGTTTAATTTCATTAGTTCTCTCTGGCACAGATAATCCGTGAAACGTTTTGCATTTATAAATTGGATGGTTATCCTTACATATTGGACAGTTAAATTTAATGTTTGCTTTTATCATTAAGCTTTTATGTCTGGGAGAGAATTCAACTTTTGATTTTGTAGCAAAAGGAATACGTTGGATGTTTTCTAACACTTGACTTCTTTTTTGCAAAAAATGTATAAATTCTTCCCAATCTGGGAACTCTGTTGTTTTTAACGACATCTCGTATTGTTTACGAGTTTCGCGATCTAGCTTGGAAGTAATGACGTTAATTAACATTATCTCAGTTAATTTGTTTATTTCAAGGTTGAGAAGTTTTAGCCCTCGTAAATGCTTCAATATCATATCAACGAACTTGTGCAGTTCTTTTCCCGATTCATGAGTAATTTTCTCTAAATTCAAAATTGCATTTATATGAGTGTCTGCGATAAATCGCTTATTTTCATATCGTTGCTCCAATTCTTTGAACAGTGATTCAAACGTTTCGTCTGTTGTCTGTATTTGTTTCGCTTCTCCTTTAAGCGATGCTTGAAGATAGTGAAGTTTCTGTTGCTCATTTAAATGTTCATTTGTTGTAATTAAACTATTAAACTGCTTTTTGAAGTTACTCCAATCTTCATAACTGCCCGCAAAATTAGGCAATGGTATCTCTGGCAGCTTAATCAAAGAATTTGATTTATTTACCTTCGCTTCCGATTTGACAGGAACTTTCAAAAGTAAATAGTTTACACGTACCTCTAAAATATCCAGTGAGGATTCCAGTTCTTGTAGCTGCTCGAGCGCATCCCCGAGCTCCACATCGCCAGGTAAAGTGCAGTATCCCGTTTCTAATTCTTCTATCGAAGATTTAATAGAATGAATCTTTGCAAATTGATTATCTAAGACAAACTTCGCATCCTCTCGATCCGAATCGTAACTGGTGAGGAAGCCTTGGACTCTAGTAACTCTTGCTTTTAAAGTACCGCGTGTGCGGTTTAGTGCCACGAGGTTCATTTTGATCGATTTCAATTTATTATCCTCCGGCTCGACGGACCAAACTGTTGCGCCTACGAACTCCAGGCGAGCTACTATAGGTGACTCTAAAGTGGACTGTATAAACTCTCAAAGCTGAAAACTTAACAACTTTTATTTACAGCATTTTTACAGAGTGACGGAAAGGCCGTCGTACATACATGCCTCTATGATTACATCTCAAAAACTTATAATGCTTCCGGCGCTTGCGCATTGAATAATGTCAGTCGCTACGCCATCTAGCGATGTACGGGTTACGTAACACTCATCAACATTTTTATAATCCAAAATATCTTTCTCAAAAATTTGCTTATTTTTTTTTAAATATGCAAATCATTATCCCATTCATAATTTTAAATCAATGCTATGCAACCAATTTTTTTTTTGTTGGTTATTCATGTTTACATCTTATATTATTTCTACACTGATTTGACGTATAACAATACATGTTGCGTGAAAACATTTGAAATACTTATTTTTATCTGGACAGAAATTATATTTATATCCAGGTTTACCACAATTATAACAAATTATAACAATTAAAATAAGAGCTAAAACTTTTCCCTGTGACACTTTTTTTTTATATAATTTAGAATCAAATCTAGGAATTCTTGAAATTTCACTATCCAATTCAATTTTTTAAATTTCCAATTTTTGTTTACATTCTTTAAGATCTTTTGTACCGTACAACACAGTTTTATTACTGACTTTGGCCTGTATTCTATTTATTTCATAATATATTAAATAATTATCTTCTACATTTCCCTTACTGGCTCATTCTTTCATAATCAGGGAATATTTTCCCTCTTGTTCATTTCCTTTCAAATAGTGTTTCATTCACATACTATGAATTTCTGCAAAGTTATACTTTTTACTTCTAACAAGAAAAATTTCAATTTTTTATATCAATTTACATGATATTCACATTCAATAAATATTTTATTTGGTATATCCTACTAAAGATTTTTTGGCAAATATAAACTTATATAATTGTGACCATGATATTAGTAAAAAAATCTTCATATTCATTTAACCAGTTCTCATTAGAACAATATGTACTTCTGTCAAACAGTTTAATTACACTTCTGACATTGTTAAATCCAATAGACATATTCATTCATTTTGGAAAAAAAACTAAAAGTACTCTCATTTACTCCAGCTGACAGTTCAGTTAATGTAAGTTATAAAACACAGCTTTCATCGCGTATGCTAATACCTCATTACCAGTTCAAAACAGTTCATATTCACATCTTTAGGACAAAAAATTGTTCGCTGGTTCACAACACCCACACCTCTTTGAACTAAATCATTATCCTATATTATTCGTTTTCGTCAAACCTCCTGTCAGCTTGAAATCGGCTGTATAATTTGCCTTTTGTTTAGAAAGTTATATTTACATACTAGAAATAGCAAATAAATAACTAAATAATATCGTATCGCACAGAACCGAGCAACAAGGTCATTAACACACTGACCTTTCAAAGGGGCCAGCTATGTTTATGATTACGAACCAAGCAAATTCCTTTCTTCGCTTTTCCTACCCCACCACATCCCGGTGCTGAGGCAGCTTAGTTATGACTCATCGTATTTCAAAAAGTCATTGAGAGGAGAGATATTTTTCTTTTTAGAAAATATATTTATTTTATCTACTGCGATATTTTTTACATATTTGACTATTACTAATAAAGTTTTTCTTTTTTCAGAGTCATCAGCCTTTTTAAACATAACATTATATAGATGTTAGAAAATAAATAAATTTTTGAGTTCTTGTTTTTTGTTTTTCGTTTTGTTAATAGTGAAAACGGTTTAAACACATTTACACCTTTAAATATATCGGCAAAAGTGCTAATCCTCGCACTTTATTAAATCTCGGCGCTACATTAAATTCTTCTGGCTCTTCATTAAATCTGCTTTCCCATAACCCAAAATTAATGAAACAACAAACGTTAATTCAAATATTTAAACAAAATGATAAAATGTAATTTTATTTATCATTTTGTTTTATTCATACATTCTAGATTATTAATATGTATATTTTTTCTTTGAAATTTCTTTTGCCCCATTTTTTGTATTAAATAATATGTTTTAATTGATTAACTTAACTTTTGTCATTATTTTTACTGAAAATAGTGCTTTATAGTGTGTATTAAGTTTGAATTTTATTCAAACTCTATAATCCAGAAAAATCGAAAATCCGGAATCAGCAAAGTCTGGACGAGTCTGTATTTTCGAGGTTGTACTGTAATACAAATTGCTGCTTTTCAAACCTATTTGATGCAAATCTACTAGCAAGTGAAACTCTGGTGGTAAAATTGATCATCTTCATTAAAACTATTTTTCATTTTTAGTAACATATGACCACTTATTCTAAGATTTTTTTTTTTTTTTTACTTAGCACATTTACAAATTGAGACCTTTCCATCAATATATATCATGTATGAATAGTGGTTCATAATTCTGAAAACAAGTGAAGAACTACAGAAAAAAATAAAAATTTTTAAATTCATTTTATTTGATTTTTTGTTTTTCATAGTTATCATTGTCTTTTTTATAGCATTTATTATTTTCAAGGAAACCAAATAAATAATATTTTTAGAATAATTGGTTTTATTTTTCGCAAACGATATATATTTTTTAATATACATTATTTTTAAGGAATAGCTAGAAAGTTGCCAAAAGACACAGTCAATCAATGCAGAACAATGAATTGCTGGAAAACAAAGTGCTTTATTAGTGCCTTTATCACACACCAGAAAAAACTTTCTAGTGAAGCATTTGGCATAGGAATCTGCTACCATGTCAAATCAATTAGCTTGTAGCATGTTAGATATCATAGTTGCTATGGCAACAGGATGTGAGAATGAAGACGATCAATTTTGCATATACAGCAGAATACAAGAATACTACATTTTAATTTTGATTATATTACAAATTGCTGCATTTCAAAACCATTTGATGCAAATCTACTAGCAAGTGAAACTCTGGTGGTAAAATTGATCATCTTCATTCTCACATCCTGTTGCCATAACAACTATGATATCTAACATGCTACAAGCTAATTGATTTGACGTGGTAGCAGATTCTTATGCCAAATGCTTCACCAGAAAGTTTTTCCTAGTATGTGATAAAGGCACTAATAAAGTACTTTGTTTTCCAGCAATTCATTGTTTTACATTGATTGACTATGTGTCTTTTGGCAACTTTTTAGCTATTCCTTAAAAATAATGTACATTAAAAAATAAATATCGTTTGTGAAAAATAAAGCTAATTATTCTAAAAATATTATTTATTTGGTGGTCCTTGAAAATAATAAATGCTATAAAAAAGATAATGATAACTATGAAAAACAAAACAAAACAAAAATCAAATAAAATGAATTAAAAAATTTTTATTTTTCTATTTATTTCTGTAGTTCTTCACTTGTTTTCAGAACTATGAACCACTATTCATACATGATATATATTGATGGAAAGGTCTTAATTTGTAAATGTGCTAAGTAAAAAAAAATATATATATATATATATATTTTAGAATAAGTGGTCATATGTTAATAAAAATTAAAAATAGTTCTAATGTTTTATGAAACATTGTACTTGTTATATATAATCATAATATTAATTTTTTTTATCTATAACAGAAAATAAAAGTGAACTACACAATGAAGGGGCACATGCTGTACATCAATGCAAATCTCTTAATGTGTAGACATACAAAATCACAAAATGAAATTTATAGAGGGTAGAGGTGGAACATGAAGGGAGTGAAGCTTACTTTGATTTCAATAATCAGTTACACATTCTAATATTATTTTTTAAAACAAAATATCTGTATAATTTATTTCTAAACCATATAACTTAATTTAGGCTACTTTCTGTATGTGACAAAATGTGAGGGTGAACAACGGAAGATATATACATATGTTCCATCTATGTAAAATTTTGAGCATGCAAGTATTCATGATTGTAGAAATTTTTTTAAGAACAGGAAGTTAGCAATAAAATAATTTTTCACACCAAATATATTATGCTTTAGTCATACAATCATCCAAGGGGGTTGATGTTAGCTTTTACCTAATCAAATATAAGTAGGATTAATTTCAAATTTGTAGAAAAGAGAATTTAAGTAGGAATAGACTTTTTGTATTTCCAAAATTCAAAGTGGAGCTCTTGGAAAGACAAAAAAGTTTAACAAACAATATGTCAAGATAAAATTGGGTAAGTTGCAAAATTTAAATAACAGTTGATTCAACATTGCTTTGTACTTTTTTAACTACAATACTGTGAGCTTTTGAAGTTAATTTCTTTATAACTGTGACTTTCAGGATTGCACATTGACTCATTTTTTAGTTACCTTCAATGCCCTTCTCATATCCCTCCATTTGAATTTTTCAGAATAAGAAACTGGCATTTTATCTATTTTTAGTGGACTAATATAGCATCACCAATTTTTTCAGAGAGTTTATGGAAAATTTAAGGATATACATTTAGCAAAATCAAAAATTAATCACTGCATGTTCATGTCCCTCTGGTTATATAGTCAAACCAAAGGTATTATATCATACATCATAAATAAAAATGACACTACTGAAAAAAGCAAATTTTCAGGACAATAAAGAAACTTAACCAAACTGAACAAATATTTGCTGTAAATAGGGATTTTCTCTTAAAAATTATTAGGAGAGTTTGAAATGCAAATGTGTAATTATAAAAATTTAAATTTTGTATTTCTTAAAATTTAATTCCCTTAAAAAATTTAATAGATTTTATAAAATTCTGTACCTTTTTTTATGCCACTTTGTAATTTATTATATGTCTAAGATCAATATTTAAAGAATAAAAGCCGGGGTCAATGTTTTTGGGATACCCTATATATATATATATGTATATATACACGTATGTATATAAATAGAAATTATGAATGGCTTACATTGGTTGACCAGAAAAGAAATAGAATAAATATATTTTTTTGACTAAAAATTATGAAAATCATTAATGAGCATAAATAAAAGAAACTGTGTGCACAAAAATGATCATTTAACCCTTTCGCGACAATCGGCACGCCCACGTGCCGGCTGCGAACTTGCATTCAAGGACGGACGGCACTCACTCGTGACGAAGGAAACTTTACCGTAAGCGGAGAGTGGCATGCATAAGTGCCTCCACGTGGAACATTTTAATTTGTCTACTAGATGGCATTACATGTCCGTGGAACTAACTTCAATGTATTTTGCAGAGGCATGACCTTGGCAGAAGAGGATCGAATGAATTATTTCTCCATTTGGACCGGTGAAACATCATTTTGTAACATAAACAGACAGAGCAATTCTCGTAGCATCAACGATTTTATAATTGAGTTTCAGTTTTTATTTTTATTTCAGCGTTATGATTTTGTTGGTGAATCATAGGAATATAAGAGAGTATTTTTTTTGTTTGGGTTTTAGAGGCAGTGAAATTATTCGTTTATTTCGGATAAAAGAATGGGAGCAACTAACGAGTATTTTGTATTCAGATTTGTATGAAAAATATACATCAAATAGAAAATAAATATTTCTTTTATTCCTGAAAAAAGTAGATTTCTGTGTTGAATAGGTGATTTTTAGTGAATTTTTTTCGAGAGTTAAGTTTAGGGCAAAAAATGTGCCGTCCTTTGGGACCAGTTCGGAAGCGAAGCGCTCCGTCTTTTGGACCTCGACAGCTCGGGAATGCCGCCCTCGCGAAAGGGTTAAAATCACAAACCCTATCACTAACATTTTCAAATATTTTTCCTTATTATATTAATACTGACTTTATCCTTCAGCCCTGCCATTATTCTTAAAAATTCATTAGCATTGTATAATCACTTGTAAAATTTGTTTTCTTTTTCTAGCTTTGATAAAGATAAAATTTCCTTTTTAATAATTTACATAACTGGCGAACTTCGCAGTCAGTCACTTAAATAGTTTCACTGACTTTCTTGTGCATATAAGATAATGGAGCTAAGATTAATAACTGAAATTTTTCATATTAACTTGCCTGACTTACTTTCTTTTGAATTTTGGTGATTAATTCATTAAAATCTTTAACTGATTAACATATGTTTATGTTTTCTTAACCTTTTCATCGTTCAACTGAACTTGTACCAATTTCTATTGTTCCACATAAACAATAACTAGTTTAGATTTTAAAACAGAAGCTAAACACAATTTTGTGTTTCAGCACCTTGCTTCTCATCATTACACATTTCCAGTATATAACTGGGGTTTCCTTCATACTCTTCAGTAGTAGATTTAGAAGAGTCACCAACAAACTTGTTTTCATTTATTTTTATGATACTTTCTGTTTCTTCTCTTTCTTTTTACATGTACTACAGATTTTTTAACGAAAATAAACATTTTTTTAACTTTCTTGCAAGTTGTAATGCAATACATTTTAGTTTTGATTGCATATCATTCTTGTGGCAATTTGAAAAAAATCACAGCACTTTTTTTGGTGAATAGGAAACCCCTTTTTTAAAATTTCCATTTATGAAGACACACAGTTATATCCTGGTGTAAACTATCATATGTTCCTTACTTATGAAGCTGTTGATCAGTACAAGATAATTCAAAAACGTCCTTTAGATTTTTATTATGTAATTTTGAAAAATATATATTTATTGTACACTGAAAACTGCATGAAGCCATTATTTAAAAAACAATGTGATAAAATTTGATCGAATACTTTTTAACTAGCAAGAAGATTATATTGGAACAGTGCTTGTGTGCGCTCTGGAAATCAGGAATTTACAGGGAATTTGAATTAAAATGTCAGGGAAATTTGTTTTTTTGTTCAAAATTCTGGAAAAATCAGGGAATTTTCAACTTGCTGACCTGGTCACAGAGGTGCCGATTATTATGAATTAACTGTAGTTTGTACGTAAAACTTCATACTGCGGATTACGAAATTTGCATAATTTCCTATGGAAAATTGTCTTTTGTGAAGGCCAATGTAAATTTACGGCCGCATGCACAGTAATGTCAACCAAATCAACGTAACAGCAGAGATTTACAGCCACATAGGCATTAATACCAGACAAGTTAATGTAACAATGGCGATTTGCGGCCACATGCATGGTAAGGCCAATCAAATTACTGTGACAATTATGATTTACCGCTGCGTGGAATGTAAAATAATGAGTTTTTTTTTCATGGAAGTAATAAATGTATATTAAATTTCGCATAAATTGCTGAAAGGTTAGTTTTATAATTATTTGCGCATAAACAGTACAATTGCAAATTTCAGTTAATGTTCTTGTGAATCACCGAGAGTCTATTAGTATCTTTTTCCATCTATCTCCATCTTCTAAATATTGTATATTAGATTGGCTAAACTAGTTTATTTTTATATTCTGATTAATTATTAAGGTTAATTTTTTAATTGGTTTCGTATAAACACTGCGATTATGCAATTCCCTTTATGTTCCTGTAAATCGCCGAGCATCCATTAGTATCTTTTCCATTCATCCCCCATCTCCTAAATGTTGCATATTAGATTGATTAAACTAGTTTTTTTTTCATATTTTGGCTATTAAGAGTTAATTTTTTCATTATTTTCGCATATGTTCACGTGAATCGCCTAGAGTCCATTAGTATCTTTTCCATTCATCCCCATCTTCTAAATGTTGCATATTAGATTGACTAAAAACTAACTTTTTTTCATATCTTGGCTTTAAATTATTTTCGCATATGTTCACATGAATCGCCGAAAGTCCATTAGTATCTTTTCCCATCCATTTTCTAAATGTTGCATATTAGATCGACCAGACTAGCTAATTTTTATATTTTGGTTACTTAAGGTTAATTTTTTTATTATGTTTGCATAATACATATTTTACATATTTTTCTATTTTGAAAAATAAGTATGAACCTTTTCAAGGGATATTTTCCAAAATTGCCATATTTTATTTTTTATTAAAGATTAAAATGTATTATCATTAGTGAAAACTTGTGCTTTATCAAACAGAAATATTTGTTTTCAATATAAAGTATTTTTAACTGAATAAAAATTTATAATATAAATATATATAATGCATAATTATATATATGCTTATATAATTTTAGGTATATGCATTTTTGTATTATGTGAGCATATATATTTCATTTCTTAACCTGACTACTGAAAAAGTCTTAAAACTACTAATATTTTTTTTCACTACTGAAATCTTCATCAGCTGAGTGGCATCTCTATAATGATTGAATCTGTTAAGTTTCATGATCATTGAGTCACAAATAAACCCTTTTATGCATGATTATGCAAACTTTTGTCTAATGCTATTATAGAAAATACGAAATTTCACTCGAAAACATTTTCACTCCAAAATTCTATCTAGTTCTAGATTTTTCAATAACAAAGCCGGATATAAAGATTCATGAAAATCCATCAGTATTTATGGCAGCTGTATACATTAGCAATCGACAACAGATGGACATTAGTCTAAAATAGTCGAAATGTGTTTACCAGGCCCTAAAACATGTATTGGCATCAAATTTCGAAATAGAAAATATTCGTAAAAATAATACTTTCTCTATTCTATAGTATGAAAAAGTAAAAATATGGAGACATTTTGCCAGTGAATTGAGGTATATGTGTGTGTGTGTGTGTGTGGGGGGGGGGGGGGGTCGACAGAAAAAATACTTATGGATACTTATGGATACTTATGGTCTTGAACAAAAATACCTCTTAACCAAACAGGAAATAATGCCCATCTACCTACAGAATAAAAGAAAAACTACTTTCCCACAAACCAAAATTAATGAAACAACAAACATTAGTTTAAATGTTTAAACAAATGATAAAATATAAATTCTTTTTCTTTTTATTTCTTGTATATGTATATTTTTTCTTAAAATTTCTTTTGTTAGAATTTTTTTTTCTTTATAGTGTATTTTGTTGATATTAAGTTTGAATTTTATCCAAACTGTAATCCAGAAAATCCTAAAATCTGAAATTGGGAAAGTTCAGATTTCCAAGGTTGTATTGTGTATACAGATAAAATTGTATACAAATATAGAAAAATTTGAGTTATTTTGAATGGTTTTTTTTCTCACTGTCATGTATTCACAGCAAATATCAGTTAAATCTAAAATTATTTTTTGAAATTAGCATTAAAATAGTAGTACACAGTACCTGGAATTTTGATGGAGACAACAGGGACAACCTAGAAAACTCAGGAAATTTTGTTTTGAAATATGGGCATGAACCCTGTTGGAAGAGGGAAACTGCACATTCTTAGCTATATTCATTAATAGCCTTGGATTCCACAATGAAGCCATAGTGGCTCACCCTAGAGAAAAATCTTTTCCTAACTGAACTGTAGTCATGACCTTGAAAGTTAAGATGACATTATTTATTGCTGCAGGGGAATATCTCAGTTTCCAGGAGAGTATCAAATATTTTTTTCTCTGTCCTGGACTTTTCCTATACTTTGAGGGAATAATTTTACATTTTGTGAAGAAAGGTAAAAGTTATTTATTTCTTCAAAAGAAATGATGGTAAATAAAACATATCTAATTATTAAACTTTTATATGGTTTAAAATTATGCAATTTAGTTACCAATATATCTAATCACAAATTGTGACCTACCCTTCAGAGAATGAAATTATGTATTACAGTGTTTATCTGTATTTTTAGTTCTATAGGTGTTAACTGCAGTGCTGAAAAAGTAACAGTTTCTGTATAATGCATGCATATTTCTGGATATAAAATTAAATTTGGAATTGGACTGTATAGGTCATTATGATATTTCTTGATTGGTTGTTTACTGTCATATTAGTCCAGTATGAAAAAAATGCATATGAAAAGAGTTTTACTATGCCAGACAGAAGCTGAGTTTCTTCTTGGGAAATACAGTACTATTCTCTTAACTCAGAATGATCTCCCATTCTTTGCCCATTGAAAACTTTACTTGTAGAACATACATAAGATGAATAGAATGAGACCAAAACTGAGATTCTGGTTCGAGTGAAAGTGCACGATCATTTTGAAAAGTGGTTATGAATTTTTTGATTATTCCTTTGCATTGTCAACCCTAATTCACATTTTTGAAATTTTAGATTTTATCATTGACTTTGAAGCTGGGTCTGATTGGATGGGACTAAAACCAAGATTCTAGCCAGAGTAAAAGTGCTCAATAATTTAGCAAAGTGGTTTTGAGTTTTTTATTATTCCTTTGCATTGTCACCTTTAATTCAAATTTTTGAAATTTTGATTTTTCTCTTAGTCTCAAAGCTAATATAGATCGAATGACACTAAAACCAAGATTCTAGCTAGAGTGGAAGTGCTCGATAATTTTGATGCATCACTCATTCACTCACTCAGTTTAGCACATATTGTATAGATTTAAGTGAAATGGGTGTGATTTATATATTTGCAATATGATCTACATTGCAGCTATTTTTATTTTTGCAGTATAATGTACTAAGCATTATAATTTAGCAAGTAATGCTAAACCTATTACAATTTTATACTATGGTTTTTTATACACTAATAGTCACAAGTTTGAGTACACCCTCACATATTTTAATATATTTGGGATGCTTCATTACTCGACTATCTTCAATTAAAAGCATACAAAATTATAATACAATTATTTATTAAAAAGTACATTCCCTTATCATAAGAAATATGAACATTTTTTAATTTCCCCCCAAAATGTGAAAGCATAGTTATATAAACATTTTATGATAAAATGCTGTGTGTTCTCATACTTGTTACTGGAAGAGTATGTCTAAAAGAGAATAAAAATAATGTTATTTGGTCATACATTTTTAGGAAATATGACATATTTATTGATCATCAAAAGTTAATTATGTTAAAATGTACATATTATATTTAGTATTTTACTATATTCCATATAATAGAGCATGTATGTTAAATCTCAAGGCAAAGTTTAAGTTATTTTTGTTTTTTAGTATCTGTTATTTTATTTTCAAACACAAAGTTTTATCTTTAACTGTTCTGCTATCATCATTGATGAAATTTGAAGTATGTAATATTTTCCTTTTGCTTTCAGTAAAAGTGGTTTAAAGATGATTTGTGGCTGTTCCAAGAATATTTTTCTACTAATTTGCTGTTAAATTTGATAATGTATTCTTATTAGCCTAAAAATATATAAAAATTGATAACTGTTTGAATGTTATAAATTCCAAGTTTAGTGGGTAGTCCACGTAAACTCAACTATATAATAAAATGTCTGAATATGATATACTCTTTATATATATATATATATAATTATGATTGTTAAAAATGAATTTTCAGGGATTAAATTATACTAGTAAATCTTAATCCATACTTAAGTCTTCCTTGCTGTAAAATCTGAATTTTAAGTGTAAGGAATTTATTCATTAAAATATTTATATTTTACCTATGTTATGTATATAATTTTGAGTTTAGTTTCTGCTTTTAGTGTTACTCTTCATAAAATACTTTGTGTGTAAATTTTCCTTTATTACTTCTGTAATAAATGTTCTTTTTCCTTCCAGTTTCCAATGGAATTGATGTCTCATCATGTGAAGGAACATTTATTACAGAAGTAAGTTTACTTTCTTTTACTTAAATAATTTATTAAATGAGTACTTATGTCCATATCCAAATAATTTATCAATATACTTCAGTTAAATATTATCAATTAAATGTTTGTCCCTTTCCACTAGTTTAATAGATTCGAAATTCAACATGAAAATTGTGCCTGTTACTGACAAAGTAAAAGGTGAAATCTGAAAGCATATATTTTTTATTACTAAAGGGCTAAATTCTTCTTGAAATGGCTTTCAAATAAATGTAAACATTGGGAGCATGATAAGTGCAGTTGTGAGCATATCAGATTCTTATACATTAACCCATGTTGAATCTAGATGATCACAAATGTTATAGAAATTAGTCATATATGATCAAAGGACTGAGTTCCATATTGATTTTATATACATTCTTTATTTTGTATTTCCAAATCCAGTGGTATTAACTGTTAGTTTACAATCAGAATATAAAATGTTTTGAAACTAATCTCTTTAATATAAAAAAATACCCTGTAAGCAAGCAGTAATTTCTAAGGCTCCAGGATCATAAATTTTAAGAATCGAAATCATAAAAACAATTTCTATAAGGATTTAGCCCCTTTGAAATTTGAAAAGTGCTTTTGAATTTTTCTTTTACTTTTGACTTGTATATTGAAAGTAAAAGGTAAAATCTTAAAAGTAAAATCTTACAACTTTTCATAGTGCTTAATTAGATATTTCTAAATCTAGTGAATATAACTGTGGAGTAAAAAATCTGCCCTTGAATAATATTTCAAGTTTATAGTCTCGGTGATTTGCCTAAAAATTTCCATTAGTTACCATGTTCCATTTATTTATATATTCATAAAATGTTTGTCATGAAAAATAAATCTAAAAATTACCAAAATTATTTGAAATATAATTTTATGTAGTTAAAAATTGTAAGTCAAATAATCTCCTTTTAGCTCTAATTGAATTTTAGTCATTTAAATAATATAGATTCTTTTTGCATTCATTTCAATTTCTGCTTATATTTGATAATTTTGGCTCTAATAAATATTAAGCAACATTGATTAATCATTTTTTTTTTTAATTTTAGGTATTAGCAGCAACTGATGTTGATACTGAGGATTCCTCTTTATATTTTATTTTAACAGAAGCTCCCAATTATGGAAGTATAATGCTGGACAAACGTAAAGTAAACAGGTTTACTCAGAAAGGCATTCTTTCTGGAGAGGTAATCTAAGACTCTGACAGATAATATCTATTGTATATTTTAAGTTTTCAAATAGTAAATTTAGAGTAATAACTGATCTATGATTGAATTTATATAACTTTGAAATTGTAATGTATATGAATATATATGATTAAAAGTATGAATAAAATGAATGTATGTGATTAAAAGTATTCATCAAGCAATAGAAGAGAAATTCCTTCAATAAAATGTAGGTCAGAAATAGTTTATTTCATTAAATTGCTTATATTTAAGGATAATCACCATATTTTTATATGTTATAGAGAATTAACTGATTAATTTAGTGTTTCAAATGTGAGAATTAAAAAAAAAAATTTTTTAATTTATTATTTTTGATATTTTATAGTAATGCAATAAGATATTTTGAACAAGTTTAGCTTCAAAAGAATCGCATAGTACTAAAAATATATCCCTTGCTATGTTGTTAATTCCCAAGCAGGGTTATAAAAACATCCAGAAGTAAGTTAGACTGATTTACCTCTTAAAGGTAGTTAAGCAGTTAAATACAGATCATGATAACAGATTTGAATTAAAAATTAAGAAAAGTTTAATGGAAAGCATAGAAAGATATACGAATCAAAATTAAAAATCACTATTCATTGAAATTTACTTTTAAAAATCTGCTGCAATTAGTGGACCATGAACAAGACACTTGGTGCTATCCCAACTATCAGTTAGATGACTTGTGCTATACTTTAACAAAAAATTGGCATTGGCACGGTTTATAGGCCTGACATGAAATGGCCTGTGTTGTGGTCAATCTTATCACTCTTTAAGTATTGTGCTCAAAATGGCTCTAAATGCAGTGTGCTACATGTATTCCATTCCATTTCCTTCAGTCATGGGCTGATATCTATTATGATTCATCATGTGGAAGCCACAGCTTTTTTAGTGCTGTTCAGACAAGGTAATTTTCACAATCTTCTTTGCTGTTTTTATCCACTCAGATGGGTGGCTGAAAGTCAAAATTTCCCAATCTCTTCACTCTTGTATACTCTCATTAATTAGCCATATAGCCTGAATGCTAGAAGCACGTCAAGCAGCTTCCAGGGAACATGAGGTGGTCTGATAATGAAGGTAGAGTGTAGGAGAAGACACTCCAATGTTCAGATTTTGGAACAAACGTCCTCAATTTCCTCGTTAGAGATGGAAGAGTACTAGTCGCACTACCATCTGGTGACAAATATATTTATTTCAATCTCATATAAAAAAGACAGTTCGTTCTTTGACCAAAGTGAATATACACCGTAATTAAGAAGTCTGCATATTCCTCATTATATATTTGTTTAGGAAAAATTCTAAAATATGGTTTGAAGTAATTGCTGTGTAATTGGATATGCAACAGGTAGACGAAAAGAATGAAAATTAGTCAGTGAAAAGTTAATTTTTTTAGGGGAGAGGCAAGAAAGTTTTGAATATTTTTGTCAAATCCTCCTTTAAACTGTTCACGACCTTTATACAGGGTGTCCCAAAAAGATTGAAACACACTTTAATTCTTTACCTGTTGGAGATAAGTGGGCAATGTAAATTGCAAAAATGTTGAAAGTAAGGTAGGAAATAAGACTACATTAATGAAATAGTCCTCACATTAATTTTCAAAAAGTTATACTTTTTAAATTTTTATACGACCCCCTTAGACAAATTTGGTCAATCAGAAAATTTTTATTTTTAATGCAACAAGGTCATTAAAAAAACCGCATATCTGTATCTTTAAAATCAACTGAATTATGATAAAGGGAAAAATCTGACTTATGCCACTTTTCCATACCATGTGAAAGGCTGTTTCATCAGTGAAAATAGGGATCATAAACAAATTGACAATGGAAATTGTTTAAATCAAAAATACGTTAATATGTGACAAAATTTTTGCGCAGAATTCGCAAAAATATCTCCTATGTATTATCATTGTTTTATCTTTTTTGTGATATGTCATAAATTTACATTTCTAATTTGATATATAGTCCTCATTCACAATGTTCAATTTTCAATTAAATATAACTCGCTCAATTTTAAAGATACAGATATGTGGGTTTTTTTAATGATCTTGTTGCATTAAAAATAAAAATTTTCTAATTGACCAAATTTGTCTAAGAGGGTCGTATGAAAATTTAAAAAGTGTAACTTTTTGAAAATTAATGGGAGGACTATGTCATTAACGTAGTCTTATTTCCTACCTTACTTTCAACATTTTTGTAATTTAGATTGCCCACTTATCTCCAAGAGGTAAAGAATAAAAGCATGTTTCAATCTTTTTTATATACATACATTCACAAATATGCATTATGATTAATTTGGATCAAAATTGTTAAGTAATATTCCAATGCTTAATAATAATAGGGGAATTTATGAAATTTGTCCATTTTTATTTTATGCTAAATATTTTAATTTTTGAATATAATATTTAGACATTTTATTAAGAAATAACACTCAATTTATATTTCAACCAAGATTTTTGCCAATGCATTCATATTTGAAAATTTTATGCAACTATAGGTAATTTTTTTAAAGGTATTAACAAGCAAATATATTACAATCTCTCTATATTAAAAAAAGTAGCTGACACCTATACCACTGTTTAACAAATTTCTCATTCCTCTGTTTCATACCGCAAAAACTATAGCATACAAAAATATATTGTTTGGTACACTTATAGAAAAGGGTTTGAGGAATACTCTGAAATAAACCGTTTTTCGATATATATTGTAGTTTAAGAAATATTTAATGTCAAAGTCAAAGACAAAATATTTGAGCTGTGAGTTCCCATCCTAGATAGGCTAACAATAGCAAGACCACTAATTTTTGCATGCAGGTACCTACATAGTTAAATTTTTGCAGGACAAAGCCTTTTTTTTAAATTTCGATGTAGTTTACAAGATATTTTACCTTTTATGCACTTTTGAAGTGAAAAATGTTCTTTTGCATTGGCACGTCCATAGATTTTTTCTGTCTCATACCGCAAAACTTATTGCATACAAAACTATAAAATTTGGCACATTTATAAAGAAATAATGAGATAACACAAATAAATAAACCATTTACTGATTTAAACTTTTGTTTGGTTTGAAATAGCTCACGAAGCGAGCACAGCGAGTAGGAGGCAAAGTCTCCCGACTTGCGAAGTGAGTTATGGGGGTTGAAGTGTAGCAAGCAGGGGCCACCCCCTTAGTAAAAAGGAACATAAAAATATTTATATAGATTAGAATTTAAAGTTTTTATTGTTAATTTTTACAGATAATAAATAATTTTTACAAAAAAATAAAGTCAGTTTTAGAATTTTTTTTTTATAGACATGAAGTTTAATCTCTTTTTTTACAAAAAATCTGTTACCTATAGGAAGAATTTAACAGTTTAATGTTATTTAAAATGCTTGTTCTTTATAATGGTACAGTTTGTTTTAAATATATTGATACTTTGTTTCAGTTATAACATTTTGAAGTTTGAAAAAATATTAAAAGTTAAAACAAAAAATTTGTGTTCAAATATTAGGTGCTTGTGAATGTTTATTTTATAAAAATGACTTTTGATAGTCATATCACAGATACTACTATCTCATTTTTCAAACGGTAAATGCCAATAAAAAAATGCTTATTTTTTCTTGGGGAGGGGGGGGGGGGGGCAAGAAAGTTTTGATTTTTTGTCAAATGCCCCTTTAAACTATGATCTCTGTTAATTAAAACGTTTATATTTCTAAGACACCCCTTTGTTAAACATAATAGTAGTTGTTCCATGATAAAATTTTTCTCCATTTATTAATATAGAAATGTGGAAAAATTAATGTTATTAAAATTAATAATTTATTAGTTATTAGATTCTTGTGTGAAATTAATATGCAAGCTTTATCTTTAAGTCTGTTCCCTAATAATTTCTTTAATTAATATTTTTTTAAATAATTAATAATTTTTAGAAAATACAGCAGAATATTTCTTAAATTACATTGCTCTATAATAAACTGCCGATTGTGATAATGAAATCTGTCACTAGATGGCACCTCGACCATTACTCTACCATCTCTAACAAGGAAATTCAGGACACTTTTCTATGATGGAGTGTCTCCTCCTTACCTATACCTTCATGAGTCTGATAAGAATTTAGAATTTTTTTACTAATTTAGAAAAAATGTATATCCTGAACCAAAACAAGATGAATGCCGTAGGAATACTGGATGAAAAGAAAAACTTGAGCACATAGGAAGCATGATAATTCAGAATCATTTCCACTTCTTCATTCGTTACTTACTGTACAAAATTTCCTTACTTATAATTTTGATTTTATTTTTAAATAAATTTTTCAATAAGAAAAAAATATTTTTTTTTATTTATAAAGCATTTAGCATTTAAGTTAGTTTAAAATCAACATGACACTGTAGTTTTAAGTATATACATTTCGGTAATTGCAACCAAAAACTTTTTCATTTGGTTGAAATGATAGTTATTTTCTTCAAATATCTTGTGCAATGTACTTTTCACACACAAATATAATATTTGTATTTTGTTTAGAAAATCTGGCATTACAGGACAAATCACAGTAAGTTCTGACACTTGTATTAGTTAGATGATAAATTTGATCATGGTGTAAATTACTGTACAAACAAGGTTAAGTAAGCAGACATGTTTTGGAAATCTTTGGATTTTCTTCTTTAGTGCAAACAAGTCTGGACACAAATACCCAAATGAGAGCTAGACAATAATGGACAAGTTGCAAAATAGCTCAATAACAGAACCCAATATGGCGGTGTTACCTATGTGTGACAAAAGGGAAAAAATCCAGAGTATAAAAACATGAGAAGCAACTGAGAACAAAATAAATAAAATGCAAAGTATAAGAACAAAGTGAAAGTGCAATTTAAAAAAAGATGTGGCCATTCCCATACTTCAGAGAAGTATAGTGTTATTAACAAATCATTAACCATATTAATGGAATTTTGATTGACTTGAAAAGCTTCAAATAAATCTGAAGTGAAAACTGAAGAGCATGTTTTTGAGTAATGGAGACAGAAGAAAAATCAAACCAGTGACTAGCCATCCAGCAGTGATTGATTAACTTCTTGGTTTTAGATAAAAATTTTGATGTTCTTTCAAGTGGTACTTTAAGGTACATTCAGTTAGATGAATATATGAAAGTCTGCATTCACAAAGAATTTTATAAATACTCCAATTATTGAATATTTCAATGAGATTTTTAAGTGAAGAAAAATGTAATTTATTGATAGGAAAAAATACCACTTTAAAGTCAAACTTATTAAGAATTCTAGTAATTCTATGATTAATTTTAGGATATAATGAAAGGCAAACAATATTGCTAAATGTCTTAATTGGCTTTTCCTTTACTTGTGGTGGCTTAAAAAATTTGGAAAAAAGCATGATCAATAAATTATGGTGAGAATCTGCGATCTAGAATTGACAGCTTTTAAATAATCCAACTCAGACTTTAATAAGACAGAAGTAGAGCATTAATAGCACAGTAAACACAAGTATTGAATATTTTATGTTGAGATTTAGTTTATTATTAATTGTGTGAAAATATGTTCCATGCTTAGTTAATAGATGCCCCAAAGCAAATTATTTTTAAAACTGTGTTAATTCCTTGAGTGAAATATGGAGTAAATAAGAGCTCATTCAGGCAGAAATTTTCATTACAATTGCATAACATTCAAAAGGAATTCACAAGGAATGTATGTAAAAGTATAAACATTTTCCAGCAATAACAAATTTAACAGGAATTTATTAATTAACCCGTTCAGCACCAGCGAGTGAAGGAAGAAGTGAGGCTACATATAGTAAGAATCATCTGTTACTCCAGCCCCAGGCACTTTTGGAAGCCTAACGTGGTAAAAAAATAATATTAAATATACTTAAAATTATTTACTACTATCACAGAAATACATGGGTGTTATTGCATTTGAGGGACTTGACTCCACCATTGTTTTTCTTATGTGAGTCTTAAAAACTTGTTTGTTTAGTTGATTATTACTTGTATATATCATTGCTGAAATACAGATTAAAGAATTCATTTCCTTTAATGAGGTTTTGAACTGTTTATATTTAGTCCAGACTTTAGAAAACTGAATAGATGGCAGATCATTGACATTGAAACTCCAATTATCTATACAAAAATATAGGCAGCATTATTACACACATCTGTATCTTTCAAATAAATTTTCACACTAAAACACAACCAACTATTTTATTCACTTTATATCACTGTGAGATTCATTCATTGATTATATAATTTCACTTTTGGAAAAATATTTCACTCTTTTTGCCATAATTATTACAATTCTTCTGACTAAATTCTTACTAGCTCATACCTCTTGCCCCTGAGTACCAGCGATAAGAATTCAAAGTCCTAATCCTCTTCTAATCATACCCCTCAAGACCCTCTTCGTTAAAATAAACACAGAATAACTGCCATGGAAGAAACCATCCATTTAAATCTTTCAGTCGACATGCCTTTTAAATCAAAACTACCACAACAGCTTTCATGTTCATATGTTTATACTATCAAATTAGTCAGCACCTTAATGAAAAATTAAAACTGAAATATGTAGGTCAATGTTCCAAGTAACTAGCTTTGCAAAAATTAGGGGAGTATAGTGCCATCTACTGTTATTTAAAAATTTTAATCAAAATGTTTCAAAGGTTAGTGCCTTATATGCATCAATGGGCCACAGTGGCAATCTCACATTCATATCGTAAATGCATCAGTATTCCGAGGAAGGAGAGCACTTTCTGTAGCATATACACATCACTGGTCCTCAAGGGGTTAAGAAACATTCATGTAGTGGCAAGTGGTATATACATTTTATTTTTGACAGAACTGTTATTCATTTTTTATACTCTTTCGCACACTTTCTTTAAAGTCAGATCAAATTTTAGATTAAACCAAAAACAACATCTCCAGAATCAGAAGTGGAAAGCCTTAGTGAGTTTTTAACCTTTTTCAAAATTTGATTCTGAGTACATATTAATCATCATCTAAGTTCTATCTGTAGCCTATCCTGAATAATTGATGGTTCAAGGAAAGTCTTTGAACCACAAGTGAAATTCTCTAGTGAACCCCCCTATCCCTCTGGAATTTAATGCTGAACGCATACCAGTCATCATCTAAGCTCTATCTATTTCTGATCCTAAGAAATAGATGTTTCAAGGAAGATTTTTGGCTAAAAACATAGATGACAAATTTATTTTCCACTAATAACAGTATCAGATTGCTATCCAAAATTCCGAAGTTTGAACTTTAAAAGAAAGCGTGCTTTTAATCCTTATTTACTATCATTATTTAAACTAGCATATAACTACTATAGTGAAGTTAAAAAATTATTTTAGTTCAACAAATAGCTTAAACAAATTTGAATAACTTAAATGAATTTGAATATTTAATTCATGAAATTTAAATCAATAAACTCTGAAAATTATAAGAATAAAATGTGTGGTCTCTCAATTTGAAAAATCAAAAACTATATATTAAAAAAATTGTTGCAATATTTCAATTATAAAATGAATTTATGTATTTCACTTTGTAGGTAGAATATGTACACAATAATCAAGAGATTGGACCTAATCCCAAAGAAGATTCTTTGACTTTTATTGTGACTGATAAACCATTTCCACGTTTAATGCCACATGATAGTCATAAAATTTTAGTTACTATACTTCCAGTAAATACTAGACCACCAAGATTGTATTTTAAGCGAGCCATTTTAGTAGAAGAAGGGCAGTCAGTTGTTATTTCTGAAGATAATTTATCAGCTACAGATGATGACACTTTTCCTGCAGAACTTTTGCTTGTTATAACAAGACAACCTGAGCATGGCTATCTAGAAAATTTAAGACCTACACCAGGATATGAGAAAACACCTGGTGGGAAAAAAATTAGTGCATTTCCACTACAAGATGTAAAAGATGGATTCATATCATTTGTTCAATATCAGCATAGGTAATGTGAATTTTATAATTTAATTTTATTGCTGTAGTGGACTATTTTTTACTGTCTAAAGCCTTATGTTACTGTATAGTTTATTCTTACTATGTTATCATCACTCTAAGTTTCATCTACTTTTTTATTACTTTTCCTGATTTTTATTGCTGTTGACCACCCTTGGTTAAAATACTGGTTATTGAACCACATTACTATGGAAAATACTTTAGTCTTAGGAAAGTGATAAGTTGAATAGATGGACTAGACAGAATTGGCTAGATGGTGGTTCAAAATTCACTTCAAGCAAGAGCTACGAGCTTTGAGCTTGCACTTTTCAGGATAAAATGACTGAGTAGTTTAAGGATGAAGTTTGTGTATAGACATTAATAATAATTAAAGTTAAATGATATATATATATATATATATATATATATATATATATATATATATATATATATAAATGTCATGAAAATTGTTCACAAAAAATGTACTTTATAAAAAAAATAATTGCAGAAATATTTTAACACTTGCTTATTGATTCTCTTTTAACAACATTGCATTCTATCTTACTTAATAAAGTTGTTGACATGTGTGTATGTGTGAGTCTGTGTGTTTAGTCTGTAGTACGAAATCTAAGCACCATATGATCATGAAATTTAGTACACAGGTACTTCTCAATGTACACAGGTGCACCTTTGTGTTATTTTTTTAAATTTTGAATTAGCGTTTTAGTTATTTTATGTTTTACCCTGATTCTCTTTTGAATAAACTTAGATCAAATTTTGAATAAACTTTGATCTTTTGAATAAACTTAGAGTCCATATGATGAATAAACAAATTTTAATGAGTTAAAAAATATATCCTTTTTGTGAGACCTCTCCAATTTTTATATTATGATATACAGAATTTGAAATGCCATTTAATGTTTATATTTTAACCGCAGCTCCTAAATATATCATAGACTTTCCAGAAATTTTTTTTTTCTCAAACCCATCTGTTGATTAATTATAAATTTTTAACCCAGTCATGTCTTTGATTTTTTTTAATGAACCCAGCAGTCAGCGGAATCCTTACTCCATTAAGGTGAGATATAGGATCGAAAGTTTTACTACTCCCAAGTTCAGAAGAGACAAACTCATTTTGTTAAGGAAAGAGTGATGTGTTAACCTTCTCCATTCTGGACTCCCGAGATATCTTTATTTATTTATTTATTTATTATTTTTTTCTTTTTCTTTTTTTTTGTCGTCCCAGGCCGGGGGACAGAGATATCTTGTTTGAAATTCTTGAAGTTTTGAGTTTTTCAGGATTTGGTGTATGATGTTATCTGTATTATGTAAGTAGTGGGCACTTATTTTGCGGTGGCCAATATATAAATTAGTTTAATTCTGCTGAGATTGTTGAAATTAAGATTTAAATTGTAGTATGCAATTTTCACTATTATTTATACAAATAAAATTTATTTGTTTTATTATTTTATATAACTACCCTGCTTTAAATCCCAGGTAACTCTGGATACATTTTCTTGTATCTAATACTCAGCATATCACCTTTTATCTTTTAAACTAGCACAAAGTAATTTATTTATGAAAATAGACAAAAATTAAACCAAATTAGTATCCTACCACAAAATTAGTAATGTTTAAAAACTGAAATATATTATTTGGAAATACTATTGGGTTTCATGTTTTTCACTGGATAATTGGTCCTTTCAGACTAAGGGCATTGAGGGATCACAGGCAAGCTAAACTTATCTTGGATTTTGTAGGTATTTAGGATATAGAAGACTGAAGGTATAGCCATCTGTAGATACATTTGCTTTCTCCCCATCTTCAGTTTCAGGCTTGAGTTTCAGTCCCCTTTCACACTGGTAGCTTTAATATGAAAACAGTTTTATCATTGAAGAGGAGAAAGGGATGGTCAGAAGAAAGTTAAGTAGGTATGAGCTAGATATAGCCTGTTACCACGGCCTGATCAAGCCATAATGGGGCTCAGAGCCTGATGTTAATGTGGGGGCCCTTATGCACTCAACACATGCCAAACATGTGCAAAACATTAACATATAACAAATTTGGGAGCTCTGGAGGCCTTTTGGCTCCGGAGCTCCCAAAGAGAGTGCAGAGAATGTCCAAACTTTTTACTTTATAAATAAATAATATATTAAAACTTTAAAGGATGTATAATTTTTAAAACTATTATCATATTTTTTAATTTCAAATAAAAACTAATATTATCGGTTTTAAATTAATTAAAATTTTATTTCTGTTTAAATTTTTTTATCGCATACAAAATTTAGGGGTCCTTTAAAATTTGGGGGCCCAGGGCCGTGGTCCTGAAGGACCATACGTTAATCAGGCCCTGCCTGTTAGCAGAATTTTTTTTATTATTGAAACACAATTTGTTAGAAATAATAATTTTTAATAAAACCTTCAAGAAGTTGTGGATACCCATTTCTACTGGGCAGTACCTATGCTATGAACCAGGGGTCGACAATCTTTTTTACTTGTAGATCATATTTAAATTTTGGGTTGAATGAGGAGGGAAGGGAGACGCATAAATCTTTCTAGTAAATAATCTTTGAAATTTTTCTAGTTTTAACATTAACAATAAAAATGACAAAATATTATAATAAAATTTGTGCTGAAATACAAAATTTTATTTACAGGAAATTAATAACAATTTTTTGTAAAAAATGTATAAAAGTATTCTAATTTAAGATGAATCTTGTGATTAAATACAATTTCTAGATGCAGAAAACTAAAATTAAAGAAGTTGAATGAATAAATTTATATTGGTTAAATAAGAAAATATAATTGTTAATGAAGAAAAATTTTATAAACATATTAATGCAATTTAATTACAAACATATATACTCCATAATATTAAAATACTATCGTAATAAAATTCTATTGACAATGATAACAGTGCACAAAAATTACAATATTAAACAAGATAGAACGCAAAAATCTTTCTTAAAAAGTTCTGTGTTAAATGAAAATTATCTTAGTAATAGGCATTTAACAAATTACACTTAATATAAAACAACATAAATATTTAATTTCTTTAAATTAGTAAAATTTTTGCTGTTGTACAGTCTTTGCTAATTTTTCTATGTCTGATTTCATTTATGAAGTGCAGATTTATATGGTACTATGAAGATACACATCAGTTAGTAGAGTACAGAATTTATTTTTTCTGCAATTCATCACAGAAAATGTTTGTTCGTATATGCAAGTACTGCCAACTGTAGTTATGTATCGTTTTGTAGAACTGGATGAAATTTTTTACCCAAATATAACTTTTCAGCATATCATTATTCTTAATTTCCAAAACTTCCATTTAGATTGAAAGTAGAACATTATGAATGTCCACATCAAAAGGGTTAAAAAATAATTTTTTAATAGATCATAATTTTTTGTCAATATCTACTTTGAAAATTCATTTTGATGGGCTAGGATGTATTCAACAGATACGTATGTTCTTTTGCAACATCCAATTGGTTTGCTGAAATTTCTAAATAACAGCATGTTACAAAATGGTGCAAAAGTACTTCTTTAATGTGTTTATTAAGTAGATGTAGTTTTCCTTCAAATTTTTGTATCACTGAAAACATGTCAGCAATAAGTTTATCTTTCCCTTGTAGTTTGACATTAAGTTAATTTAGTTAAGAAGTTTATATCTACCATAAATGATGGACTTTTCATCCTATAATTAAGGCACAGTGTCGGCCTTTTCTGCCACAAAAATGCCTATTTTCATAAGTGAAAAAATGTGCTTAGCATAGCTCCTCTACTTAGCTATCTCACATTTGAGAAATGTAAAATATCTCTCAATCCAACTACTTTAGAAATTGTTTGAATTTTCAGTGCTTCAATGCATTGCTTCGAATATAGTTAATTGTTATTACAAATGTGTCTATAACATTTTTCATAGTAGAAAAAAATTTGCAGCACAGTGCTTGATGAATAATGCAATGAAATGTCATTGGTTTATCACTTCCCATCTTTTGAATTTAAAAACAAATTGGTCGTATTAAACTGGTTTGGAGCTACACATATTCTAAACCCTGGGGAGAGTAAGACAGTTTGGGTCTTCTACATATTCTTGCCATCATCTGTTACACTTGCTAATTTATCCCAGTCTAATCCAAAGCAGCAAGAGTGTTTATAGCATCCATGAATAAATACATCTCCCATTGTAGTACTTAGGGCTGGCTCAGGGATATTTTCTTGTGTGGGCAAAACTGTTTGGGGCCGCCCTTCATATATATATATATATATATATATATATATATATATATATATATATATATATATATATATATATAATATCCAAATGGAATGAATAAATGAACAGTACCACAAATTGGTTGTGTGTGTATGTGTGTGTGTGGGGGGGGGGGTGACCCCCCACAACCAATTTGTGGTACTGTTCGTTTATTCATTCCATTTGGATATTATATTATATAAAATTGTCTGTGCTGCTTTGCGCCTACTCTTTTATTGTTTTTCTCATACACATTGCCTTTTATGGTTGTACTATCATTCCACACATTAGCTTAATAAATTTTAAATTTTATATGTATATATATACAGAGGGTGTCCAGTTCTATTTGTGCCCAATGGCTATTCCCTCAACTGTTAGTCACAGAGATATACTTCCAATTGCAAAAGCTTTTTAAATTTTAAAATATATTATTTTAGAAACAGTTTAAATCAATAAATGTATTTCTAAAAGAAATATGAAATATAAATTTTTATACGCCCCCCCCCCCCCCAGTCCTACCAGTTATATTTAGGAAAATCATCCTTTTTTAACCAAAATTCACTGAGTTATGAAGCATTAAACTTTATGACTTAAGTCACTTTTCCGTGCACAAAAATGTCCCGTTTTAGGCAACCTTTAACCGTTTCCGGACGGCGGCATTCCGGAACTGCTGCGGCCCAAAAGACGGAGCGCTTCGCTTCCGAACTGATCTCAAAGGACGGCAAATTTTTTGTGCTAAGCCTAACTCTCGAAAAAAATTCACTAAAATTCACCTATTCAACACAGAAATCTGCTTTTTTCAGGAATAAAAGAAATATTTATGTTCTATTTGATGTATATTTTTCATACAAATCTGAATACAAAATACTCGTTAGTTTCTCCCATTCTTTTATCCGAAATAAATGAATAATTTCACTGCCTCTAAAACCCAAACAAAAAAAAAAACTCTCTTATATTCCTATGATTCACCAACGAAATCATAACGCTGAAATAAAAACAAAACCCGGAACTCAATTATAAAATTGTTGATGCTGCGAGAATTGCTCTGTCTGTTTATATTACAAAATCATGTTTCACCGCTCCAAATGGAGAAATAATTCATTGGATCCTCCTTAGCCAAGGTCATGTATCTGCAAATTACATTGAAGTTAGTTCCACGGACATTTAACGCCATCTAGTAGACAAATTAAAACGTTTCACGTGAAGGCACACATGCGTGCCACTTTCAGTTTACGGTAAAGTTTCCTCCGGCACGAGTGCGTTCCGTCCATCCTTGAATGCAAGTTTGCAGCCGACACGCGGGCGTGCCAATCGTCCCGAAAGGGTTAAGGGACCATATAAATATTGAAATTCCATATTCAAAGTATTATGTTTCAATTGTATTTACTGTCATAATGTTGAGAATGAAGCAAAGCTTTTTATCGAATAGTATTTCATTTAGAAGGTTATTATAGTCAGGGCTCGACTAAGATCTTCTGGAGTCTTTTTAAGATCTTTATTGTAAATGAGGTAACACATTATCGTAAGAGTCGTTTAAGTCAATGAAAGCATTTCTGTAAAAATTATGAAATTTAAATTTTTATATGGTAATAGACCAGTAATGAGACCAGTTGCAGCGTACCTGCAGATGAAAATAAAAAATTACACACATTAAATCTAAAATAATAAAGGCATATAACACCTTAAAAAATAACAGATTTGTAGAGTTTATCTGAATAAGCTGAAATGAAGTATCATCTCTGTGATAAAATGCTCAGCAGATGATAAATATTTAACATTTAATTTTCCTTCTAAAACGGCAACAGACGATAAATATTAAATTTTTTACTTTGCCAGAGATTAAAAACTGTTGTTTTATTTATTTTGTTCCTGTTGTTCTAAAGTTTCTGATGCTGTGTTTGCTTGTAGCAAATGTGAAGTGATAAATGAAAAATGTTCAATAACAGGCAGTACACTGAAATGGTATTACTTTACGGGAATTTCATCGGAATAAGCGAGAGGCTGCAAGGCAGTATGCTATGAAATTCTCGAATGAAAATTATCCATCAGCTAGTGCTATTTTAAAAGTTGTAAAGCGCTTAAGAGAAATGGGTAGAATGATAATGAAATAATAATAACAAAATACAAAAAACGTAATAATAACAAAAAATTATTTTGTGTATAACCCCATTTCTCGGCACAAAAAGTGCTCCAACTTTAAGCAGCCATAAGTCGGTGAATTTTGGTCGTAAAAGTATGATTTTTTATTTTTATTTTGCATGAAATTGTATGAGGATGATTTTCCTAAATATAACTGGTAGGATCAGGGACCATATAAAAATTTATATTTGGTATTTCTTTTAGAAATACATTTATTGATTTGAACTGTTTCTAAGATAATAAATTTTAAAATTTAAAATATTTTTGCAATTGAAAGTATATCTCTGTGACTAACTGTTGAGGACATAGCCATTGGGCACCGATAGCACTGGACACCCTGTATATATATATATATATACAAGGTGCCCACTTATATCCATTACACCCCCCTTAACTTCTAAACGGTGGCAGCTTAGGCCATAAAGTTGGTGTCTAGATATAGTAAAAAGGCTATGCGCTACTCGATGAGACAACTTACAATGCCATCTATCGGCAAATTTTGGAATTAGCGGTCCTATCTCGTAAACGGTGAAAGATACGTGAAAAAAGTCAATTAAAAAGTTGTAGAGCACTTTCGATTTAGTACGAAAAGATACCTTGCGCATATTAATACTCAAAACAGAATGCAAAAAATGAACATTTGTTTGATTGTGAAGTGAAGCTAGAAAGGACCACCTTACGGACTAAATACGAGCCTGTGTTGTGGCGCAGGGGAAATGCACGTGATTTGCATTCATGAGGACCATGGTTCTGTCTCCACCGGTTGCATGTTTTACTGAATGTCTCAACAAACCATGAAAACTTTCTGCTGATCTTGCAAAATCGTCTCTCCAAACACACTACTCAAATCAACCATGTCTGGTTTAAAATTCACATGGATCTCATGTATTATGCAAATGAGGATAGAGCGTCATACCTGTTCACCAGAGACTACTACTACAAAAAGGATGTTTCTGCTGAGTTGTACGTTAAAGCGGAGAGTTATGGCAAAATTTGGCAGTAACGAGTATTGCAAGATGTTGTTAATTTACGGTGAATGTGGGTGTAAGGCAAAATCAGCTGCAAGGCTGTATCGTGAACGTTTCCCTCAAGGTCCGCATCCTACATGGCAGACCATCTTAAAAGTTATAAAACGTTTAAGGGGGACGGGCTGCGTGACCAGCCGACCTCGAATTCGTACACCTCATAATGTAGGACGCAAAGTGCAACCTGAAGATGTGCTAGCGTGAAGATACGCTTTTGCCCATCCTTAGAGCAACACAAGAATGATCAGTGAAAATTGTGGCCTCTCAAAAAGCCGTGTCTGGAAATTCCTGAATGAATCAGGTGCTCATCCATACCGATTCACACCTGTGCAGGGATTGCTGCCAAAAGATGCTGAGAGACGTTACACATGGTGCAACTTTGTGATGAATAACTTAGAGGTCCACCCAACATTCCGGCAGACATAATATGGACGGATGAGGCATGTTTTTTGAGGAATAGAATGTTTAATAGACAGAATGTTCATACCTGGTCTCTGGAAAATCTCCGAGATATGCTGTCGAAGTTCGACATCAACAACGCTGGTCGATTGTTTGGTGCGGAATTTTTAATGACAGACTCATTGGACCAGTATTTTACGAGGGCACGTTAACGGGACAATGGTACTTGCAGTTTCTGCTGGATGTAATAACTGACTTTGTTGAGAATCTACCGTTGCACCAACTCCTAAATGTATGGTTCCAACATGACGGTGCACCTCCGCATAAGATTTCAAACGTTCAGCAGTACCTAATAGAGACATTCCAAAATCAAGTCATCGGGTATGGTGGTTCCGTCGAGTGGCCCCGCGTTCACCTGACTTGACCCCATTGGACTTCTTTTTATGGGGACACATAAAAGGGCAGGTATATGCGACCCCTCCGACAACATTGCAGGTTCTTCGACGACGCATTACTGATGCTTGTGCGTCCGTAACACCTGCCATGTTGCACAATATGCAGCAAGAAATCCAGTCCAGAGTGCAAATGTGTATAGTGGCTAACGGAGAGCATTTTGAGCAATATACTATTGTAAATAAATGATCCTGAAGACAGGGAAGTGTCTCAGTTTCTTTCTTCCACTCTTTATGACATGACAATTTTCGAAATCGTGACCAAACAAATGTTCATTTTTTGCATTCTGTTTTGAGTATTAATGTGTGCAAGGTATCTTTTCACACTAAATCGAGAGTGCTCTGCAACTTTCTAATTGACTTTTTTCACGTATCTTTCACCGATTACGAGATAGGACCGCTAATTCCAAAATTTGCCGATAGATGGCGTTGTAAGTTGTCTCATTGAGTAGCACATAGCCTTTTTACTATACCTAGACACCAACTTTATGGCCTAAGCTGTCACCGTTTAGAAGTTAAGGGAGGTGTAACGGATATAAGTGGGCACCCTGTATATATATTGAGCTACAGCCACGAAACTGGAAATGCAAATTTCATTTTGAGAGTTATTCAAATGGTCAAACTATCAACGCCAATTACGTTATAGGGCTCATGCAATACGCATGTAAATGACGTATCGTGCAGCATTAAAAACAATTGATGTTCTTACTTCGGGCAATTGGAACTGGATTTTCTGTTTAATACTGAAAATTGTGTACAAAGATGCCTTTGAGACGTACTTGACAGTACTACGAACAATTGTCTGATTTAGAGAGAAGTCGCATCATTGGCCCAAGGGAAACTGGTTGTTCCAATAGACGTAGCAATCGCTATCTTGGTCAGAGTGATATGGTAGTTGCTCAGTGACAGAAACAGTGGATCAGAGAAGACCTATGTAACCATAGCAGACACTCAGAATGCCTCAGACAGACAACTGCTCGAGAGGATCGTGCAGTCAGGAGAGGAGCCACTAATGGCATCGCTATCAGACAATCGAAGGCATTTGCCATCTCATGTGCATCCTGTATCAGTGTATATCATAATGGGATTAAGTGTCGACTTCCATTAACACATCTACCACTGACCCCTCAACATAGGTAGTTCCGCCTGGATTGGTGTTTAGCTCAGTCAGCCTAGGTCCGATTGGAGGCATGTTTAGAGACAAATTCTGCTTCTCTCTCATTACTGATGACTGCCGCATAGGTGTATGGATGAGGACTGGACGTTTTTCATGATTATATGAGAAAGCTATTAAGAGCAAAGCATCTTGGGCAAGAGCAGGAGGGGACTAATCCCCCTTAGAAATAGGATCACCATCACCTTATGAAAATTATTTTATTTCAATGACCTATCAAATTTTATTCTCATCTAAATTTCTAAGAGAGAGCTCTAATTAGCGGTTTAGGAAATTTAATGCTTTACATTTCTTTCTACATACATACATATATAATGCAGCAATAATTTGTAATACATAACTGAATTTTGAACTTTATTTGCAATTTCCCTGCACACAAATAATGTATAGGAGAAATATTGATGGGGTCGAAAACTCGAATTTTTGACATATTAATATACGTTCTGGACATCCTTTAACCCGAATCAATTATATTTAAAGGGATGTCTGTACATATGTGAGTGTAATGTATGTATGGGTGCATATAGGAACCTAGAGAGACAAAATTTTTTGAACGAATGGAATGAAGCGAATAAAATTTATGATTTTAAAGGGAAAAGAACATTCAAAAGGTCACAGATTTTTAAACTTCTTTTAAATCATAAAAAAAAAATGACATCCAAAAGTAGTAAATAAACAATCATGTTATATGTAAGTTTTCATTAGAAATCAAATTAGAAATCAAATGGAACTTACTTTAGAATGACAGCATGAACCTTTCTCTTGTTATTGCACGTTTTTCAAATATATGGATAAAAATGATGCATAAAATTAATAAAAGAGTATTTATGCGATAAATCTATTATCAACATTCTCGTATATATAACATGTTTCTTTCACGAGAAAAGACAAGTTCATTTTGTATTGTTCAATAATGCTATAAATTTCTGTTTACGTTAATTAATACACTGCTAATATTATTGTGAAATAAATTCTAGAACGTGGATATAAGTGTTTTGTTTACGTGAATAATATCTATGTTTGGGGTTTCTGTGGAGGGAAAACGAAGCATTACAGAAAATGTAAACTTTTTAGGCTCTAATAATAATGATTTTAATATTTTAATATTTAGAACTTTTTTTAGAAAACATAAAAAGTATCTGTCCGAGCAAGTGTTTTTTTATTCTTGTTTTCATTTTAAACTATAAAATATAGATATAAATAGTAAACGACAAAAATACGTACTAGGAAATTTAGGATCAAAATCTATATTTATTAAAAAGTTTTTATAGTTCTTGAGTAATCGTCTTGCTAAATTGAAGAAGATTTAAAATTTTTCAGTTTTCAAGTTTGTAACATCTCAAAAACTAAATGATCTAGCCTTGAACAATAAGCATGAATTTGAAGCTCTTTGAAAGCCCTATAAGTGTATATAATTGGGTTTTGGATCGAACTATTTTTGAGAGGGGGAGGGGGGGGGGAGAAAAAGCTTAAACTTTAAAACTTAAAAATTTGTTTTTTTCCATGTTTCAAACTTTCACTTGAAATATCTTCGAAAATATAAAAGATCGATATAATTAGTAAGCAACAAAAATATGTATGAGGAAATTTAGTTTCTAAATTTATATGTATATTAAAAAAAAGCTTTTATAGTTTTTGAGTAATCGTCTTTTGAAAGTTTGAAAGAAGTTTGAAAATTTGATGTTTTTCAAGTTTGTAATGCTTATATCTTAAAAACTAAAAGTGATAGCTATAAACAATAAGCATGAATTTATTGCTCTTTAAAAATTCCACAAGTGTATATAATTGGATTTTAGGTCACTTTCTTGGTTTTTGCAGTATAGTGGTTATAATTTCGATATTTTAACATTTCGAAATTATAACCACTATGCTTCAAAATCCAAGTTTTCCAATGGGTGGAAAAGCTGTAACATTTGAAATGCCATGATTGTTGCAGCTCAATTTGGTTACTTTCTCTTTTTTGAAATATTGGTGCACAAGCACGAGATATTTTGTTTTGTTTAAAAAAAATTAAGAAGTTAAATGAACTTGGGGATTCTAAAGATATTCAATGATTGGTGAGGTTTGAACAGAATAGGTGGAAATATACGTATTCAAGTACGTATTTATGTGCAGCCAGGCAAGTTTATAGATTAGCTAGAATGTAAAATCACGCTCGCCGTAATGCAAAAAATAAATGAATGAAAGATTAACCTCTAGGAGATGAATGTGGCATTAAATCGTTACAGTAGCTGTTAAATCGTATGAGTAGTTGTTAGATCATATCAATGGCTAGAGGTTTTATAACTGTTAAATTGTGAATATAGCTGCTAGGTCATATTGGTAGCTGCTAGGTCATGCAGCTACCGATATGACCTAGCAGCAGATTAACTAATTTTGGAAATTAAAAATACGTTAAAAAATCTAATTTAAATTTTGGAAAAAGGCCTTCAAGACACATTAGTTCAAGTATAGATGCGACTGTGTGGGAAAATTCAGTGCAGTAGATATCGCACGGTATTGTGGACAAACAAACAGACAGATTCTTCTTTTTATTATTATAGATTCGCTGGGGGTGAAAACATTAGAAATGTAATGTTTAAAATGTCCCTGAGTTTGTGACAAGTGAATGAAAATATATAAAACATGTTAGAAGATACAAAACCTAATCTGAAGGCACGAAAAACACAATAGAAAATGAGACAACAATTAGGAATGAAAGGAGAAGGGGAATAAAAATTAAAAATATTCTGATTTTCTGCCAAAAGATAAAGTGCATCACAAAACTAAGAGGGGAGGGGGTGAATCATATTTGCAATCATTGGAGGATGAGGTGGTAAAAAACACAATATTTTTTTAGTAATTTCGGAAAGAATAATAAATGAAAACATCTGAGAATTTAGAGATACATGGGCCCAACAGAAACACAGGGAAATACCCAAATGCTTCCAAATTAATTAAAAAAGGAGGGGTGGGGTTAGAAATTTAAAAATATGACTTTCAAGTGGGGTAATAAAAATAGGGCATATTAAGAATAAAAAAATTTCCATTCGTTGGAAAAGAGGAATGTCAATATTTTATTTTTTCTCGGTTTTGAAAAAAAAAAAAAAATGGACAAAAAAATACCACATATCATACAATAAAACATTATATAAGAAGAATAATAACTCGAACGTTTTACGTTGACTAGAACATGGGAATAGGGATAATAAATTGTTTGAGTAGAAATATAAAAAAAGCACAATATCAAAATGTATATTGCAAATTTTAAGATTGCTTACTTAACATTTTACTGAAAAGTGTATTACATTATAATTATAACTAAAAGTGTAATTATTCAAAAATAAAATAATATTTGCAGATTATTGAATGTATATCTAGACAGAAATTTGTGTGCATGAGCAAAAGAATCTATCAAATTTGCAGATTGGGTCCATAGATTAAATTTATTAATTTGTAAAACAGCTTTATCAAATTAGAAACAACTTTTGCATTTTTATGCAAATATTCATAAAATAATATTTTGCTTCCCAAAAATATTTTATACCATCTCCCCCCCCCCCCCCCCCCCCCCCCCGTTTTGCAATGAAACTGAAAAAAATTACAAAATTAAGATAATTTTACACCATTGCTAAATTATTTGCCTCTGAAATTCTTTATACAACAGCCACGGGACCTATAGATATTATTTTGAATAAAAACGTGAAAAAATTATTCTTTTCTCAGTATTGTTCTGGGGCTAATGCCATTGACTAGTTTCAGCATAAAATTTATTTTATTTGTTAAAACACATTAAAAATTAACAAAAGACATAGTCAATTAAGAAATTTTATGAAAATATTTTAAATAATTGAAAAAAAGTTACCCATATACTTAAAAGAAGACATATTTGATGAAAATGAATTTGTGAATCTTGCACAGTAGCCTAACACAACACTTTGAACACTTAGAAGTAGCTTTTTACTTCTAGTCACTGTTTTATCTGCAATGGCCTCCAGCTAGGCTCTATGCCTAAATGAGCTAAAATGATAGATGACCAAAAGAATGACCATCTGGACTAATCTCCTCCCTCCCTTCCTTTTAGAAGTGTGATCATACGAGACTGCATCCATGTGTTTACAATTTGAATTTGAAAGCAGGAACAAATTCTGGGAATCGCCCTTTTGGTTGTTTCCTGTATTTGGGGAAACAAAGTCAGTCTCAGGGATTGCAAGCTGCACCCAGCTGCAAGTTGTATAAAATCTAGTAATCTCCTAAGTGTTTGAGCTTACATACTTTCAAGCAGAACTATACATTGCTTCAAAAAATATATAATTATGGGAGAAAAACGATTTTATACTTTTAATGTTTTAATACTATCTAAAATAGTAATTCATTTATATTAAAGTGGCACAAAATTGATTCATTTTCAAAATTTTTTAATACGACCACAAAAGTCATTCTTACTACATCTATTTTCACTTCCGAGTGGCTGCCCCTAATTCGGTCACCCTGGGCAATTGCCCATGCCGCCTACGCCTTAAACCGTGCCTGGCTTTTTAAACTACACACATTTGCCAACTCTTCAATAATATAAAATTCATTATTAATTACCCGAATAAATATTAATAGCTGTGCAGTGTCTGTAATGTCATTACTTTCACCCAATGTCAAAGCATAACAATCAAATGACTTTGCTGCACATTTGAGTAGCTCAAATAGGTTTCCCCCTAATTCTTCTATACTCCTTGTGCAAGCTTGAGTATAAAGACTGGCATCTTCAAATATTCATTTTTTTATGGGTATAATTCTTCAGACTCAGCTAACATACAACATTTAGAAAATTCAGCATCTGTAAATGGTTTATCTTCTTTCGTCCCTAATTTTGCAACTACAAAACTAACACAAACTATTGATTCCTGTCATACATTTTGCTTTTTAAATGTACTTTGTTGATTAAATTAATTTTTAGATGCTTTAATTTGTTTGTCCTGTTTTCATATTTTAAATATTTACATTTATGTTCAAGCTCGTAATGTCATCTAATATTGTATTCTTTCATAACTGCTATCACTTTCTGATATGTAAGACAAACTTGCATTTTGTGTAAAGAATTATCTCCACTCATCATTAAGCAATCTGCCTTCATCTTCACTTTTATGTTTCCTTGACATTGTTAAACTGTACACTTAAATGTAGAAACTTATTTACAAAATTTAGAAATGACTATACATATATCAAAAGATTTTTGAAGCTCTAACATAAATAAGACAAACAGTAAAAGTAAACTGGTGCTCATTTTATGCATAGAAATGATAATGCAGTTTTCCAAGGGAAAAAAAATTATATGAATTTTATACATATATATATATATTAAAAATAGTTTATGATATTCCAAGGATATAATAGAGATATATTGCAATACCTAGATATAACCAAAATTTAAACATTTAAGAAAGTTGTGTATAATATATATATGTATACATATATATTATATATATATAATGTATGTTGTCCAAGTAGAAATAGTTTATAGATATAGTTTATAGATATAATAGTTTATAGATAATCTATCTATTTCTTCAGAAACATACATTTTTTGTGTTGATGAATACTTGGACCAGAAGAAGAGTTTTGTGAAGTGAACATTTCCATTTTTTAAGGCCTAGCCCTTGTCTACGTGTATAGCAATAATGCTTGATTTTTTATGTTTTTCTATATTCGTTTCCATACCATCCATTGAAATTTGTTGATTTTCTTTAACTTGATGGCTCGTAATTTGTATTTTTTTTTTCCCCCATTTGATTGAAGATTTGCTGTTTTATATTTTTATTTTGTGGGTGTTTTAGAAAGTTATGTTTATCGAGTTGCAGCTTCTCACTTTTCTTTCATTGGACTTTTAAATATATATATATATATATATATATAATATGTGTGTTATATTATTTGTATATATATGCAGAAGGTCGTTCGCACTTTATGGAAACGATTTTGTATTTATGTTTCTTATTAGCATTTTGAGATAAAGATTTGGCATTTTCAATGTAATCGTCTGCTATTGTTTTGATTTGAATGTAGAATAAAAGATTTATTTTGAAAATGGCTCCTGAAATTGATAGATGGCTCGAAGGTTACATAAATGTGCTTTCCAAGGAAAAATATTCATATCAACAAATTGTAAAGCGGTGTAAAAATCAAAGTTGTTGCATTTCAAAGAAAGGTATATTAAATTTGAAAGTGAAAAAGCATCTAGCTGAAAGTAAAAAGAAAAATTGACCACAAAATCGCATCCTAAGACTGTTCGAACGCTGGTAAATATGAAGAAAGTGAAGTCTCTGATCCTGAAAGAAAATCCACCTGCTCAAAGATCCATTGCATCAAAACTGAGAATGTCTTCTGGCACTGTAAGTAAAATCATTCATAAAGATTTAAAGAAAGATGTTTAAATCTCTAAAGTTCATCTACTTTTGCCAAAGCATATTGTGGAAAGAAAAACAAATTGTAGAAAATTATATGAAAAACACCTACCTGCTATGGAAATTTGTGGTAACACTCGAGGCATGGGTGTATTTAGGTGATTGTAATAAAATAAGAGCAGTTTTCTATTGCTCAACTGACGAAAATGACCTTACGAAATGGCTTCATCAATGTACAGAAAATTTAACTAAGGCATTAATGATAGTTGCAGGATTTTGTTACAGCGGTAAATTAAAACTCAAAAGTTTCAAGTAAAGCTAAAATTAATTCACTCTACTATCAACAGAATATTTTGGAATCAATTTTTGAAGAAGAAATTCCAGCTTTATATGGAAAGGACATCAATAAAGTTGAGCTTCATATCGGCAAAGCCTCTAGTCACACGTCTAAGTCAACTGCCGCATATTTAGCAAAGAAAATATCAGAAACAGGAGTAAAATGTATCCCATTTAATGAAATACCTGTAAAATCACCTGATGAATCTCCTATGGACTTTTGCACTTTTGGTTTGTTAAAACGAACCTTAAGAAAACGGCATCCAAGAACACTGAACGGTCTTTGGAAAATGACCCAAGAGGAGTGAGATAAAATTGACATGACAGTGTTAAGAAAAAGTTTACTTTTATGGAAAATTCGAACTAGAGCTATAGTCAAGGATCAAGGCTATCAGATAAAAGCAAATCGCCCCAAGAAATACAACCTTTATGCATAAAAATTAATTATCAAAATCATTTCCATGAAGTGCAAATTACCTTCTGTTGTGTATAATAATAATAATAATATATATGTATATATATATGTTGTGCATAATAAAATATGTGTGTGTGATATACTTGTGCAATATTCTGTGATTTTTTATTATTATTGAGGAGATTTGCATGCCACAAGTAATAAAATCAATGGGGTGCAGTCACAGGCCATCAAACATAAAGTGGTTGGCTGCATGCAGGCTGCTAATCCCTGCTATAGACACCACAATTTTTTTTTATTTTACATTTATCATTACACAAATTTTTGACATTTATATGCTTTATATGAAATGTTATCATCTTTCGGCTATATTTGAATATTTTAGAAAATCAGTGTTCATAGATAATTTTGGAATAAAACTGGAATATTTTGGACAGTCAGTGAATCAATACACTGTATTACAATACATTGTGTGATTATAAGATCAATAAACAGCATGGTAAATACATCAACCAATAAACTTTAAAATCAAAGACAACCAAATAAGTGGTTAAAAAGTTAAAATTTCTTTATTATGATGTACAAAATCACATAGCCAAAGTGCTTTCGGACATTATCATGCCCTACTTCAGTGGCGAAGTAAAATAACATGCGAACAAGTGCCTAATTATAGGCTATACCTACCAGGCAAAATTTACATACATCAACTACATACAAATTTACATACATCAATTTATATATTTTTAATTTTTAAAAACGAGGTAAAATAAATTATCATAAAAATGCATATTACAATAAGAAATAGAGTTTAATAACCAACATGAATGTCGACAAAAAATGAAAAGCAACCACTATTGAATTTTTAGAAAATCATGTAAAGGCTTGACCTGCAGAGAGTGAAGAACAAGTCGCCAAGCATAACTTAGGGTCAGAATAGGGTTAAAATTACAAATAGAATTATGGTAAATATAAATAAAAAGGGATTCATAAAGTAAAATATTACAGGGGTTATTGCAGCTAATTAAAAGAAAAGTTTTATCAAACATAGGCTGAAAATTATTGTTAATAACATATTGGGCAAGAGCCATGGATAGTTTACCATTTTTAACATCGCAAACATGTTCAGCTAAATGAATACCGACAATAAGTTTAGTGCTGCCAATATAGAACTTTATCAGGAGATAAAAGGGGAGATTATTGGAACCATAGTATTAATGACCTCCTTGATCTTTTGGATAATGTCAATAATTTTTACCCCTCCATTAATTTTACCATTGAACATGAGTCTAATTTTTCTTTACCGTTTCTGGATGTGCTTGTTTCCCGTAACTCTTTTGGTTTCCATACTACTATTTTTCGTAGGTTTACTTTTATTAATTCTTGTATCCCCGCTAATTCCTATCACCCTATTTCTTCTACAAAAGCTTCTTTTAATGCTTATTTTAATCATGCCTTTAATGTTTGTTCATCTATTCTGGCCTTAGTTACTGAAATTTATTTTATCTTTAACCTTGGTTATGAAGCTGGTTATTCTTTTGAGTTCATTTATAAAATCTTTTCCCATATTCGTAATAATTTTATGAATCTGAATACTTAGCTTGTTCCAGTATCTGATCTTATGCCGCATAAATCTAGTCTTCCTTATCACACAACGATTTTCAATCCTCTAATGAATTTTTGCCATGAATTTAATTTCAAGTCTGCTCATTCTACTGTTTCTACTTTATTTAATGATATCCATTCAGATAAATATAAGGTTAATAGTAATTTCAAAGGTCAGGCTGGGGTGTATGTTGCCCCCTTTTATCTCCTGATAATAACTTCAAGTTCTATATTGCCAGTACTAAATGTTCTGTCGGTATTCATTTAGCTGAACATGCTTGCAATATTAAAAATCTGATGTAGGCAGCACATGACTTTCCCAGCAGACTCAAATTCAGATATTCTTTATTTCTTTAATAATTCATTAGATTGAGTCTAATTGTACCAAATAACACTAAATTTGCATTTTTAATTCAATTTTTGTTTGTATTTGGTAATTGGACATTTTTCCGATAGCGGTGTAACAAAAATGCAAGAAATCTCAAATATCTTGAGAACGGTTAGTCCTAAAGTATAACGGAGTGTGTTATAGTCTTCTCCTCATAAAAAATTGCATATAAAACAAGAATTTAATTGATACTTTTCAGAATACGTAGGATTTTTTTTTTTTAGATTTTTGCAATTTTTGCGAGCCATTTCGTAAAAACAGGCAAGTTGTTCTTTTCCGAATTGTACCAAAATCTAATCAGCACCAGAGTGTCCCAAAAGTAACTTATCTACCAAATTTTGTGAAATTTGGTCAATTAGTATTTTAGCTAGCGTGGATACATGAAATTTTTTCGGACCATTTCGTAAAAAAAGGCAGGGTATTCCTTTTCGAATCATACCAAAATCTAATCAGCACCAGAGTGTCCCACAAGTAACTTATCTACTAAATTTTGTGAAATTTGGTCAATTAGTATTTTAGCTAGGGTGGATACATGAAATTTTTCCGGACCATTTCGTAAAAAAAGGCAGGGTATTCCTTTTCGAATCATACCAAGATCTAATCAGCACCAGAATGTCCCACAAGTAACTTATCTACCAAATTTTGTGAAATTTGGTCAATTAGTATTTTAGCTAGGGTGGATACATGAAATTTTTTTGGACCATTTCGTAAAAAAAGGCAGGGTATTCCTTTTCGAATCATACCAAAATCTAATCAGCACCAGAGTGTCCCACAAGTAACTTATCTACCAAATTTTGTGAAATTTGGTCAATTAGTATTTTAGCTAGGGTGGATACATGAAATTTTTTCGAACCATTTCGTAAAAAAAGGCAGGGTATTCCTTTTCGAATCATACCAAAATCTAATCAGCACCAGAATGTCCCACAAGTAACTTATCTACCAAATTTTGTGAAATTTGGTCAATTAGTATTTTAGCTAGGGTGGATACATGAAATTTTTTTGGACCATTTCGTAAAAAAAGGCAGGGTATTCCTTTTCGAATCATGCCAAAATGTAATCAGCACCAGAGTGTCCCACAAGTAACTTATCTACCAAATTTTGTGAAATTTGGTCAATTAGTATTTTAGCTAGAGTGGATATATGAAATTTTTATGTGCCATTTCGCAAAAAAAGGCGGGTTCTGTTTCTATGATTCCTACCAAAAACTAATCAGCACCAGGGTCTCATCCAAGTGACTTACATACCAAATTTTATGAAATTCGGTCCATTAGTTTTTTAGTTAGAGTGGATACATACATTGCACAGACACACAGACAGACACGCACACACAGACGTCACGCTAAAAATAGTTTTTTGTATTCTAGAGGTCTTGAAATGTGTAGATCCGTTGAAAACTCGAGTTGCGATTTTCGACATGATTCCAATACTTTCCCTATACATTACCATGTATTGCAGGGAAAGTAAAAATAGTAAATTATCCATGGCTCTTTCCCAGTATGTTATTAACAATAATTTTCAGTCTATGTTTCATAAAACTTTTCTTTTAATTAGCTGCAATTACCCCCGCAATGTTTTACTTTATGAATCCCTTTTTATTTATATTTACCGTAATTCTCTTTGTAATTTTGACCCTGTTCTGACCCTAAGTTATGCTTGGCGTCTCGTTCTTGACTCTATGCCTTTACATGATTTTTTAAAAATTCAATAGTGGTTTTTCATTGTATTCAATATTCACTTCATTTTCATTTTTCATTCAATAGTTGCTTTTCATTTTTTGTCGACATTCATGTTGGTTATTAAACTCTATTTCTTATTGTAATATGCATTTTTATGATTATTTATTCTACCTTGTTTTTTAAAAATTAAAACTATATAAATTGATGTATGTAAATTTGTATGTAGTTGATGTATGTAAATTTTGCCTGGCAGGTATAGCCTATATTTAGGCACTTGTTCGCACGTTATTTTACTTCACCACTGAAGTAGGACATGGTAATATCCGAAAGCGCTTTGGCTATGTGATTTTGTATGTCATACAAAGGAGATTTTAATAAATGACTTTTTAACCACTTATATGGTTGTCTTTGATTTTAAAGATAAGATCAATATTTCAAATTTCTCCTGAATTTTGTTGTCAAGTTCTATGCTGATAAACTTTTATGCAGTTGAGTTTAGATTATTGAAATTGTCCCTAAACACCCTTCTTTTTATTTAAAAAATTTATAGTCTGCACAATGAAAATATGTTTTTGAAAGCTGAATCAACCAGTTCCCATTCAGGTTCACTACCTCATTAAAAGCAAACTGCATGCACTATGTTTAATTAATTTCTGTGTCATAAGAAAATGTATATTTCTTTTACATCTGATATCTAATTTATTTATTTATTTTTAAATGTCTATTTGAGGTTATTGACAAAATCAGTAATTACAAATAAATATATAGATACAGCATTGCAGTATCAACTTTTGTTGCTGCTAGTGCAGTTAACCACTATTCAGTGCTGATGAACTTTTAATGGTTCCTTCCTATTGGCGGCAATGTACATAGTAAACTGTAAGTTTTGAGTTTATTTTGGTTTAGAATTGAATTATCTGCTGTGAGCGGTTGTTGTGTAGCAAAAAACAGTCTATAGATGCGCTAACCCAGCTGCTGTATAGTGGTGACTTGTATAATAAGGACCAATCAGAGTAAAACTGATCCACTGAAGTTGGTTGCTGCACTAGAAGTATGTGATTCTTAGAATATATGTATTTTCTCTCTTTCAGTAATATTGAACCTGAGTCTGATGGATTTGAAGTGTTTGTGACAGATGGAATACATAATTCTACATCTATATTAGTATATGTAAGCATCATTCTTTTAAATGATGAAATTCCATATTTTTATTTGGCAAACATCACAGTTAATGAAGGAGACAAGCATGTTTTTGATAATGAATCCATTAAAGCAAGTGATCAAGATTATCCAGGAGATATTTTAGTTATTAGTGTTCAAGATAAGCCCAAGTATGGGGTACTAACATACTTTGTTCAGGCTGTAAACAATGGCCCCTTGATTGAAATCCCATTTGTTCAACTGTCTTTTGAAAACTTTGATAGCATGATATATACACATGATGGATCTGAAAATTTTGTTGACTCATTTGTTTTGTCATTAAATGATGGCTTGCACAATATTTTGCAAACTTGTTATATAACTATCAATCCTATAAATGATGAACCACCTAAATTACTAAAAAATATTCCTGCAACAAATGTTGAATTGCATTCAATTTTTATTGTGTCCAGTGCTGTTTTACTATCAAAGGATGAAGATTCTAATTCAAATGAAATTTTATATAAAGTCATAATTCACCCTAAATTTGGTGTACTTGAAAAGAAGAATGCAAATAAACAGTGGATTTTATTAGAGCCAGCTGAGTTTTCACAAGAAGATCTCAATTTCAATCTTATAAGGTATGAAAACTTTTTTTTTCATGTGATATTGAAAGCAGTTTGTGTTTTTTAAATGAAACTTAAAATTATTTTTTTTCTTAAGTATTAAAATATTAGCATTCACATATACATGAAATAAGTCTGCATTGTTATACTAATTATTTATTCATTTGATATGTTTTAATATATAAAGATTGGTTATATAGTTATATAAATCAATTTTAAAAAAATTGCTTGCAGGTTTGCTTTTAAAAAGTTGAGTATATATTAAGGTGAGTGTAAAAGCAGGATATTTTTCTTTGATTCTTAATACCTCACAGCACTTGTAATTGGAACAAAAATGAGGTGTGCAAAAGTTAAATGCTGTAGCTTGAAATTTTGAGGTGTCACTGTAATTTAAAAGATCACAATTTGATTCTAAAGAACTCTTCAGCTTTAAAGAGTTCTTTGGCAACATATATATTGTGAGGAACATATATGTGTGAATTTGGCAAGTAAGGCAACAATGTGAATTTAAGGGTAATATATTGTCTGTTATGCATTCACATATTGTTGCCCTGTCTAAATACTCACTTGTTGCTTCCCGATGTTTTTATTTTCTGAGAGGAGGTTGCCCGGTCCCTTTTCATTTTTTGTTATAGAACTAAAACATTTTTGTATTAAGTTTAACTCGCTCTACAATTTTCTAATTGACTTTACCATATCATAGAAAAAGGAATCGATATGGACCCCTAACCTCCTTAAAAACAGGGGGCCACAGGGTCCCCCTGGTTTCATTGTGTGGGCCATAAGGGCTTTCTTATACAATGGCACAAGAAGTACATAGCTGGCTGCCACAGTTCATGAGATATTGGCCTGAGAAAGAACTTTACTTGTAACCCTGTATATTAATTTGTACATAATTACATTGCTTAATTTTCCTTATTAACATTGGATATGTTTAAGAATTTATTTCATAATTTAAAAAAAGAAAATTCGCGATTTCAAAATGTTTACTCATGTAAAATTTTGATCCTGAGCAGCCAATAATGAAGCAATTATAAGAGAGGTTATAGATATGTTTTGTTTCATATAAGAAACATAAGAAAAATAAAATTTTTGTAAACAATAATATAAATATTTATAATGCCTGAATGTGCAATGTCTAAACATCAAATTAATACTTTTTATTGATTCAACTTTAAGAAACAATTGTTTTGAACTTTCTATTGTTAAGCTATCTTGTATATATAGAGAATTGATTTTTTTTTCAAGCTTAAACTAATGTTTTATTGTTTAAATTTTATCAAAGTATATCTAGGGAAAAAAGAAGAATTTATGATAATAAGACCAATAAGAAAGAAGTGAACAGATTCACAACCTAATGGTTTTAAAATGGATCCAAGTTCTCAGATTAAAATCGAATGTGGAAAGTTCATATTAACACATATATATAAAACGTGTCTCAAAAAGATTGAAGCACGTTTTAAATCATTACCAGTTGGAGATAAGAAGGCTATATAAATTGCAAAAATGTTGAAAGTAAGGTAGGAAATTAGACCACATTAATGAAATAGTCCTCCCATCAATTTTCAAAATGTTACACTTTTTAAATTTTTCTACGACCTCCTTAGACAAATTTGGTCAATCAGAAAATTTTTATTTTTAATGCAACAAGATCATTAAAAGAACCCACATATCTGTATCTTTAAAATCAACTAAATTATGATAAAGGAAAAAATCTGACTTATGCCACTTTTCCGTACTATGTGAAAGGCTGTTTCATCAGTGAAAATAGGGATCATAAACAAATTGTCAATGGAAATTGTTTAGATCAAAAATTTTTATCACAAATGCATCTAAATAAAGCATTACACAAACAGAGATCATATAAAGCAGTGGTACTCACTACTCGGTTAGGGCACATAATTAAAATATGCATACATTGATAGCAGACCACTGATATAAAGGGACAAATTTTGTTACAAATACTAGAAATACAATTCACAAAATGCAATTCGCAAGGCATTCTCAAAATGTTTTCCTTCAACTCTATTACATAACTGAGCTATTATACTAATGCTTCTGTAAATATTTTGGAGTTCTTCACCACTAATATTGTTGCAAGCATCAATTATCTTTTGTTTAAGGTCAATTGCATTTAGGGGGCGAGTATTATAAACTAGTGTTCGAAAACGGCCCTATAAGTAAAAATCGAGAGGGGTTAAATCAGGGGATCTGGGAATCCATTCTGTGGCTCCTTTCAAACCAATCCACTATTTATCAAAGTTTTCGTTGAGCCAGTTTGTCACAATTATAGTCTGGTGGGCAGGCGCACCATCTTGTTGATAATACATGTTTTTTAGAAGTGATAATATTGTCGTCTTCATAAAATCTGTTTCAGTACCATTTAAAATAAGCTGCATGTATTTTTCAGCTGTAAGAGTCTCTTCATAAAACACAGGACTAATCAGTTTTACATTCCAAATTCCGCACCATACAAACACAGAAAACTTTCTGTAGTGATGTATTTCACTGACAAAAAATGGTTTCATATTATCCCAATAATGATCATTGTGAGTATTGATTGCTCCATCTTCCATAAACAAACATTCATCAGTCCACAAAATGTTCTTAACAAAGTTCGAATTGATGTCTTGTTAAATTAACAACCAGTAGCAGAATGCTACATGCTAGTCAAAATCGGAGGGATGAAGTGCTTGAAGACCATCAATACAAAATGGATGCCAATGAAGTATTCTAGCAATTGATATTCTAGGTAGCCCCAAAGTTTCACTTGCTTTTCGAATGCTTGTTCATGGGTTGAAAGAAAAATATGCGATGTCAGTTTCTTGGTCCTTCGTGTATAAACGATTTCTTCCAGGGCCAGGTCTTGGATGAAATAAACCGGTAGTTCTTAATCTCCTCATCATCCGATAAACAAATGTATGTGAAATTTCAGGCAAATTTGGATATCGCCGTCCAAAATCCTGAGCAGTTTCTGCAGTATTTTTATTGCACAGGGCATAAATCATTGTTAATTTGAGAAGCTCGTTATTTGATAAAAATACCATGATGCACAACTAGTTACGTGTTCTTAATTCGTCAATTTAGAACTAAACATGCTGATGATTTACTGAATGATTTCTAATCTTCTTTATTTTGGTATAATATTAAAAAAAAGTTTAGTATATTGAATAGAAATAATACTGGGAATAAATACATAAATTAAAAAATAAATCATCTGCATTTCATTCTTCAGTTTTTTTTTAATTATTGTACTTAAACATTTGAAACGGCTAAATTAGAGTTAATGGAAAGAAAAAAATGTCTGTGAGTTCTATTCTTCTTTTTTTGAAAAATTATGTTAAATTTCAAACACAATTACATACTTGCGTTTGTTTACTTATTTATTTTAATTGTTTCAAATAAAAAATGGCATGTCTCAATGTGAAAAGTACTTAAGAATCTGTGATTGTATCGTGACCCTACACGGAATTCCCAAAAATGTCTTTTATGTATTATCATCCAGTTTTATCTTTTTTGTGATATGTCACAAATTTACATTTCTAATTTGATATATGGTCCCCATTCACAATGTTCTATTTTCAATTAAATATAACTCACTGAATTTTAAAGATACAGATATGCATTTTTTTTTTTTGTTAATGATCTTGTTTCATTAAAAATAAAAAAAATTCTGATTGACCAAATCTGTCTAAGGGGGTCGTATAAAAATTTAAAAAATGTAACTTTTTGAAAATTAATGGGAGGACTATTTCATTAACGTAGTCTTATTTCCTACCTTACTTTCAACATTTTTACAATTTACATTGCCTACTTATCTCTAACAGGTAAAGAATTAAAGCGTGTTTCAATCTTTTTGGGACACCCTGTATATTAAACCATGTTCATATTAAAAACTAGCAGCATTCTTCTCACTGAGTACATAATATAAAGAAACATAAAATTCACAATCACGTGCAAATTCCTATAGTATACTAAATGACATTGGTAATCAAATTATTCTGTTAAAATATTTAATTTAATGCTCCTAAAAAAAAGTTTAAGAATATCGGTTCTCGCTATACAAAATTATCTTCACGGGCAAATCTGAAGAATAAAACATCCTGGACCCCGTTTGTAAACAAATTTACAAAATATATGAAATTGAATCAATATATGCAAAATAAAAGCATTAAAATTGTATGGGACCTGTACTACTTATATTCACAAATATTAGAAGATATACCCTGAATGAGTAGAGCCACATATAAATTGAAAATATCAATACATCCACAATCTTTAAATCTGAAGGCAGTAATTGATTCCACTATGCCAAAATAAAAGTGCTAAAATTGTGTTGGAAGATATAGCCGTACTACTTATATTGTCGTAGATTAGTAGATATGCTCATGTGTAAGAAGATTATCCTTATTACAATATAAGCGTCAATAATCTTTGCCAAAATAAAACAGATAATGTAATAAATTGAAAATATCAATGAGCCCCATAATCTTTATACCCGAAGGCCGTCATTGATTCTAATATATGCCAATATACATGTACTTCTTATATTCTCGTAGATTAGAAGATATACCCATGCATTTGTAGAAGATTTCCCGTGCTACGTACAATATATGTGTTCAATAATTTTTGCGCTATAAAACAATGACATAATACATAACTTGAAAATATCAATAATTCCTGAATCAGTAATCCCCTCAAAATATCAATAATAATAATGTTTAAACCTGAAGACCGCAATTGATATTATCTTGCAGCATACCCGTTCTTCGTACGGAGTATATAATATAAAAAAACTTAAAATTCACAATCATGTGCAAATTCTTATAGTATACTAAATGACATTTTTAATCAAAATATTCTGTTAAAATGTTTAATTTATTACTTCTAAAAAGAAGCTTCTGAATCTCTGTTCTCATTATACAAAATTATCTTCATGGGTAGATCTGAAGAATAAAACATCCTGGCCTCTTTTGTAAGCAAATTTACAAAAAAATATGGAATTGAATCAATATAGGCAAAATAAAAGTGTTGAAATTGTATGGGACCCGTAATACTTATATAAGCGAATATTAGAAGATATAATCTGTAATAGTAGATTACATGTATAAATTGAAAATATCAATAAACCCCTTTATTTTTAAACCTGAAGGTAGTAATTGTTTCCAATATATGCCAAAATGAAAGTGCTATAATTATATGGGAAGATATACCCTTAGTGTCAGTAGAAGGTTACTCGTCTCAAAAATTTGAGTCTCAAAAATCTTTTCCAAAATAAAACAGATGACACAATAAATTGAAAATATCAATAATCCCCGTAATCTTTACACCAGAAGTCCATAATTGATTCTAATATATGCCAATATATATCAATATTTATGCCAATATACATGTACTACTTATATTCTCGTAGATTAGAAGATATACCCATGAATTTTCAGAAGATTACTCATACAGCGTACAATATATGAGTTTCTACAATTTTTGCCGCAATAAAACAATGGCATAATAACTTGAAAATATCAATAATTTCTGAATCAATAATCTCTGAAAATATCAATAATAATAATATTTAAACCAGAAGATTGTAATAGATATTATCCAGTCAAAAATGCAATGTCAATGAAATTTATTTTATATGCAAATCTTCATTATTCAAATTGGAAAAGATTTAATAAAAATCGTTTGCCATATAAACACATTGGATTTAAATTCGTTGCTAAGTGACATGATATAATTTGCTTCAAATAAATTGGTGAAAAAAATATTGCCTGAATAATGCTCTCTATGAAAGGTTTGGTGATATTTTCGTCAATTTAGTGACATTTTAAAATATCGCCAAATTTATCGCCAAGTGGGACTGTAGTGGACAGTCCTACTTGGCGATAAATTGATGAAACATCATCGCAATACTATCCCCCAACAAAACTCAATCATTTCATTTATTTAGTACAATTTTATCGATTTCAAGATATTTTTATGGATTTACAAACATTTTTATCAATTTGGTGAGATTTTAAAAATTTACTAAATATGTTACTATGTAGGATGGTTAGACTGACAGACAACTGATAACGAAACATCATTTCAGTACTTTTTTCTAACGAAACAAAATAAATTTTGATTTGCATTGTTTTTATCAATTTGGCGACATTTAAGAAAAGTTACCAAGTTAGCGATATCTTGCCAAATTCATAGCTCTGAATTTACAGATCTGAATAAAACATCCTGATCCTGTTTGTATGTACTAAATGAAAACACTAAAATTGTATTAGAAGATATACCCATTCTACTCTTTTTCTGTTTCAACAATCGGCCAAATGAGTTTATTGGCTAAACATAATATGTGAGTTTATTGGCTAAACACAATACATAACTTTGAAAACTCTTTGCCAAAATAAATTAAAGGGATGTACACAGTCCGCAATTAATATGATTAAAAGAAAAATCAAACCGTTTATTTATAAGATATATTTTTATATCCATTTATTTATTACTCAAATTGAAAAAATAATAATAAACATTAACAAGCGCATTTAATTTAATTGTGTTGACGAGCAACATGATATAAGATAGAATCTTCCTCATAAAATGCTAATAATTAAATAACCATTTTGATTTCTTAATACTTTTCATTCTTGTGTAAAAGCTTGTGAAAAATAAACCATGGTGATTGATTTTCCCTTTAAATTCATGTTTTCAGAAAGTGACTAATTAGCGCAAAAATCTCCTGACTAAATATCGCAAAAAGTTTTAATTTACTTTCACATTTTAAATAAATGATTTCCAACCTTTTCGGTTGGAGGAACCAGGGAGTTAGAGAGTAGAACTCCTAGAAAAAAGTTTCATTTTTCATTAGTATCTCGATAACCCCTGGTCTTAAAAACTCGAAACTTGGACTAAATTTAAGTGGGGCTATTTCAAGGCTACCCAAAAAATTTCATTAAATTCGGTTCAGCCGTTCTGTGATGATGAGACAAATGAAAGTTTAGTTTTTCACTAATATCTTGAGAACCACCACTGGTCGTAAAAACTTGAAACAGGGACTAAATTTTAAGTGGGGCTAATTCAAGGCTACCCACAAAATATCATCAAATTCGGTTCATCCGTTCTCCCATGATGATGGGACAGACAGACAGACAGATTTTGAATTTTATTTATATAGATTATTCAAAATGCCTTTGAAGCCCAAAAGCACTATGACACTCAATCTCTTAATGATACTGAAAAGTTGCTATAGTGCCAAAGGAAGTGGAGGGGATCAAGCAGAGTTATTATCATAGGGCTCGGAGAGAGACTAGTATATATAGAAACTAGATATACAGCAAATTTGCATAAAAATATAAAATGGTAAATGAACTTACTATTAATTAATAGAAAATAATCCAAGAAATTTACATGGAAAATGCAAAAATTATTTTAACGCTTTCAAATTGTAAAAATATTACAAGAAAAGTACTATCAATACATTATTTAGTTACAGGAAAAGCATAATTTCGGAAAAACCATCAAGCATAATTTTCATGAGAATGACATCATAAATAACTATTAAGAGATTTTAATTGCATAGAGTTGAGAATGAGTCACCAAGCATAACTTAAAATTTGAACGGAATTAAAATTACAAAGTTAAGGTTTCAAGAAAGTTAAGGTTTCAAGAAAATTAAGGTTTCAAGAAATGGGCAAGGGATTTCTCTAAAAAATAAGTAGGTCCTGTACATTTGGAAACAATAGGGCACATAGGATTATTTAATTTATGAAGTTTTATTTTACCAAAAATTTTAGGGAGTTGATGTGAAGTACAAAAAATGGCAGATTTTGCATTGGGAGGAAGATCAGTGTATTTTTTAAGTTTTGCGATCCTAGTATTAATTATCGTAATCGGGAATTTTTTGACCTTGTTGCAGTCCATCTCGTCAATACACTTCTGCATTGAATTAACATAATCAGTTTTATTTGTAAAAACAAGTTGCTTAGTCTTGTCAGCAGATAAAATAACAAAGTCAGGGTTAGATTTAAGTTTCCTAATTTCCGCGATTTCAGTATTCAAAGCAATTTCATAACTAGAATGCCTATATTTACTTTTAAGTTTATTATCATTTTGAAAGGCAGAAATAGACCGATATAAAACAAAACGGCCATGATCTTTATGGCCATGAGCCACATTAAGAAGAGGATCTTCCCACAGGGGGAATTAAATTAATAAAACTGGAATTAGCACAAGGATAGGCAAATTTTGGGCCTCTCTCAAGGGCTTTATGTTGAATAGGGGAAATATCAATGGTAGTAAAATTTATGAAAGGAAAAGGTAAAGACATTTTAAGCTGTGGAAACGTTTTAGGTTTTAAAACAAGAATTTCAAGACAGGAATATTTAAACACAGGATGCTGAGAAGAAGGAGAGGCAACACTCACAAAAACAACTTGACCGAATTAAGAATCAGCAAAAAGAATCCACAACTCGCAAAAAGAATCCACAATTGTTGGATGTGCACTAGCAACAAATTTACTGTACCAAAAATAACCGGAGCACTCACAAAAGCTAATATCAATGCAGAGTTTACAGATAGAGTTACAAAGTAATTTAAATTCAGCGCACTTAATAATATGTGCTTCAGAAGCACTAAAAACATTTCTTGTAATACGCTGTTGAAATTAAAATTTAAATTGACTAAGTTGCTTTGTCGACTTAAATTATTAATGCATTATAAAAAGTTTCATATTATTTCCCCTTCTGATTGTATTTAATAGTCTTTTTAGTTCTTCTGAAGCACATATTGTTAAGTGCGCAGAATTTAAATTATTTTGTAACTCTATCTGTAAAATCTGCATTGAGCATTTTGCTTTTGTGAGCACTCCTGTTATTTTTGTATAGTGAATTTGCTGCTAGTGCACATCCTACCATTGTGGATTCTTTTTGCGAGTATATTTATACTCACCTAATCCATGTCCGTAATGATTTAGAAGTTCAGCATGCTAAAAAATGTTCTGGTTGGACAAACCAGTTAAAATGGTCTAACAATCCACGTAAAATATCCTTGCCCTTACCCATTTCTGATTCTTCTATCGGTCAAACTGTTTTTGTGAGTGATGCCTCTCCTTCTTATCACCCTATGTTTAAATATTCCCGTCTTGAAATTCTTGCTTTAAAATCTAAAATATTTCCACACCTTAAAATGCCTTTACCTTTTCCTTTCATAAATTGTACTACCATTGATATTTCCTCTATTCAACGTAAAGCCCTTGAGAGAGACCCAAAATTTGCCTATCTTTGTGTTAATCCCAGTTTTATTAATTTAATTTCCCCTGTGGAAGATGCTCTTCTTAATGTGGCTCAAGACCATAAAGATCGTGGCCGTTTTGTTTTATATCGGTCTATTTCTGCCTTTCAAAATGATAATAAACTTAAAAGTAAATATAGGCATTCTAGTTATGAAATGGCTTTGAATACTGAAATCGCCGAAATTAGGAAACTTAAATCTAACCCTGACTTTGTTATTTTATCTGCTGACAAGAGTAAGCAACTTGTTCTTACAAATAAAACTGATTATGTTAATTCAATGCAGAAGTGTATTGACGAGATGGACTGCAACCAGGTCAAAAAATTCCTGATTACGATGATTAATACTAGGATCTCAAAACTTAAGAAATGCACTGATCTTCCTTCCAATGTAAAATCTGCCATTTTTCGTACTTCACATCAACTCCCTGAAATTTTTGGTCAAATTAAACTTCATAAATTAAATCATCCTATGTGCCCTATTGTTTCCAAATGTACAGGACCTACTTATTTTTTAGAGAAATCCCTTGCCCATTTCTTGAAACTAAATTTTAATAATCATAGTTTTTCTATTAGTTCTACTGAAAATTTCATTAATTTACTATTTAAAACTAAATTTAATCCTAATAGTACTCTCCATAGTTTTGATGATGTTTCCCTTTTCCCTAGTATTGCCGTTGACATTGCTATTGAAATTATTGCCAAAGAACTCCAGAATCACAAATTTAAATCCCCCACTATTGACGCAATCACTTCTGCTTTGAATATTGTTGCAGAGACAAATTACTTTGCTTTCTGTGATGCTATTTACTTGCAAACTTTTGGCACCCCTATGGGTAGCCCTTTATCTAGTATTTTGCCGAGGCCATTTTGCAGGAGCTCGAGAATGAGGTTGTTTTAATTATTTGGGATCATGATTTAACTGATTTCCTTCACCTTTTGAATAAAGTTAAGGATTTTTACCCTTCAATTAATTTTACTGTTAAGCATGAATCCAATTGTTCTTTGCCTTTTCTTGATTTTCTGGTCACCCTTTCAGATTTTTGTTTTCATACTTCCATTTTCTGTAAATCTACTTTTACTAACTCCTGTATCCCTGCTAATTCTTTTCATCCTGTATCCCTGCTAATTCTTTTCAACCTGTATCCCTGCTAATTCTTTTCATTCTGTATCCTCTAAAAAAGCCTCTTTTAATGCTTATTTTAATCGCACATTTAATGTTTGCTCTTCTATCTCTGCTTTGACTGATTATTATGAAATTAATTTTATTTTTAATCTTGGCCATGAGGCTGCTTATTCTTTTGAGTTTATTTATAAGATTTTTACCCATGTTCTCCTTAAATTTACTCAGTTTGATGCTAAACTTGTTGCTATTAAAGGTAGTTTAGCCCATAAATCTAGTGTTCCGTACCATTCTAAGATTTTCTGTCCTTTTATTCATTTCTGCATGAATTTAGTTTCAAACCTGCTCACTCTAATATTACCACTTTATTTAATCATATTTAATCGTATTATTATTTAATCGGCTCTTGCTCAATATGTGGTTAATGATAAATTCCTGCCCATTTTTGAAAAAATTTTCCTTTTGGTTCATTGTATCAATCCACGTAATTTTCTCCTTTATGAATTCCTCTTTATTTATATTTACCACGAGTCGATTTGTAATTTTAATTCCGTTCAAATTTTAAGTTATGCTTGGTGACTCATTCTCAACTCTATGCAATTCAAATCTCTTAATAGTTACTTATGATGTCATTCTCATGAAAATTACGCTTGATGGTTCTCCCGAAATTATGCTTTTCCTGTAACTAAATAATGTATTGATAGTACTTTTCTTGTAATATTTTTACAATTTGAAAGCGTTTAAAGTAATTTTTGTATTTTCCGTGTATATTTCTTGGATTATTATGTATTAATATTATGTAAGTTCATTTACCATTTTATATTTTTATGTAAATTTGCTGTATAACTGGTCTCTATATACTAACATTCCATGTTTTACCATTCATCCAGCCACTGATGAAGGGTGTATTAATGTCCAAAAGTGCTCTGGCGGTGGTTTTAAAATGTTTTGTATGTCTTTTAAGATGTTTTAATAAATGACCTTTCGTTTTAAAGACGTTTTGTCCTTAATTTTAATTATAGAGAAAGGTCAAAAATTGCAATATAAAACCATGTAGGTAGAACTGTAAAATATAGAATCTCTAGGGTATAATGGTTTTTGACAGGCCTGATTGCAATAAATTAATAAAAGGCATGATTGGTTATGTAAAATAGGTTTGTTTTATTCGTTTTCAATCAAAGTGATTCAGGTTTTTTTTATGTTTTCATTTTTATTTATTTATTATTTATTATTTTTTTGAATAAGTAAATACTTTATGTATTTTTCTTTAAAGTTAAAAAAATATAATGTGAACTGATGCTATGGTTTTAAAAATGTTATTAGATTTTGAATTTTATTTTGAACTTTTATTACTATCTAATGTTATTTTTAATTCATTTCCTTTTGATATTTGTTTTATTAAATAGTTTCATAAAACATCTCATGTACTAATTTATTTTTATTGACAGATATAAACATACTTCAAATTTATTGTCAAATTATGAAGATACCTTTAGTTTTACAGTGTCAGATGGTATTCATGAATCATCTTCAGCGGTGTTTATAATTAAACTGGTTGATTCTGGTAAAACTAACTTTACTGTTATTAATAATGGAGCTCATATTAAGCATGGTGGAAAAATAATTATAAATTCAAGTTTATTATATGCTACTGATAATAGCTCAAAGATAGAAGAAATCTATTTTTACATATTAAAGCCTCCAGTTTATGGACACTTGATTTTCAACCAAAATGAATCATTTCCTGTCAAGAACTTCACAGTGTTTGACTTAGCAAACAACCTAGTCTCTTACATCCACAATGAGTCTGTGAAAGTTACAAGTGATGGTTTTCATTTAATGGCTACTAATGGAGTAATATCCAGAAACATCACTTTCAACATCACTATTACAGGTGTTGTTAACAAAATTCCGATATTAGAAGTTATATTACCTTTATATGTGAATCTTCTGGATGCCAAAACCTTTGCTGTTACTTCCTACCATTTACTATCTTATCAACCATTGACAGCTGATAGTAAAATTATTTACATGCTCACAGAACTTCCAAAATTTGGTTCCATTTACAATGGAAAGACATCCAATGTCAGTACTTTTTCTCAAGAGGATATTAACAAAGGACTAATTTTATATTCTCCTTATGAAAATACATCATTTAATGATTATTTTTTGTTTAAAATTACAAATAACAAAGAAGAAGGTTATTTACTTGATGGGAAACTGATGTTAAAGCCAACTAAGTATGTATTCATTATTTAAATTTAACATTTCTGGTATTTTTTTATTTGTTTTATATAGTATAATGATTGGATTCAGTGCATCATTTATTTACCTCAAATATCTTTTGAATAAGATACACCTATTGGAAAATAGCATGCCTGAGGCACTGATTGCAGTACTTAAGCATAGTAAAGTTTTTGTCTCTTGTACGGATACATTTAACCCTAGAATGCTTGCAGTAGTCGTTTTGACAAACCTCAATGAAATTTTACCTTTAGTTATGAAATGTCTGTTGTTCTAGTGTTAAGAAGGCTAAGATATTCCGTTATTGTACTGTCAGTGAAACACACAGAATTCAAGCTATTGCATGCTATATTCATTTTACACAATTGTAATCTTCAGAACTTAAATATTTTTATGTGTGTAACACAAGCTTTAACATAAATTCTCCTCAATTGAGCATTGCGATTTTCCACTTGGACATTTTATTATCAGTGTATTTGCATACTTTATACTACAGAAGTTGGTGGAGAAAATTAATGATCTCAACACTGGCCTCTTGTTGGATTATTTTATTTAGTCATAAATGTAAAAAAGTTTGAACTACATCATGTTCATCAGTTATTTAAGCAGATATCAATATTTTACTCTTCTATTGGTAGACATTGAGATAATTATTATCCGAGTTTTAAATTAGTATGTTTTTTCAGAACTTTGTAGATTGATTCTTGATATATAATATCAAGAATCAATCTACAAAATTATTATACATCCTAGCTGAAAATGTAAATGAAAGATTGAATGAGATTTAATACAACTTAATACTTGTCAAATCCTTGTTTACAAAATTAAAGTCCAACATTTATGCTATATTGTTATTAATAATTTTTATATCTTACTATTATAAACTGTATATTTTTTAACTATATCTTCCCAGAGTGGTAACTATTTGTTAAAGCAGTTGAAGCATAAAATGACTGAAATGGTTCAAAGAAGAGAAAACATTATCTAGAATTTTGAAAAATTATTATATGCTTAATGTTATGAATAAAAAGTGTAAAATTTGAATATAAATGAGGTGGGCGCTAATGTAGAACTTTATTTAGTTCTCCATTTTGCATTTGATAGTTATAACTTTGTATTTTTCAGTTAAATGTTTTAAATGTATTTGTATTTTCAAGTTACAGAAATCTGTTTAAGTCATTTTAAACAGTTTTCTGAGTAATGGTATCACTGTTTAATTCAAGAACACAATAGAAATGTGAAACACAAATAAAATGTGTCCAAATTCGCAGGTATTTGTGAAAGTAATTTGAATTGATTACTGTTTTAGAGCTTCTATGTCAGGGATGTTGTGAATATTAAAAGCCACAATTTCCATAAGTTAGAACCAAAAATAACTATAAAAGGATGACATGAACTTGCATTGCCAACTATTATAAAACTTTCTTAATGGAATATTTACTTATTCAGAAAGCTATCACATTGCTGTATAGCTTCTATATAGATATAGCTAATTTCTCAGAAAGCTGGGAGAATTGCAGGGTTAGCAAATGAATGAGGAGTTACAGGTAAATATCATTTATTAAATCATGAGCCAATGTGTTTGTGTAGTCATTTGAAGGTATGACCTCTATACCCCTGTCTACAGCATTTAAAAAATGTAACTGAAATTTTGTATTAAAATTTTGATACATACAATGCATGAGTTTTCTTACAAACTCATATTTCTTAATAATAAGAATTTACTATTTAGCTCCCCCAAGACTTTATAATTTGAACTATTGTCCCTATAACTATATTTTCATCTATCTCAACCATATTGATCTGATTAACATGAGATTTTCACTGGCATACTTCAGCTTTCTTCACCTTTTTGACTGACCCTGCTTGCATACTAACCACTAATTAGTTTCGATCTCTAATATGCTTGCATATAGTTTTCATTAAATGGGTGCTTGTTTCGGACATGGTCTATGCACCCACATAGCAGGTGCATGTATTTTTAACACTTTACAACATAGTTGAAAAGTGTTTATAACTTTGTTCATTCTGTCTGTCTGTCTGTCTGTCAGCACGATAACTGCTGTAAAAATGACTTTATCAAAATGAAATTTTAGTATGTTTTTCAGACGGTCTGTGGGACCTATGGGAATATAAATAAATAATATCACCCAATTAGTTTTTTATTGAACCCGGGTTGAAAAAATGAAATACATTGAACCCTATGGGACCTAATTTTTCAAACATTTTTTAAGCAAATTTAAAATTCACAAATTGCTTCGAAATTTTTAGGAAATATTCACATTATCCCATAAAATATATATAAAAAATTTCAGTAAAATATGTTAAGTAGTTTTTTAATTAAAAATTATTTAATATAGGGAAAAAAACAAATTCAATTAAATTCTGACTTTTAGGATATCCTCCAGAAAGAAAAAAGAGATATATTATATAATAAATATCTTTCTAAGAGTTTAATCATTTTGTATATGAGAGAGGCTTCACATTTTAAAATAAATTTGGTAGATAACAATTTTTCAAATTTTTTTTTTATTTTATATAACTCTTCATGATATACTTATTTGATGGCATTTTTAATGCACTTTCCTACGTCCTAGAGAGTTAAAATTTGGTACACAGCTTAAATTTGTTGAACATTTTATTCTACAAAAATTTGGTGGATCTTTAAATATAGATCATATATTTTTTTCGAAATGGCCTGCAAATAATCCCCGTTCACTTCTATAAATCATTGTTGTAATATTGTTAAAAATTCTGATGTGGGCAGCACATGTCTTTCCCTGCAGACTCATATTCACGTTCTCTTTATTTCTCCAATAATAATTTGAGTTTATCTGCACAAAATAACAGCCATAAGTATTTTAAATGACATTGAATTTGCACGTTAAACTTAAATTTGGTTCTTATTTGATAGCTGGACTTATTGTCAAAGGTGGCATAGCGAAAACGCAAAAAAACTAGAATATCTCAAGAACGGCTAGTCCTAGAGTAATGGGTGAGTCTTATTCTTTTGGTTGTCAAAAATCACGTATAAAATAGGAACTTAATTGATATAATTGAGCACTCATAGTCTTTTATTTTTATATTTAGCGATTTTTGCGGGCCATTTCGCAAAAATAACCCTTTTCCCGAATGATACTAGAATAACCTACAAATGATTTATATACCAAATTTTGTCAAATTTGGTATATAAATCACTTGTAGGTTATTGAAATATTATACACCGAACTTTGTTAAATTTGTTCCATTAGTTTTTAGCTAGAGTGGAAAAAGTCAATTTCTGCCGGCCATTTCGCAAAGAAGGCAGATTCTTTTATTACGAATCGTACTATAATCTAATGAACATCAGGATTTCCCACAAAAAACATACCTACCAAATTTTATGAAATTCGGTCCATTAGTTTTTCAATTAGAGTGGATGTAATATCCTCACAGACACACAGAAACATACACAGATACACCCTTACACACATAGACGTCTTCCTAAAAATAGTGTTTTAGTGTTCTAGAAGTCCCAAAACGTATAGATCCTTCGAAAATTCGAGTACCAATCTTCGACACGATTCCAATACTTTGAATACATAAACACACACACATATATTATCTGTATATCTGTGTATTATCTGTGTATCTAAATTCCGTGCCTATGCAATTACAATAGTTGTGATTTTAAATGATCACTAAACTTTTATTATTTCTTCAAAAAAGCCTAATTTTAACTTATGCAGAATGCAAATATCTCAAGCGATTGTAGGGTGAGTTACATAAGAATTGCTGAATTTTTTTCACACAAAATTATTTAAATCTGGAGTCTGGAATACAAGTTATATGAATGAAATATTCATTGATTTTGCATAAAGAATCAGATGATTTATATTTCGATACAGTTTTAAATATTTAAGTATAATAAATTACTGTAGTACTGTGATAATGTAAAAGATATCACCACTGAATGTATCACATTTTAGAAATTTTTAAATGAAATTGCATTTCAGTTGGAAAGTGTTTCATAATCAATGCTTATGCATGATTGATCTTTCTTGTTTGTTCATTTGCTTGAAAAAGTGATTGCTAAAGAAGTGACTGTGATAAAATCATGGTCACTAGCTGTGGGTACCACAGCTAGTTATGTTGATTTGTTATTCAAATAATCTTACCTGCTTAGTATGTGTAAAATAAGAGTTTTGAAACACTTACATTTTGTTGACACCTTATCATTGATTCAAAAGTTTATGAGCCCCTTTTTTTATAATTAATTCCTGGTATTATTCTGCTGTAAATATTTTAGATGATCCCCCTGCCTTTCCTCGGCTGAGGTAGTTGAGTTGTTAGTTGTTTAGTTAATAGGATCTCTTGCTAAGATAGCACAGGGTGCTTTTCAGGATTTACTTCTATGATCTTAGACATCACTTGTCAAAATGACATAACTGATTTGAAGATTGGTATGATAAATCAGTCCTTTGGATAGTCTTAATTTATAACTGAGTTGCTGTTAGAACCATGCACTGGTTACTCTGCTCCAATACCGTTACTTTCTATATGAGCGGGTGAATTTTGGAAATCTCTCTTATGAGCCTATATACTGTTCCAATCATTATGTTTTTATTTTAACTTCTGGTTCTGACAAATTAACAAAAGGATAGTTTTCTTGTGGGACTCGTGTCCAGAAGCAATGGTCTCCCACATCCTTTGGTTTGGAAATCTTGAATATCTAATGCCAAATTTTTTGTCAATCCGGCCAAAGTCAACTGAAAAGTCGTTCTTCCTTTATATTGCATTTTTATCATTCTAAGGTCAACTTCCTGTTATATTATACACATTAAAGCCGTCTGTAATAATAACTTTCATTGGTTAGTTTAGTTTGGTTAGACTTATTCTTTTGATACAGGGGGTTAGGGTCTTGAACAGCCCTTGGAAAACATCTGTGGTTTTCTTTTCTGATATGTATGGAATGGGGCGTGACTGAGGCTCTTAATTCTTTCAAAGATGTCAAAAATTGACAATCTCTCAAGTGCTTATTATCAGTTTGCTTGCAGAAATTTGATATTTTAGTGGGAAAATCTTTTAGATGATCCTTGTGCATAGCTTTAAAGAATTTTCATCTGCTAGACAGCTTTCAGTTAAATAGTTAGTTGCATTTGTTTGTGGAGAGGGAGGGGAGGTAACATCCTGTTGTGGTTGGTGGGCTTCCAGATAGTCGAATGTTTGACTCACCATGCCTTGTGTAGGAAAAGTATTTCTGTTGCTTATTTTTGCAACTTATTACTTATTACTTTTACAAACCTGATCGACCAATCAGAAGAGGCTTAAAGTGTACAACCTGTAGAACATGAAGTTGACCTCAGAATGATAAAAATGTAATGTAAAGGAAGAGCGACTTTTCATCTGGCTTTGGCCAGACTGACAAAAAATTTAGCATTAGAAGTTCAAGGTTACATTGTCAAACCTTGCTTCTGGACACGGGCCTATAAGAAAAGTGATCTTTTGCTAATTAGCCCAAGCCAGGAGCTAATATAAAAACATAATAATTGGAATGATATGCTGGCATTACGAATAGATGGACCAAGTAGATAAGAGAGATTCATCAAAATTTGCCCACTTAAATGGGAAGTAATGATATCAGAGCAGAGTAACCTGTACATGGTTCTAACAACAACTCAGACTTACCAGTAAAACTGTCTGAAAGCTTGACTCATCAATTTGCAAATCAGTTATGTCATTTGGAAAAGTGATAAAATGCCTTATATTGCAGATTATTTTTTCATTAATTTTTATAATTTTTTTTTTTAAAGTTTCCGGACACCAGTGTACATGGTGATCATTATTTGCATAAAATTGGACTAGTTCATTTTCAGAACAGGGTGTGAATTTGTAAAATGATGAATTTGTAAAATAGCAATTTGTGGAAAACCACTTATCATCTAGGTACTTTCAGAGAGTTTGAGAAAAACTGATCACTATATCGTCTATATCTTTGTGAATTTTCACGATATTACATTGGATTTTTTATAGAAGTTGCCCTACAGTATTCACTACAAAATCATGAAAGAAAACTATTGCTATGTTTCCCGCCTGCGCAGTAAAATCTTAGTTTCTTCAAATGCTTATATTTCATCATATATTCAATGCTTTAATTTTCAATTAAAGTATAATGTTTTTCTTGGACGTTGACAAATGTTCTGTAAGTTTCATGAAATTTAATTGAAACCTATGGATATTACAAGCAAAAAACGTGTAACAAAATTTGTTTTTCATTAAAGAAACGTTTATATCTTCATGAATATACATTTTTGTTTTACGAAAATGCTTATACATATTGAACAAAGCTAGTTAACTATTTTGTGATCGTTGCAAATCATTTCCAGCTTTTTATGATACAGGGTGATCAAATATATTTTTCCCTTTTTCCTTTTTTCAATATCTTTGTGGTCCCCTAAATGTACAAGTCGCCGAAATTTTATCTTAAAATGTGCGTTCAAGCATGTTCTTCACATCGCCAAAGTTACAGAACACTTCGCCAAGTATTTGTTTAGAAATTCGAGAAATATTCTAACATCCAAAGTGTCCGGATACTTTTGATCATATAGTGTAACTCTTGTTGGTTAGTTTAATCGCAGTTAGACTTATTCTTTTGAACCACTGAATTAGGTTCTTGAACTACCATAAGAAAACATCTGTGTTTTTATACCTGATTTGTACAGGTTGGGGTATAATCAAGACTCTTAATTCTTTCAAAAATGTCAAAATTGACAGTCTCTTGAGAGTTTATTATCAGTTTGCTTAAGGAAATTTCATATTTTGGTAGGAAAGTCTTTTGGATGTTCCTTGTGCATAGTTCTAAAGAATTTTTAGATGTTAGGCAGTTAAGTTAAAAATTAGTTATACCTATTTGTTGGGGGGGGGGGACATACTATTGCAGTTCTGTGTGCATCCAGGTGGTCAAATGTTTTACTCCTCATGCAGGTGCCTTGTGTGGAAAAATAATTTCTGTTACTTATTTTTGCGACTTTCTTTTAAAACCAAAAGAAAATGTTCTAATTTTAAAATTATGAAAACTATGTCTAAAATTCAAGACGTTTCATCATTCATCTAAATGACGTAACTGATTTGCAGATTTGTATAATGAGTCAAGCATTTGGACAGTCTTAATGGTATAGCTGAGTTGCTGTTAGAACCATATACAACTTACTCTGATCTGTTACCGTTACTTTCCATGTAAGTGGGCAAATTTCAGTGATCTCTCTTATGAGCCTGTTGCATCTATTCGTAATGGATGTATATCATTCTGATCATTAGGTTTTTAATTTAATACCTGGCTCTAGCTAATTAGCAGAAGACCAGTTTTCTTGTGGTACTTGTGTCTAAGAGCGAAGATGCCCATTTTTTTCTGGTTGCACCAAAGCCAGCTGAAAAGTCATACTTCCTTTATATTACATTTTTATCATTCTGAGGTCAACTTCATGTTCTTGAGGTTGCACGATGTAATGCTATTCATGATTGGTCGATTGGGATTATAATAGTGACTCTCGTTGGTTAGTTTAGTTCAATTAGACTTATTTTTTTGAACCACTGAATGTGGTTCTTGAACTACCCTCAGAAAACATCTGTGTTACCTGATTTGTTTAGGTTGGGGTGTAATCAAGATTCTTAATTCTTCAAAGATGTCAGAATTGTCTCTTGAGAGTTTATTATCGGTTTACTTGCAAAAATATAATATTTTGGTAGGAAAGTCTTTTAGATGTTCCTTGTGCATAGATTTAAAGAATTTTTAGCTGTTAGGCAGCTTTAAGGTAAAAGTTAATTACACATGTTTTTTGAGGGGGGGGTGAGGGTGTAATGCTCTATTGTGTTTCTGTGTGCATCTAGGTAATTGATTGTTTTATTCATCATGCAGGTACCATGTGTGGAAAAATAATTTCTTTTGTTTAATCTTTTGATTTTCTTTTAAAACCGAAAGAAAATGCTCTAATTTTAAAATTATGAAAATTATGTCTAAAATGTAAGACATTTCATCACTTGTCCAAATGACATAACTGATTTGCAGATTGGTATAATGAGTCAAGCATTTGGGCAGTCTTAATGGTATAGCTGAGTTGCTGTTGGAACCATGTACAGGTTACTCTGATCCGATACTGTTACTTTCCATGTGAGTAGGCGAATTTCAGTGATCTCTCGTATCAGCCTGGTTCATCTATTCATAATGGCTGTATACTATTCTGATCATTTGGTTTCTAATTTAATACCTGGCTCTGGCTAATTAGTAAAGACTAGTTTTCTTGTGGGACTCATATCCAAGAACAATAATCTCCCATGTCCATTGGTTTTGAAATCTTGGACATTTAATGCCAAATCTTTTTCAGTCTCACTGAAGCCAGCTGAAAAGTTGTGCTTTTCAGTTGGAACTTTTCAGCTGGCACATTTTTATGTTTACATTACATTTTTATCATTCTAAAGTCAGCTTCATGTTCTAGTGGTTGCTCATTGCAATACCTTTCGTGATTGGTCAATCGAGTTTGTAATAGTAACTCTTGTTGATTAATTTAGTTCAGTTAGACTTATTCATTTGAAACAGGAGGGTTAGGTTCTTGAAGGACACAAAGAAAACATCTGTGTCTTTTATTCCTGATATGTACTGGAATGGACATAATCAAAGCTCATAATTCTTCCAAAAATGTCAAAAATTGACTATTATTGGTTTGCTTGTGTTAATTTGATATTTTAATGGGAAGTCTTTTGTATGTTCCTTGCACATAGTTCTAAAGAAATTTTAGGCATTAGGCAGTTTAAGTTAAAAGTTAGTTGCATAGTTTTGTGGTGGTGGTGTGTGTGTGGGGGGGGGGGGGGGATACATCCTGTTGTGGTTTTGTGTGCTTCCAGATGGTCAAATGTTTGACTCATCATGCAGGTGGCCTTGTGTGGGAAAATAATTTCTGTTGCTTATTTTTGAAACTTTCTTTAAGAACCAAAAGAAAATGCTCTATTTTTAAAATAATGAAAATTATTGAAAATTGTGTCCAAAATGTAAGACATTCCATGTTAGTTTATAACAAAAATTGGTGCAAACACCTTACATCTCAGTATATGCCTGGAAGTAATACTCCTTTCTAAACTTGCATGATATAAATTTTTGTGATAATGATAACAAATAAAATCTTTCAAAGGACATATTTGCAAAGTAAATTTAGATAAGTTTCATTTATCTCCTCTTAAAATTAAATATTCTTTTAGGAAGACAGCACAGACTAGCTTATTTAAGTATGGGGCTAATCTCTCTTTGACCTGTACCTTAATATGGACTTGTACAGCACTGATCTTAAAATTCAGAGGTTGGGAGTTTGTCTTCAACTCTGGACAGGACTTTAATACTAGTTCTCATGTAATATTGATTAAATCTGAATTATAAGATAAAAAATAATATAGCTAAAAGTGATGAAGTATACAAGAGAGAAAAATAGGTAGATTCTTTAAAAAAACAGAGAGTCTACCTCAATTTTAGGATAGTTGAATTGGATATAGCTCATTTGGTAGAGCATTTATCTCAAGATTCAGAGTTAGGAGTTTGAGTCCTTCCTTGGACAAGATTTCATTCATTGTTTTATAATTTGTTTTATTTTATTTGATGTTGCCAAATATTTCTATGGCTCTTTTAAGCTGACATGTTACTAATAGGCTTTGCTGGGTAGATATAGTCTGCTGGCCACTAATGCTGATCATTGGTATATACTATCGCAATTTTATCTTTATAAATTTTATTAATTTTATATAATCTCTACTTTCATTTTATACAGCAGCTTGAGGTATTTGAAAATTTTTATTATTAATATCAATCATGGATTTCATTAACTATTGACTTCATACATAGGATTATAATGAATATGTGCTTGATACAACTTTTTAATAAAGAATTTATTTGAATGTTTAATTCTAAATTTTTATTCATAATGATGGAGAATTAAGATTATATAAATTATGTTATATATTAAATATCAAAATTATTGAAAGTTTCAATATTCTAAAATATTGCAATTTAATTTTTGGTGTTATAAATTTTTAAATGCCTATTTCTAGAAGAATATTTTGATTTTATTCTTTGTTAATTGTACAAAACATTTTTTTTTAAAGAAAAGTTAAAAATTGATTTGAACTACTTTTATTTTCAGATTTCACATATATGCAAATGCTACACCTTCTGTTCTTGAACCAATTTTGCTCATTAGTTCTCCATCTGACTTAGAAAAGGTGTGGAATCATCAACTTGGTTTTACTATCCACAGTTATAATTTAAAAGCAACATTCTCTAGCTCCCATCCTAGTGATGTAAAGTTTTATATATCAAAGTACTTACAACATGGGTTCATCTTTCATCTAAAAGAACAAAAAGTCATCCGTGCTTTCACTCAAGAAGATATAAATGAACAATTTATTGTGCTAATTTTGAAACATGGATCTAGTACTCATGATTATTTTACATTCCAAATTGCTGTTGATAAAGTAACATTCAGAAAAGAATATAGGTAATAAAAACCTGTCTTTCCATTTGTTTATTCCTGGTAGTAAAAATCCATTATATTTTTTAAATGACAAAGTGTACTGCATTTTATTCAGAGAGGGAGAAAATAATGTCATAAGGCAGTATATTTTTTTTGTGGCTTCCGGTTACAAGAAAAGTTTGAAAATTTCATGCAAGAGAAAATTATAAGATATAAATTTCATTGTTTGGATAATACCTATAAAAATGCATTTAATCATCAGTATACTTTTGAAAATATGCAGCACAAAAATTAAATTCCCATTAATGTAAGGAATATGTACTGCAAAGCAGTGTTATTAAATATTTAATAAAATAAAATGTTCTTATTCAACACATTATTTTTCACATTACATCAAAAAAGATACTATATATTCTACTTTTCAATGCAATGCATGTATGTTTCAATGAAATTTGTATCAAAAATCTGATAGTGGCAAAATTTCCCTAATGTTCATTTATACTGAAATTTCTTGTTTTGCTTTTACATACATAATGTGACTCTGATCAATGTTTCTACTGACTTTTGTGTTGTTGATATGCATATAGTATTATCTTTTAATAGCTTATTAAATATAATCAAGTCAATGCCATAGTTAACTATACATACTTAATATTCATTTATACATAGGCAGGATTTCGACATTTTTAGTGGAGGGAGGGGCAAAATTTCAGGTTAAACATAAGATGAAGTCACATGACTTGATTCCAAAATTTGGTCATGTGATTTGACTTCAACATTTAGTTATGTAATATACTTTTGTATACAAAGTGAAAATTCCAGGTAGATGCAAGTGTTTATAGATTATTGAGAACAGATAGCTACTAATAGAACCTTCACTATAACTATTTATTACAATTTATTTATTTTATTTAAGTATATCAATAAAAAATTTAGCTGTAACTGCTCAGTTAGTAAACTGAAAGTCACAATGTGTAAAAAATTATTAACTTCATCACTAATGCATCCCATGCATGTAGTTTCAATTTTGGCAAATTTAGGTTTTATCAGGGTGTAGCTATTTAGCTCCCTATGTATTCATTAATTGGGTTCTTATTTAAATTTAAAATGAATTATCTGATATTGTACAGGACTAATATTAAAAAATTCTCAAGTGATACATTTGCAGATAACACTACTCAATGTCCAAATAATTTCCTCTTTTCATTTCAATTCAAATCCCAATGACTGTGCTCCACAACCATGGAAAACAAAATAAATAAATAAAAGAATCCTTTCTTTGAGAGAGAAGATGTGACTTAAACAGCACTGTGATTTCTAATGCATATTTTGATGTGTATGTGTATGCGTAGAAAAATCCACCAGGGAGAAAACTCAACCAGACTTAATTAACGATATCTATAAATTAAATTTTTATACATTTGTTTGATAAATCACAAAAATAAAATGTATTAATTCAAAAACTTTTTTGTTAGAATTTGAAGATATACACATAAGTTTTGCTAAACTATAGAATTGTGCTAATTTTCTTTTTCAGATGTGGCAAAATAAGTATCAGATAATTTAAAAAATACACAAGTATACATAAAGCATTGTTTTTAAATATTTGCAAATTCAAATGCATGTCACTAAATGTTCCATAACCTCAGCTAAACTGCTGCAAAAAAATTAAAATAAATAAATAAATAAATAAAAATAATTTTTTTTTTAAATAATGAATAAATAAATAAAAATTCAGCATGAAACATGAATTTAACAATCGGCTTCAAGTTCATAAAATGGGCTTGCTCCAGGAAAGGTAAGGAATGTTAAGACAGCAGTTTCAGTGCAAGATTAAAAATCAGTTATGTAAACAAATATTTTGGATATATTTATTATGAAACATTGCATTAAAAAGATAAAAAATGAAGATCATGGGGAAGATTTAAATTGCAGCATTAAATGTTAGTGTGTAATTCTACACATGGGCCAAATTTTAAGACATCAACCCTTTTTGGTACATCCTAATGCATAATTATGTTTTTTAGTGAACTCAGGTCAATTCAGTATTGTGTCAGAATACCATTATCTTAGCAAATTGCCTTTCCATTGTTTTGCGGTAAATCCCCACTAATTTCCCCCTCTACTACTTTCCGATATCTGTGAGAAAATAAGAGAGAAAGGTGGTATATAGGTTAGTGCAAACTCCTGAATAAGACAGGAGGGTTTAATTTCAGGTAATGTGTAGTTTTATATCATTATCTTAAATTTTACTAAGTGGGGTTTCGAAAGTTCAGTTTTTAGGTATGTTGATGTTAGCCCATGATCGTTTTGAAAACCAACTAATACCAGAAATAAGTGGTGGTAAATTTTAAAATACATAATTTTCCTTTATTTCATTCCTAAAATGACCAAGATTCCGAGAGACAAAAAATATACCAAGGCAAATTAATATAATTTCTATAAATTATAGTTACATTAAAATGGTAGTTTAACCCATTTTTATCCAATAATTTTTTTTTTGTTGTTAAAGATGTTCTATGTAAAGGACATTTATGTCTGTTACACTTATTTTTTCTTCAAAATTACATTCATATGGTCGAACTTGGGCCTCTTGAATTGAATAAATTATAAAACATGTCTAAAACAGATTAATCTAAAATCTAACATAGGTCTAGAAAATATAATAATTACATCTGCCAAAAGCAAAACATTACTAATTTAAAAAAAGTCTTGTCACCAACAGATTTCATCGCTTAGAAGATTTATTTATGACATACTATATGGATTTTTTTATTGGAATAAAAAAGAATAAGCACTGAATAATATTCACTTTCAGAAGATTCTATTGGATGCATTTGATTTTTTTTTAAGCATTTTTTCGACTTATACAGGTTTCTGTACAGCATAAAATAATTTTGAAAAATTGTTTAATATTATTAATATTTAGCAAATTGTAGAATTCAATCTTGAGCAAATTACTTTTTTTTTTTTTTTTTTTTTTTAATCCTATGCCGGACCTTGGTTTTTCAACCATCAGTCTCTGTCAGGCAGCCCAGTAAAGTCTTGAACAAAATGAAAAGTCATCCTCCGCAGAATTTCTATCTGAGACGTCACTAAGCCCAGGGCAAGTGTAGAGGTGGTTACCAGTCATGTCACCAAGGCCACAAAGTGGGCATGTCGGGGAATCCGACAAGCTAAAACGATGTAAATGTGCTCCGAAAGACAAGAGAAGGCTGCACAGAGCGAAAGGAGTCAGTCATTTAGTAAAAAAACAGGGGGCAGCACGTGGAGGTGACTGACATAACCCCCCTAAAGGCTGATTTCCTCTGCATTTCTCTCGCAAAAAAAATTTCAAGAGGAATGTTTAAAAGAACGTGAATGTCATGTCAAACTCTGAAAATTTTTTCAGTTCCACTCAAAATTCCGTTTTTGAAGACCGAACTTGTTCCATTCCAATGTTCTGAAAAAAAGAATCGAGTTCTTTGAATGCTTTCCCAAGAAATGCATTCTGACACAATACTGGGTCGAATTCAACACAGGTGAATATGTCCAATTACTTTGCTTTTTTGGTATTTTATTAAAAAATATTTGTTTTTCTGATATTTTATAAAAAAAGATAATTTATATTCAGCATGATGGAAAAATACAAAGAAAATTAAATTTGAAATATATGCCAATTTCAAAAAATGTGTTAATCAACATCCTTAGTTTGAGAAGCATAATAACTCCCTTTTGAACCCCTTAAAATTACATAGTCAGGATGTCCACTAAAACAGATAAATTTTGGCTTATACTAATAGTAGGTTAAAGGTCACATTAAAATACTTTTTATGCTATCAAAATTGTGGAATCTGAAGTTAGATTAGATGTGCTATTTTGCAGTTAATTCCCATAATAATTTTCTTCTGTAAATCCTTTTCAAATTAAAAGTCAATAAATTTATACTAAATAAAATGCTTAATTCTTAAATGGATAATCTTATTTATGATTTTATTCTTGTTAGAAGTAGGAAAAAACTCAATTGGGAGAAGTGATAAATTACAAATTAAAAATATTAAATTTATATTTTAATTAAGAATAATTTAGATAAAAAATAAATGTCTCTAAAATAGTATGACTCAACACAACAAATTTAGCATTATTTTAAAATGTTAATAGTCACTTGAGTTGAGGATATTAAGCACTTTATACAAAATAGATAGCGTTTTGGTAGTGAAAATAAGTTGTTTTAATCATTTTAAACTCATTCAATAACTTTCAACATATGTATGCAAAGCTTCACTAGTTGATCCATGAGGGTTAGGGGCTTCAGCCTCTCCCAACGAAATCATCTGCACTAGATAAAATGACATTTTTATCTATATTGTACCTAACATACATATATTGTACCTATGCATGAGATTAGAAAAAAAAACTTAGCTCCCCCCTCCCAAACCAAATTCTGGATTCGGCATTACAAAGCTTAGGAAACTTTGATTTTGTTCAACTTTAATAAATGTTAAAGATGGAAAGACTAATTGAAGATGATTATGAAATATATTAACATTTCAGCTTGGTTTTAGATAATTTTTAAGCCTGATGAATTTAAAAGTTCAATAAAAACTATATCACACCGACATTACTAATCAGAGTACTGTTGCTGCAAGAAATACATACTTCTGCTTTATTTCCTGTTTTATAGATTTATGATTTTAAAATAATAACTTCCTCTTGAAATAAGATATCTGAACGACAGTTCTTGAAGTCACTATTCCATTTGAATCTAATAGAATACATATGTATATTTCACTTCACATCTTTATTCCATTAGATTCCAAATGTGAAAATCAACTATTTATAATGTATTAATTTTTCATCTTGCATAATAAAAGATGCCTGTCTGTGTCATCTGTCTAAAATCTAAACTTCGGACAGTGGCAAACTTTGGTACAGAGGTACTTCAGGATCTGGGATAATACTGGTCAGTGAGATTTTTTAAAATTCGAATAAGTTTTTTAGTTTTTTTTCTGTTAAAGCATGATTGTGTGTTATATTCACACAAATTGGTTCCTTAGTGATCCAAAGCATTATCACAAAGTTTCCATCTTGACATCATCATAAAGATCGAAAAGCATACTTTCCAACAATCTTTGAACCGAATCTGTAAGCAATTCCTTTATACTTATTTATGTACATCGAAATATGCATTTTTAAATTTGTCTGATACCTATCTTGTTGCATCTGGAAATGGAAGATTAGCACAATTCTATACTTTTAAAAAAAATATGGGCATATATCTTTACTTTCTAACAACAAAATATAAATAAATTTCATTACTATATTTTATTTTTTGTGAATTTTCAAAAATTGAAATTTTAGATTTTGCTAGTGAAGTGCATTTCATCATGTTTAACCCATTCATTGCCGCTGTGCAATGGGTTGGGCATTGCTAAGAAGTAAAGCAGTTGTGTGCATGCGAGGTGGCAAAATAGGCCATTTGGAAATTGAGTGGTGTTAATTCAATATCTTTTTATATTTCAGTAGCAGGCTCTTATTTAGAACCTGGGCAATGCCGGATCATAACATTTTAGTCTATAATAACAAAAGAAGATGTCTGTTTGTGTTGTCCGTAGTGGAAAATCTAAATATCGTAAAGCCATATGACATTTAGATGGGTAATTGGTAACTAAACCAAAACAATTTTTCTGTTGCTAAAACTCTGAATATTTTTCCTGTAACCAAAGTACAGAGTATTTTATTGATAAACAAAATCAACTTTGATTTCAATATCAGATTTTTTTTTCAAATAAGTATTTTCTTCGAATCCCCCTTTTTTTTATTAACTAAAAACTTCGTAGAATTTTTTTTAAATTTTTCTATCTTTAAAATTAAATTCACTGCAGCTTTTAAGTCAATTTTTTCTGGGCAAGTTTGGAGAAGGGTTTGACACCAGAGTTAACAAATACATCTTTAAAATAAGAAACTAATTTTATACAGAAATACCCCTCTTTTGTGATAATAGATTTGCTTTTCCAACTCTTTGAAACTCACCTATTAATTTTTAAATCGTTTGATCAACCACAAAAAAAACTATAAAGGACTTCTAACAAATAGCTACCTTTTCTCTAATATTTTTTTTTTGCATTTCAGTTAATCTGAAAATCACCTTTTTATTTTAAAATCATTTGATCGTGATAGTCTCAGGTGTCTTTAGATTGGTGGTGTCATCTATATAGTGTTATTTGAAGAAGAAAACATTGCAGTTCAATTTTTTTATGTTGAAATGGCATTAAATTAAACATATTCTGATTAATATTTTCAGCTCCAAGAATTTATTAATATTTTGAGTGTTCTCTCAAACTGAATTTAAATTAGTTTATTTTGCATGTTGCATCATTTTTATGTCATCGGAAAATGCACTTAATTATGTTTCTAATGCTGTGAGAGAGGTAGTATACTTTTATTTTTTTAACTTGCTTAGAAAATAAAATTTTATTTCATTATCTTTAAAACTAAATTCCTTGCTGTAAGCGGAAACTAATATTTTCTGTTCATTGACATTGTGTTATGGGTTTTGAGTAAGAGGGATGGCACTTGAATAAAAAAAATTGCCAAAATCAGAAACAAAGAAAGAGATTAGTAGATGCCGTGTTTCTACAGAAACCCACAAAAGTCTGATTATTTAAAATTTATTATCTGATATGCATTCTCCATAATTTACAGCAGGTATTCATTTATTCAGCATCTGCCCTGTCGTCTTTTGAAAATTTTAAGGAATGAATTAATTGAATCCCTGTTTTAAATCTCTCTAACGCTGGGTCACTGTGTTTTGGTTTTCATATATTATTTTTAAATCAACTCTTATATTGAGCAATTTTTTGTGTTAAATATAAATCACTGTGCTTTATATTTTATATTTTATTGTTTTAAATATTTACTTTTAACTATAAATACATGACACATATGCATGTTTTAAGTGCTGTGATCTAGACATATAATATGAAGAAAATAAACATTTTAGCTTCTTTTACTTTTGATTAATTTTCTGTAATTACTAACATCTAATTTGTATTAATTCTGTGCTTTCTACTTTTTTATTTATTTTTCAATTCAATTTTTAATTGTATTTTTTTAGAATGGATTTTCAATGGGCTGTTGTTTATTTTCCTTTTCCTGAGTATTCTGTGTGTGAAGATGCTGTGGCATTGAATATTGAGATTTACAGGAAAGGAAATACTAATATATCATCATATGTCACTGTAGCATCTGTTGGACAAACTGCTAAAGAAGGTTTAGATTTTGTTTCGAGGAGAATAAATAAAATCCAGTTTGATCCAGGTATTGTTATTTTTTATTTTCTCACCCTAAAATCAAGTTCAGTGAAATTTGGGTAAAGTGGAACCTAAGTACAACAAAATTCTGCTAAATATGGCAAGCATTTCATGATCTCCTAAATTAACATATGTTATAATGTAATAAGTAAGTGAAAGTATATTTAAGACAGACATATTTTTAAGTTTTGTGTGATTCCATTTTATACAGCTTTCATGGTATATACAGCATTTTCATTATCTATATGAAGAACTACTGTTTGTAACCAAAAATACATCTATGAAGTAAAATAACCAAGAACTGTGCCGATATTTTGATTTATAATTTCTTGAGTATTTCATGCGATGCATATCATCATAATCCCACCATTATTTGATTTAAAAAGAACTATCTTTAAATTTTTTTTTACACAAAATCAGTATCTTTTATTTTACAATTCTAAATATTGAGATGGTTTTTAAATGTTTTCTTTTCGTATATCCCATGTCATTATAATCAGAATTGCATAAAAATTTACATTGAGTACAATTACGGTGTTACAAATCTTTTAATCACATAAAAAGTGATTGTTGCCATTTGAAAATTTAAAAAATAATTTAAAATATGAATATTATCCCTTATGCAAGTAAAATGCACATTGCTTTTTAGATGACATTTTGAGTCTAATGATATTTTTGAGATGGATTCTGAATATACGACCCAAGAGATGTAAATAACGAGTTATGTTTGGAATCTTTTTTTGGCATGCTGTGCATGTAATAAGCATTCTGCATTGAAATTGTACTTGTAAGTCTAGCTCAAAACTAATAAAATTTTATTGAAAGTAAGTATTTGGGACTCATATATTTACATGGTACTAACTAGATTTAAATGATTAAGTAAACATAATTGGCTCTATTCTAACTAGTCCACAAAACATTTAGAGACATGACTAAAAGAAGAACACTGTATCAGATAAACATTTTGTGCATAAATTTGTACAATAAAAAATAAATAAAACCTTCCCTCCTATGCTAACACAAATATTTATTTCTAAAATTGTCATTTGAAAATGGGAGCTTAATATACTGTTAAATCTGGTTAAAAAGATCACCCTTGGGACTGAGAAAAGTGGCCACTTTAGGAAAATTGTGATAGTCACTGTATGAAATGGTATGGTCACTTTTACCCAGTGATTAGTACATTAAGGTGATCACTTTTCCAGTTTTTACTGTATTTAGGGAATTAATGCTCCTTTTTTAATACATTTATATATTCATTCCTCCTCCTAATAAATTTATGTATTCAGAAAATTTCAAGGGCATCATTTTCAATTTGAAAGAAAAAAAAAATTAATGCATTTAGAATGAGTGGATATTCTTTTGTATATTAAGTTTTATTAATTATTTATCTTTTGATAAGACCTTTCCATTTTACTATATCATTTGACAGCTAGTTAAGAAATAAAATTAGAAAATAGTGTTTATAATTGTCATATTTGAATAATTCATGATAACCTTATCAGGTATCACAAGTACTGTATGGAAAATTATGATTGTTCAGGATGATCTAGAAGAGGCTCCTATTGAACAACTGCAAGTTCTATTATCAGATTCTGAAAACTGTCTCATAGATCAAAATCGAACTATTGTTAGCATATATGATTTGGATAGAGGTAATGTATTTTATGTATTTATTTTATGGTTCATAAAGATTTGTTTATAGAGTGCTTTGAAATGTCATTATCTTAATCCTCTCTTCTATCTATAAATTATAAAAATCTATAAACTATAGAAAACAAAATGTTATTTTATGAAATTTTATATGTTAAATGTCTAATAGATGAAAACTTACTTGTTATAACTTGGCTTTTTCTATAAAATTTTAATATTAATAAGACCCCTAAAGGCTTTATAAGAAATAAATAGTTACAGCAATAAAAGAAAGCTATTGATGCATTGTTTCAATGGTAATTATTTCAACACCAAAATAGTTTCTTCAATTTTTGTCAGTAAAAGCACTAAAAGTTCATATTAGCTTTGCAATCAAAATAGCAGACATAATGTACTCAGGGTTCATGTGAATGCTTGAAAATGAGGACGTATTTGAATTTTAGATGACCATAAGTCCTTGAAAGTGCTTAAAAAAGACAGGAATGAAATTGTTCCGCAATCCACGGCATTGTGTTTGTTTTTACATGGTTCATGGTACTTGAATGTTTTACATTATATGTAATGAATGTAATAATGTACCATGTAATGATGAATATAATAATATACATGTAATAATGAATACATTATTACATGGTACTTCAAAGTCCTTGAAAAGTGTTTGAAATGTTTTTAAGGGGGAGTGTACTCACCCAGTGATCAAACAATAAAATCAAATTATGCAAAACCTAATTATAAATTCAGTAATGAAATTACACAAAAATTAGGATATAATGTAGCATACAACTGCTTTAAAGGAATGCTGGATCCTTTTTGTCAGTGCTAACGTAATAAACCTGATAACTAACAAACCTGAAGTCAAAAAGATGAAATGGACCAAAAAGATTTTAGTCAGTTTTGTTTGATGTTAACTTGATTGGTCTTTTTAACAGTGACAAATGGGATCTAGCATATCATCAAAACAGTTGTGCTATATCTTAATTTGTATATCTTTTAATTATGTTGCTTATTTTTTCCTTATGATACACTTAGCTATTGTTCAATCTAAGTAAGCCAATGTATTAAGGCCTGAAGTTTGTATATAAACCCAGTATCAAAAGTGATTTTTTAAATTATAACTAAAAAGAAAACTTTATGCTTGTCTTCATTCACATATTGTGATGGGAATAATACAGTTGTAAATTATATATTTTTTTATATATTTATTTTGAAAAAAAAATGTATGCTTTTCTTTACTCTTGATATTGGAAGAAGTTTTGCAAGCAGAGGGAGCCAATAAAAGTACTACATTATTTTTTCAAGAGGTAATTTAATAACTTGTAAAGCAAAACTTGAGTTGAAGGCCTGGTAATGAAGTAAATGGGAACCTGTAATAACGGCAGACTTAAAATTTGTTTTATAATGTTGGGAGCTGTCGAGCACGATGATATTGTGGGAAAGGAATTTTGTGAAACTGATTGTAGTATGACTAGTTAAATGAAACATTGTTGACATTCCTATGTATCTGATCATAATGAAAATGAAATCATATTTAAAATGATCAATCATAGAGAAAATGAAACTGAAAGTAATGATGAACAGGTTAAGAATTTAATTGTATTGAAGCGTGAGACTTTTGATTGTTTAGAAGTAGCAATAAGATTGAGTAGAGTAGACTCTTGCTAAACCAGCAATTCCTTGCACTGAAAAGTGCCAGATTAGCAAGAATGCCAGATTACTGAAAGTGCATAAAAGACTTTAGTTTAATTCTTTATTAACATTAAATTATCATAGTGTCATTCCAATTTTCTTGCTTGGAAGGAACCCTCCTTTTTTGTATCACAGCCAGTGGAGGATGGTTTCTTGAGGGCTGGATTAGCAAGAGTCTACTGTATATCCAATATCACACGAATTCCATTCACCTACTGTTCTTAAAAGAATGTAGGGAAGTCTGTTAATTTTTATGGGCATTGTTAATTATGAAGAAATAGTTTAAATTTTCAAATATAATGGAATATTATTTATAAGTAATGTTTCCAGCTATTTGGATTGACTCTGATTCTAAGATGCTTAAACAGTTAGATCTTTACTGTTAATTTTTATTAAATTTTATATATTGATAAGCTTTTTTTTTAAACTTGTCAGATTATCAATAATTTATGCTTTTTGTAGGTGCTTGCTCTCAGATTCCTATAGAGAGTCCACAGAAACATAAGCTTGATCTCAGTGGCATTTCTAAGAATGTTAATTTAAATTTTGACAGTGATGTAAGTACATAAAATGATTTTCCTTAATTTTTAATAATAATGTTATCTGGAATAAAGAATATAGCTAGCATTAAAATGCTTTTTATCTGTAGTGAAACATTATGAGTGCTATGAGAAACTATTTTCAATATACAAGGTGAAATGAATTCTACCCCCCCCCCCCAACACACACACACACCACCACCACCACCACCACCTGTGGCTGTGCCACTGCCGCAAACAAAAAAGTTTGAGAAACACTACTCTAATACATGAGAAGTAGGCACAAATATTTTTTAACTAAGTATAAATCTGACCTGGCCAGGCCCGAATACTCATATGTGGATTTATTGTAGGTGAATTAAGTGATCATCACATAGGACCCACAAGACATTAAATGTGATGCTGTGAAACATTTTATCAGATATTCTGGGTACCAGAATGTTGTAAAACTATGTAAAAACCTAGGCAGGTCCCAAATCTCACATGTCGATTTACAATGAGTGGACTAAGCAAACTCGGTTCACACATGGATTTATGATAGGTGGACTAAGCAGTTGCTTAGAGCCCCAGGAGAGTAAATACAATGCTGAGAAACAATCTAACAGAAAACCCAAACTTTTAGCCCCTCAGACAGTAGATCTGATGCTGCTAAACCTTTTAACAGTAATTCAGAGGACTCACATTTAAAACAATATAAGAACTCAGGCTGACCCCAAACCTCACATGTATATTTACGGAATGCAGACTTAGAGACTTGATGCTATAAAACCATTTAATAGAAACCCCGGGATATGAATTTTTTTATACTAAATTCAAACTCATTCTGCACCACATATTGGTTTAGGATAGGTGGTCTAAGCAGTTGTTTAGGGCCCCCAGAAAAGTAAATATGATACGGGGAACCAATCTAGCAGAAAACCCAAACTTTTTCAAGCTGAGTATAATACTGTCCCAGTAGGACACCTCATGTGCAGATTTATTAAAAGCAGACTAAGCAGTTGTTTACAGCCCTAAGATAGTAAATCCGTTACTTTGAAAGCTTTCAAAAGAAATCTGGGACACAAATTTTATGAAACTAAGTACGAATCCGGTCGGGCCAGAAACCTCACATGTGGAATTATGATAGATGATGTAAGCAGTCACCTATAGCCCCAAGACAGTACTCCTTAGCAAACGAAACATTTTAACAAATCCTGTAGACCTGCGTTTTTAAAACTAGGTATAAATTTAGCCCTGCACCTCACATGATTAGTTACGATATGTGGACTAAGCGGTCACTTAGGGACCTCCAACACAATAATAGCGGTCACTTAGGGATACTGTAAAACTGGTAGAAATCTGGTCATAAACAGTCACATGCATCAAATTTTATCCAGTCTTAATTTTGATATAGCATATATACAGAACTATTACACACAGAATTTGCACCTTTCTGGTAAGTCGGACGGTCTGGGTAACAACAACAACAACACAGAATTTGAAATTTATTAAGTTAATGTTCCTTGCCAATTAAATTCTATGACTTTATGTAAGATGGCAAAACTATATCTTTCAGTTTTATTTACAGTTCACAAAACATTTTTAAGGGAGGGAGACAGAATTTGTTCAAAAAGTTAAATAAATATCACTCAATCAATGGTGAAACTGACTCTTTATACCCCAACTAAAGGAGAGAGTAGATATGTTTACAAATGCACCTGGCAGTAAGAGGATTATTTACCACTTCTTGGACCCCTCCTTCCCCACCAAACAATTATGTAGAGAAGGGTGGAGGAATTGATTTTTGCTCCCTCCTCTTCACTCACCCAATTTCCGTATAAAGATCTTTGAATTCCACCGAATGTCACAAAATCCAGTAAAAATTATTTAATTTAGAAATTTCTTGAAATAAGATCATCTACACATTGACCTCAAAATCAGACAGACTGTTCTAAAGGGACGCTCTTTCAAACATTTTGGCATTGAAGTGACTCAAGAAGGGAGCTATGCTCCAATTATTATTTAACAGAAAACAAAGAAAACCATTGGTTGAAAATATATTTAAAATTTTGATCATTTATAAGCTCAATAAGTCTGTAACATTAGAAAGAAGTGATTACCCATTTTTGCTTCATTGTGTGCTGTGTGTTTATTCGTCTTAAATAGACAATATGATAGCTGTCAACTTTTGGGGATTTCCTGGATATTTACTGGTTTTTATATAATTTTCTTCTCTTCTCACTCTTCTTGTCTTCAGTTACTTTCTTCCCGGTTTAAAAAAATTTGGTATTTTTTATTAAAAATGTGGCTGTAGTCAAGTTTTACAATCTATTGCCCTAGAATCGAGAATCATTACAGAATTATATTATAAAAGAATTGCAATTCTGACCCAGTTTTGTTATTTTGGTAAAGGCCTAGTAGTCATAAATATAAAAAATTTCACTCCAACTGATGTCAGAAAGAATCTGAAAATAAAACTTCTTTAGAACACAGCATCTAAAGGCTGAGAAAAGGTATCAACCAGTTTCAAAGACAATAAAGGGCCTTCATTGTCAGTTTAAATGAGGCAGAGCACCAGTACCAACAAAGGCAAAATCACATCTGTCAAAAATAGTTCTATCACAATACCAAGAAAGATAAATTTTGCAAGACAAAAATTTGAAAAATAAAACTCCATATGTAGAAGGAAAAAGAACATTAGAAGGAAACTTTGTCTAGCACAATACCAAGGAAGGTATTTGTTGCTAGATAAAATTTTGAAAAATAAAAGATAAAACTTATTAGAAATTAAAAAGAACATTAGAAAGAAACCAGTTGTTTTCTTTCAACTTTTTGCTATATTCTTAATTCTTATGTTTATCCACTGGTTTAGTGCATAGTTTCCATCTACCCTTTTTTTCACCCTTCTTCATAGGTTTTTGCTTTTTTTATTTAATTTTCGCCTGATAGCAATTACCTTTTTGGGTCATGTGATACAATTATACTTCAATAGATGCAATTTTGCCTTTGTTGGTGATGTTCTGCCTAATTTATTCTGACAAAGAAGGCTCTTTTTTGCCTTTGAAATCAGTCGATACCTTTTTCTAACCTTTATATGCTGTGTTCTAATGAAGTTTTTATTTTAAGAACCTAGTATCTATTTGTATGTGTATGATGTCAAACATTACTTCAAAATTTACTGTTTTAAATTGTCACATAATTTGCACATATTTTTTGTAGACAGGATGTAAAAAATCATCATTCTTGTGTGTGCTAGATGCAAATTCAATTCTTTAAAATTACATTTCTGAATATTAAAAATTGTACTTTTAAATCAGTTCTTTAAATGGATTTGAGTTATTCTTTGCTGAAAAAAGGGAAATTCTAATGTGCATTTTTGTGTTTATCTTTCATTTAAGGTAAATTATAAACAGTTAAGGATTTTCGAAGGTGGTGTGCTTCAATGTACTAAAATTGTATCTTCTGGGAAAAACAGTTTTAACAAATCTAAATTTGATAATATTTCAATTTTGAAACATTTCAGAAACTGGGGGTACTGTACATTAGTCCAATTCTACGTTGTGCATGAGATTTTAACACATTAAGATTAGCTAAAACAGAACAAGACACAAATAAGATGATCAAATTTACTTTTTATATATTGTCACTGCCTATTCTACATATATTATCATCTCTTAACTTTATATTATTTGTAATTTTATTGTCTTTCAATTTATGTATTTCTTCTAGTTTTTATCTTTTCAATATATATTTAGGAAGCATTTGATGATCATGATGATTATGAGAGTAGTGCTGGATTTCCTAAGGTAACTTATTGCATTAACCCTTTCACTACGGGTGACTATGATTCTAAATAATATTTTAAATACTTATATGAAATTTACATTTTTATAATGATGTTTGTCTGCATTTCTACTTAGTTCTTTCATTTATGAAATTTTTTATTCTGTCACCTATTTGTTCATTGATCAATAATTTAATTTGTGTGACACACATTTAATTTATGAGTCTATGACTGCAAAACCAAAAACTATTATTACAAAAATTAAATATATATATATATATATATATATACGTAATAGCAGACCAATTATCCGGAATTCTCCGGACTGCAAGCTTTCTGGATTTCAGATCCTTCGCCTAAATGGCTGCTAAACAGGGTATTACATTAATTTGGCACTGTTGTCTAATCTCCATATTATGCTAAATACACTACAAACCTTTATATACTTTATAACTTATAAATTATATATATATATATTATAACTTCAAACTTATAAATATTTTATTTATTTTCTAGCATCTATACATCATTATATTTAAAAAAGCTAAAGGCTCTGAAAAGGAAACACTTTATTAAGAATAGTCAAATATGTCAAAATACTGCAGTAGATACAATAAATAACTTTTCTTATAAAGAAAAATACCACTCCTCTCAATGATTTTTCTACAATAGGATGAGTCATTATTGAGCAATGGCACTGGGAGAGTGTGGGGCGTTGAACATGAAGAAATAAAGGAATGTGTTTAGCTCCTGAATGCAGCTGACCCGTTTGAGAGGTCAGTGTGTTAATGGCCTTGTGCTTTGCAATAGGATCTTAGTTATTTATGATACATATGGCTTTCCAAACAAAAAGAGCAAAATATACAGTTGATATAAAGCTGAAAGTTCATACTTTCACTAATGAAAATAATTGTGCTGTTACTAGAAAGTTAAATTTGAATGAAAAACTCATCAGATATTTGAGGAGGGAGAGATGCTGCAGATAAAGCAGAATCCATTGAAGAATGGGATCCATATTATAAAGAAGTCAACAAAATAAATTGTCTTGAGTGTTTTGTATTTGGGGAAGGGTTAATGTCAACAACACGATCCATGCTCCACCCATGAGCCGATCTGCAGGCGTCCATTTTTATATGCAGTGTAAAAATCGACACCTACATTTTCATGTCATTTTGGGGGTTCAAAAAGTCAACTTATATATTGGAAATGATATTTGTTTATAAAATGTAATTCAATATAAATAATCTTGCCCTGCTGTTTTAAATCCTTGGTTTTGGCAGTCCAATAGTTAAAATAACTAAAAAATTTGAAAAACGGCCAGATTTTCTAGGTTTCAAATTTTGGATGTCCGAATTTTCGAAGTTATTCTGTATTTGTTTTATATCACAAAACTGCTATATACATTTAAAGGAAAAGAAGTAATTTGTTTGTAATTTTGTTTATATTAAAGGAAATTGACTTCCATTATAACTTCCATTGATAAACACACAAAACAAACCATTTACATTTTTTTTCTGGATTCCAGATAATTAGTATATATATATATAAATAAAGGAAAAGAAGTATTTTGTTTATTTTAAAGGAAATTATTAACTTCCAATGGAAAACACACACAAAAAAAATCATTTTAAATTGTTTTGCCAGTCTTCTGATTTTTCTGGATTCCAGATAATTGGTATGTTACTATATATATATATATATATATATATATATATATATATATATATATATATATATATATATATATATATATATACCAATTATTTAGAATCCAGAAAAAAAAATGTAAATAATTTTTTTTGTGTTTTTTAATGGAAGTTACTAATTTCCTTTGATATAAACAAAATTAAAAACAAATTACTTCTTTTCCTTTAAATGTATATAGTGGTTTTGTGGTATAAAACAAATACAGAATAACTTTGAAAATTCGGACATCCAGAATTCGACACCTCTAAAATCTGATCATTTTTCAAATTTTTTAGTTATTTTAACTATTAGACTGCCAAAATTGCGAATTTAAAATTACAGGGTAAGATTATTTATATTGAATTACATTTTATAAACAAATATCATTTCCAGTATTTAAATAGACTTTCTGAACCCCCAAAATGACATGAAAATGTAGGAGTTGATTTTTACACCAGATATAAAAATGGACACCCATAGGTCGGTTCATAGGTGGAGCACAGATCCTGTTGTTGACATTATCCCTTCCCCAAATGCAAAGCGCTCAAGAAAATTAATTTTGTTCACTTTATTATAATATGGATCCCATTTTACAATGGATTCTGTTTTGTCTGCAGCATCCCCCCCCCCCTCAAATATCTGATGAGTTTTTCATTCAAATTTAAATTCCTCGCAATGACACAGTTATTTTCATTAGTGAAAGTATCAACTTTCAGCTTTATATCAACCGTATATTTTGCTCTTTTGTTTGGAAAGCCATATTTACTATAAATAACTAACATCCTATTACAAAGCACAACAAGGTCATTAACATACTTACTTCTCAAAGGGGTCAGCTGCATTCAGAAACTGAGCACATTCCTTTATTTCTTCATGTTCAATGCCCCACCCCCTCCCAGTGCCTTTGCTCAATAATGACTCATCCTATTTTAGAAAAATCATTGAGAGGAGTGGTAGTTTTCTTTATAAGAAAAGTTATTTATTGTATCTACTGTGGTATCACACTAAATTGTGGTATTACACTGCGGTATTTTTGACATATATTTGACTATTCTAAATAAAGCTTTTCCTTTTTTCAGAGGCATTAGCTTTTATAAATATAACGATGTGTAGATGTTAGAAAATAAATAAAATATTTATAAGTTTTAAGTTATAATATATATATATATATATATATATATATATATATATATATATATATATATATATATGAAGGTTTATAGTGTGTTTAGTGTAATACGGCGATTAGACAACAGTGCCAAATCAATGTAAAATCCTGTTTAGCGGCCGTTTTGGTGATGGATCAGAAATATGGAAAGCTAGTGGTCCAGAGGATTCTGGGTAATTGGGCTGTATATATATATATATATATATATATATATATATATGTATATATTATATAATATAATATGAAATTCCAATGATAGATTAGAGAGAAGTTGTATCTCAAATAACCATAACTTAAAATATAAGCTAACTGCATAAAAATATGTAAAAAATAGAGATTCATCAATCAAGAGGAAAATAAAATCATATATCCAGTTGTCAAGCTAAATACACTGCTTACAACTGAAATTAGAACACCATAAAGTTGTAGGTATAGCTTTATGTAAACCAGGCAATGTAAACAGCAAGGCGAGATATGCAAATAATCATAGTTTCATTACACATAGTGATATAACATCTTGCTGAGCAGCATGAAAGTGTCAGGTCAAGGAGGAGCGATATCACAGCTAAATTGTAGCGTCATTGGTTTCAAGTTGTAAAAATCATCACAGTATGCCAAGAGTACGTTAACGTATACCACATATGTTTAATTGTCGTCAACAGAATGGCACCAAATCATTGTTTTATGTGAGGGTGGAATGAGCCTTCGAAGGATCACTGAACTATTGGGTCGTGATGTAATCACAGTTCAATGGTGTGTGTTACGGTTCATGAGAGACAACGAAATAACACGAAAATCAGGTAGTGGAGCTTCCAGGTGTTCCATACCATGTGAAGATCGTATGCTTCTGAGAAGCGTAGTGCGGGAGCCATTTACCACAGCAGCCATGTTACAATGACATTTATCCCACACTACAGGTAATGCTAAGTCCTCTGGACGAGTCGGACGGTCTGGGTCTTCAACACTTCAACACTACAGGTAATGTGGTTTCGACACAAACAATTTGAAACTGTTTGCATGACACAGGTCTCCAAGGTAAATGACCTTTTCGATACCTATCATTTCAACATTTTCACCGGTTATGTCGCCTCCAGTAGTGTCAAATGAGATGCAGTTGGTTAACAGAATGGAGAAATATTCTGTTCACGGATGAATCACGATTCTATTTTGGCATGTCAGATGGCTGTACTCTCATATGGCGGTGTTTTCAACGATGCTACCAGGAAGCTTTTTCTATCAGTCGTCACACAGCCCCTTAAGTGGTACCATGGTTTGGGGTGGTATAACGTTTGATGAGGAACACCTTTGGTCCACATTTCTGGCAGTATCATGGCACAATTATACGTCTCTGACATTGTGAGACCTGTGGTACAGCCATATTTGTCAACCAGGCCTGAACTACGTTTTCAGCAAGATAATGCCAGGTAACATATTGCACGGGTAACTATGAATAGTCTACAAGGTTTTAATATCATGCCTTGGCCAGCATATTATCTGGATTTGTCACTAATTGAACATATGTGGGACATCATGGGTTGCCGATTAAGATAACTCCCAATTCCATCAAACCATGTTCAGTTACAAGCCTAATTGCATGCTGTGTGGAATGCCATCCCTCAGCACACCATTGACCATCTCATTGATGGGATGCCTCATCGTATTCAATCCTGCATAACCGCTCGCGGTGAGCCTATTCCATATTGATCTAATGTCAATAAACTTCCATGCTTTCATTTTCCAGGTATGATTTTTTGATCATTTGCACATCTCCATATTACAATTATATTCTGTAAATTTCAAAGATACATCAATTTCTTCATGGTGTTGCGATTTCAGTTGTGAGCACTGTGTATAATCAACATATATCAATGGTGAGAATTCGAATATTGAAAAATGGAAAATAACTAAACAATAAAGCAAAACATATGGAAAAGCACTAGACTTAAAAACGGAATTCATTTTGAAAAGATTTGTCTTCAGGTCCAAGCTTTGTTTTGCTCTACTGCTTGGTTATTTTCTGTTTTTCAATATTCGAATTCTCACCATGGATATATGTTGATTATATTTAACTTGATGACTGGATATATGCATTTTATTCTTTACTTGTTTGATGAATCTCTATTTTTTACATCATTTTACATAGTTAGCTTATATTTTAAGTTATGGTTATTTGAGTTACAACTTCTCTCTAATCTATCATTGAAATTTCATATTATATTATTGTCATTAAAATCATTTTATTTATAAGCTGCATTTGTGCATTAAATTAAATGTATTTTGTATCGTTTTACTTTATTACTTTAATACCTTTAGTATATCTAACTTTTCATACTTATTAAGTAAAATGAATTCTTTTAGTATGCTTTGGTATATATATACATGTGAACCTCGATATGTCGAACCTCAATATCTCGAAATTTTTGATATCACGAAATATTTTCATCTCCCTTCACGCACGGTATAAAACTAATGTAAAACAAACTCTTTAACTCGAAATTTTTTTAATCAAACTCTCGATATCTCGAATTTTTTCATCTTACCATTTGGATCACCTTACCATTTTCATCTTTTTATTTGGAAAAATACGATCCAAAAAATGTGTTTAATGCAGATGAAACAGGACTATTTTTTAAGTGTATGCCTGATAAAACGTTGGCCATTAAAGGCATGTCATGGCGGGAAAAGGAGTAAAGAAAGATTAACTGTGCTATTTTGCACTAATATGGATGGTTCAGAAAGGCTGAAACCTCTTATGATAGGTAAATCTGCTAAACCCCAATGTTTTTCAGAATGAAATCTGTTCCAATGACTTATTTTGCAAACAATAAGGCTCGGATGATTGCCGAAATTTTCACTAGTTGGTTGAAGGAACTAGACAGAAAAATGTCCCGTGAAAATGGCGATATTGTTCTCTTCTTGGGCAACTGTACAGCGCATAATAGAGTGCCGAAATTAAAATCCCTGAAAGTTCATTTCATGCCACCAAACACAACTTCTAAGTTACAGCCTTTGGACCAAGGCATTATTCAGAGTTTTAAAGTAAACTATCGCCACAAAATGAAGCTCATTTGGATCTGCCTAGCTTATTTGGAAAATGTGATAGTAGATATTGAAGGATTCAGTACCTATAACTAAACTGTCATAGATGACTATTGTGAAGTAAAGAAATGCAAGATTAAATTTTAATAATGTATATTACATTAAATGTGTATCCAATCATTTTAAGCTTCGCTTTATTTGTTGTCAACATTTTCTTGGGTAATACCCAATTCTCTGTCTGTAAGATAAATTAGTAAGTGATTTTTTTAAAAATGTGTAAAGTATAGGACTAGGATGTATATATTTTTTTATGAATTCCCTAAAATTTTTCAAATTTTTGATATCTCGAAATTTTTTTCTACTCCCTTCAAATTCGACATATTGAGGTTCGACTGTATATATATATATATTTCTAGTGTGTGTTAATATGCACTTAAAAGTATATGTAGTGTATACCTTAATATATAGTCAAAAATTTTATTTTACAAAGTTTAAAATATATTTTTCATATTATTAAAGGACATGAATATGGACACCATTTTATCTCATTAATGAATAACACTGAAATTTTGCTAACATTGTTATTTTATTTATTTATTTATTTAGGTTTTGCATATTTAAATTGGTATGAAAAGCATATTAAAAACACAACTTTTAGGTTTCTCTTAGGATACTAGGTAGTGAAAGGGTTGAATCAGAAAATTTGTATAATGTTTTATTTACTAATTCCCATGTTAGATAATTAACAATAAAAGTGAAGTGTTGATGGGAAGAAATCTGATGTTTATATTTCATTTTATATATGTAATTTTTTTATTATATGTATATACATTTGTATAATCTTGTAATACTATGCTTTATGCTGTTATATTATTTAATTTCTTATCTCATAGGTGTGTAATCAAAATATTTATGGATTATTACATTTCAATCAATCAACTCAAAGCTTATTCCAATGTAATGGCAAAAAATGGCTTCCATGGCTTCCAAAAAATTCAAGTAGTACCACAGATTTAGAATATTTGCCCTCGCTACATTCCAATGACAGTGATAAACAAGATAAGACAGATTATATAAGAACTGCAACAGAAATACTATTTTCAAAAGATACTGAATCTACATCTGAAGTCCCTGAAGCAGAATATTGTAATAAAGGTTAGCTCAATATTTTAAATTATATTTATTCTGGTGCTTTTTCTTTTCTTATATGGCTTGATATTTGCGGTTTCATTTTTGTTCATTATTTTCATGAATTTTGATTGAAAAATTAGTTTTAATTCCATAGCACAAGTTAATGCTCTTAAATATTTTTAGGGTGGGAAGAATATTATGGAAAGTGCCACAAATGGCACAAGCAGCCAACTACTTGGACTGATGCGCAGAAAGTTTGTAAAAGCTATTCATCTGGTGAATTAGTTGCTGTAGAATCTTTAGATCATAATAATTGGCTGCTTCAGCTAGCTCGAGGAAAACCATATTGGATAGGTACAACTTTTTCTTTTAAGTGCTATTTATTTGAAAATATGTAATTTTTCTTCTATCTTTTATGAAGTTTAAAAATAAATATTTTATCAAATTTAAAAATAATTAAAAATCTCCATATTAATACAATTTTGTTTATTCTATCTTTTGAAATCAAAATTTAGAATTTCACTGCTTAGGGCAGGGGTGGCCAACTTAAATGGCCCTGCGGGCCACTTCGGAAAAACATTATAATCCCGCGGGCCGCATATATATATATATATATATTGCCAATGGCCAGGCACTTGACTCATCGTCATTCGCCCATAATTCGGGCATTTATTAAATGATCCATTTAGCCGTCCTAGGGACGTTGCCCCAGGCACACCAGAGGAGGGCGGAACACACTGCGCCCACAACACAACAACATCCATGCCTTACGTGGGGCTCGAACCCACAATGTGGCGCTCGAGCGATTGCTTTGGAAACGCATGCCTTGACCACTCGACCACCACGTCGGCCCGAGGGCCGCATATAAAAATATATATCTTTATATTAGATTTGGACACATTGCAAACATTTATTGGAGTGAAAATTTAAAACAGAATGAATTATTATTATTGTTTTCATTATTTTTCATGTATGCAAACATACATAATATAATAATAATAATGCAATGATCGAATAATGTTTAATTTATTTAATTAGTGAGATATTTGTTTCTCAACTCTTTCACTTAGTTTTTGCAAGTCGATCTCAATGCGTGTATTTGCACATCGTAATTGATGTTGCAGGTTTTCGTCCGTTAAGTTCGAACGCGATTTATGTTTGATAAATTTCATTTTTGAAAAAAATCGATTCACAGGTGTAAGTTGATCCAAAAGCGCTCACAACTTTTTGTGCCAGATCTCTCAAATTGGAAAATTTTTCTTTTGTGACATAAGTGTTATAAAAATCTATTTTTGATTCTGATGTTTCAAAAATGTGTTTTAATTCATTATTGCATTGTAAGTCAATCAGTTCCATTTGGAGATATTCTGGGGCCGACTCGACATCGACGTGAAAGGGAGATGAATATATTTCAAATAATTTTTTGTATTTGTCTAAATTAGTGAAGCGACTCTCAAAAGTAGCTGCAAATTTGCTTATTTCTTTTGCGTATTTGATGTAACTGATACATTTTGAATTTTTTAATTCTTTCATCAATGGCAAGTGTTGAACGTTATTATTTTTCAATTGAGATTCAGATAGCAGTAGTTTCTTCTGAAATGCTTTGATGTGATTAAATGCATCGATTATTAAATTATTCCTTGTAATGATGTATTTAATTGATTGAGTTTTTCGATGATATCTACTAAAAAGCATAAATCCAATAACCATTTATCATTTCTTAATTCTGGTACTGGTATTTGCTTGTCTTTCATAAACAAGTCAATTTCTTGACGTAACTTATAAAATCGCTGTAAACATCTTCCACGACTCAAGCATCTGACACGACTGAAGTATACAACGTCACCATATTCACAATTTAATTCTTTTACGAACTCCTTAAATTGTCGATGCTAGAGTGCATGTGATCGAATGTAATTCACTGTTTTTATGACTACAGTACAACCTCGAAAATCCGGACATCCAAAATCCGGAAACCTCCAAAATCCGGACGTTTTCCAAATTTTCGTTTTTTTTTTTTTTTTTTACCCCCGGACTGACGAAGTCGCGGATTTAAAAAACAACAGGGTAAGATTATTTATTTTATACATAAGATTATATATTTTACCGTATTTTCCGGTCGACTTTCTGAACCCGGAAATGAAACGAAAGTTTAGATGGACGGCCGTAGATAGATAGGCTTGTGGTTGGAGCGTGAATTGCGTTGTTAGCGTTAATCCTTCCTCCCCCTTATGCAAGTCACAACTCCTGATGAATTACTTCGCGTAAAATATACATCGTTATTTAAATACGGAATTTTTATTATCAAAATTTCCTTTTCTCATTATTGAGAAAGACATTTTTCTGAAACAATGTAATTTTTAATATTAAACACTTTAAAACGTTATCGTAACATTTTCTCACAGATGTTCAATTAAATCTAAAAATCCCGAGAATTCATATTAACGCTCACGGAAATTTATTTTGTTCACTTCGTAGTACGATTTCCATTCTTCAATGTATTCTGTTTTGTCTTCAAAATCTCCTCCCTCTCCCGGTATCTGACGATTTTTTCGTTCTCGTCGAACGTGTCAGCTTGAAATCGACTGTATATTTTGCCTTTTTTGTTTAGAAAGCCATATTTACATACTATAAATAGCAAATAAATAACTAAATAATATCGTATCGCACAGAACCGAGCAACAAGGTCATTAACACACAGACCTCTCAAAGGGGTCGGCTTGCCACCGGTGACAGTCGGCTGCGTTTACGATTAGGAACTAAGCAAATTCCTTTCTTCGCTTTCCCTGCCCCACCACGTCCGGGTGCTGCCGTAACCTAGTAATGACTCATCGTAATTTAGAATAATCATTGAGAGGAGATATATTTTTTTTTTTTGGAAAAGATATTTATTTTATCTACTGCGATATTTTTTACATATTTGACTATTACTAATAAAGTTTTTACTTTTTTTCAGAGTCATCAATCTTTTTAAACATGGCATTATATAGATGCTAGATAATAAATAAAACTTTTAAGTTCTTATTTTTTGTTTTTCGTTCGTTAATAGCGAAAACGGTTTAGATACATTTACACCTTTAAATATATCGTTAAAAGTGCTAATCCTCGATCTTTATTAAATACCGGCACTGCATTAAATCTCGACAAAGCCGATATAACGGAAGTTCTGCACTTTGATGATGATGCGCCAATCGTAAATAAATTGAATGATGGTGAAATTCGCGATATGATACGAAGTAGTGACGATAAATGTGGAAAAGAAAAAATACCCATTAATAATCTTGTGCAAAAAATCGATCACGCAATTAAAGGTCTTGAACAAAGAAGCATTATAACCGAGCTGAAGTAATGTCCATTTACAGGATAAAGAAAACGGTTTTCCCATAAACCAAAATTAATGAAATAACAAATGTTAATTCAAATATTTAAACGAAATGATAAAATGGAATTTTATCATTTCGTTTCGTTCACGCATTCTAAATTATTAATGTGTATATTTTTTCTTAGAAATTTCTTTTGCCCTATTTTTTAGATTAAATAATATGTTTTAATTGATTAACTTAACTTTTGCCATTATTTTTACTAAAAATAGTGTTTTATAATGTATTTAGTTAATATCAAATCTGAATTTTATTCAAATTCTATAATCCGGAAAAATCGAAAATCCGGAATCGGCAAAGTCCGGACGAGTCCGGATTTTCGAGGTTGTACTGTACTTGCATAACATGATTCATCGATAATACTTGGGCACATAGATTTTGTTGATGAATCACAATGCAATACTCCCCACTTCTAAGTATGTATAAAAACAGAAGCAACGTGATAAAATAGAAACAGTTATGGGATTTATCTGTTACAAAACACTACACTAAAAACAAAAATATTGCACAAAATAATCGTATTTTGTAAAGTTGTAATGAATCTCGCGGGCCGTAAAATTATTCAAGGCGGGCCGCATGCGGCCCACGGGCTGCGGGTTGGCCACCCCTGGCTTAGGGCATGCATCTCAAACATTTCCTTTCTCATAGTACTAAGCTATAAGTAATGCTTTTCATAGCATACTAAACTAAGTATAATACTTTTTGTTTCTTACTAAAGTAAAGCTGATTATTTTATGTCCATTATTGTTGTGCATTTTGATAATAACTTTGTGCATACAGGTGGCTTTACATAATTTTTGATGTAAAATGCTAATTTACAGTGGGTAAAAAGTTTCCATACAGTAGTGAAAATCTTAAGTCTTATCTTAAATCTTACCTTTTTAAGTTAATTTGTATTACTTACAAAAAATTTCTCCACGGATTTAGAAGCATTGTGACATTAAATTTGATTGTTGAAGAGATATTCGTAGTATTTAATGTGGACATGCAGAAGTAGTCAAAAGAAGTAGGGTAAAAAAATTCTGTATATTATATTCAAATTAGTTGTGACATATATTTCAGCTATCCTGTGATCAAAAATCAAACTTAATGACTAAAATAGATTCTTTAAAGTTGTGTAAAGGAACAGCTTAAGCAATTAATATATTTTTAAATATAAAATAATAGAAGTTCCCAAAGCAGTTTGCGAGTAAGTGATTAAGTTAAAAAGTGGATTATCGATATGAAAAGTTGAAGAAATGGTTAAGAAACCATACTGTGCAGTATACTATAAATAGATATAATGAACTGAAATTTTTCATGAGAAAAGGTGTTCCTGGAGACCTCAAAAACTAAGCTGTTCACACAACAAAATTATACTAAGAATAATTAGAGAGAATTGAAGAACTAATGCACTGAAACTTGTAGTTTCATTACAAACCAATTATAATACACGAGTATCAACTTAAACTAAGGAATATAATCAAGAGAGCTTTTTATAAAGGATGCACCACAAGGAAGATGTCCTTTATTAGCCTAATTAATAGAAAGAAATGGCTCAAGTTTGCAAAGCTGCACATGAATAAGCCTTCAACCTTCTGGGAATCAGTACTTTTTAGTGGTGAATCAAAATTTAATTCAATCTATATAGTTCAGATGGGCAAGTCATTGTTTGTAAAAAAATCAGACCAACATGTGAAAACTAAAATTTTATGTGAAATATGGTGAAGGGAATGTGATGCTGTGGTGGTGGTGGTTTTTTCAAGAGTAGGCAATCTCAAATTTATTGAAGGTATAATGGATAAGTATATGTACTTGAACATTTTGAAAAAAAATTCTATGACAGCACTGGTAAATTGTCCATTAGAAAGACATTTATTTTTCAACAAGATAATAATCCAAAATATATGGTAAGGATCTTTCTGGAATGGTTTTCTACAAGGTGCCTCAGATACTTCATTCACCCCCAAAGTCTCCCGATTTGAATACCATAGAACATCAAGGGGAAGTAATAGATCATGAACTTAAGAAATACAACACTCGGAGCAAAGAAAAACTGAATGCTACTGTACTGGATATTTGGAGTAAATTTATTCCAGAAATGACAAACATCTTGCTAGACTGTAATTATGCTTGAGGTCATCAGTGCAAAGAGAGGCCCAACTGATCATTGGACAGAAGGTTTTAGCTCCATGATATTAATCTGAGAGACATTTTAAATAGCCATATGGAAACTGTTTTTGCCTAATACTTTACTCATTGTAAGTTTATGATTTAAAGTTAAAATATTATCATTATTTTTTGCTTTTAACAGTGTAAGACATTGCTGTACACTGTGTAATTCAAAATTTTTTACTTTGTTATTGAGATTTTTTTTTAAATATAGTGCTATTTATTGCATGTAGTTAAAGTGTACAGAGTCTTTTTTGTACCCACTGTACATCTATTATATATTAAATTGGTGCCTGTTTCTTTATGACAGCTTTATTGAGAGAATGGTTTCATCGACATTCATAGTTCAGTACCATTTGATTCCAATTTGTGTGAAGAATTTCAAAAGGATGGTTTTTTTTTTCAATTTTCTTCTGGGTCATTGTAAAGCTGCAGATTAGGAATTTTGGTTACTGGCCCATAGCCAGTAGGTTCCAAAAAATTACTAGCCAAAATATCTTTTTACTGACTAAATATTTTGATCATGAATTTAGTCTTTTCTGTTACTTATTGAAATGCATAAAGTGTACATAATGTTATGCCACTCACTGAAATATTGAAAATTATTTAATTAAAAATTTATTATTGTATGCATGTAATTATTTGGGATTTAACAAAATTTTGTTTTTCACTTTTACATATAATGAATTCCACCTTTACATTGCAATTATGGTTTTTTTTTATGAACTTGGCATGATTATGTTTTATTTTAGCGGAAGCATATTAAAATTGCACTGTGAAATACTTATTTTTCTTTGTTCATTTTCTGTTAATGTCACATTTTGTCTCATTTTATAATAACCCATTTCTATTTTTCAAAACTATTTTAAAATGAAGTATTTCTTTCCCCATTAAAATATTTAATTTAATTTTTCCAAAATATTTTAATTTTCGTTTAATTTTTCCAAATTCCAATACTTTTAGTACTTTCTTTCAATAAGAATGCTACAGTTCCATGTGCAAATTTTATAGAAAGTGGCAACGCATGAATAATGCAATTTAAAGATGACAAGTTTTTTATTTTGCTAGCATCAAAATTTGTTAAGTACAAAAAAAATTTGCTCACCAGTTTTGTCAAGTGTTGTTTCTTGCTGGATATTTTATAAAAGTTAATCCTCAATTAGCCAGTGGTTAGTGCTTATCTGCAGCTCTAGGGCACTGTGGCAGGCAATTTTTATTCCTATGGCAAAGTAAAGTATGCTGGCTGTTGCCATTTATCACAAAACTTTAAATATTTTGAGTCTTAAATAATATAATTGTTTACACTACTAAGAATTTAATTACTTGATTGGAAATTAAAAGATATTTCAGGCACGAAATAGTAACTAGGTTTGCTAGATTAATGAAGACCAACATAGCCAGTATTACCATGGAGTTTGAATTCAATCTTGGACCTTATTCTAAATCTATAGTTAAGGCTTTAGTTATCATTGGCTGACTAGATGTTCAGGTGATTTGATAAAGGAATTCTTAAATGACGTGTATCTATCCTTGATCATTAGAGATGACACATGGCTCTATTTGGGTACAAAGGTTTTGTATGCAAATGATAATGAAAGAGGAGTTTTGAATTGAAAGATCTTTTGTGCTTGACTGAGAATCATAGTCATGTTTCTTTTTCTAGAGTAACACAATAAAATCTTTTCTTCTTAAAATCTTAAATTTGATAGTCCTTAAACTAAAATTTTGAATATTTATTGTTAATAGGAAGTTCTTAAATGAATTCTTATTTATTATTAACTGTTAATATTAAGCTGTAAATATGAGTTTCATATAATCATTCTACATGATGGATGATTAATGTGTTATGTGTACCTTACACACATTACAATAAGCTGTTAGACAATAATAGGCCAGTATCAGTCAGCCTGCTTTACCTTTTGTTTTGTAAAATCTGCTGAAAACATATTCAGATGCAAGTAATATATTATATTCAAACATAAATAACATTCCTCTTTTTTTTTGCTCACCCTAAATTTTAGTCTGATTATTATAAAAGTGTTATAAAATATGTATCTACTCTGGCAAAGCCAGGCATTCAGACTAGTTATACTATAAATTTATAACATTGTTTTAATTATATAGTATAAATAGTTCAAATAACATTCTTTTGAAAAATCACCGACTAATTACATAGTTTGGTATCTAACCTATAGTAGTCATATTATTATTTGAAAAAGTAAATATTTGACCATGTTTCATATTCTAAAAATGGGGTTGAAGTGTCTGTTTTTTAAGAAATCTAGATCCATTTTTGGAACATACAGTATAAGCCTCCTTATTTTAAAAATGTACCCTTCGCAAGATTCCAAATGCAAAAATGGTTTCTTGACTTCCAAATGGAAAAATTTAAAAAAAAAAAGCATTTTGTAAACGTAAAAGACTCTGAAAAATTGCCTCTTCACATAGGTTTGATCAACCATTTATAATAATAATTAAAGAAGATGCATGTCTGTTTATTCGTCTGTTGGTGGCGTAGTGAAAAATCTAATTGACTCACAACTGCAAAATTCAGTAGCGATAGTTCAAGTCAGTTGTGATTTTCCAAATTTAGTTCAGACTTTTTCTCATTGGAGTATTGAGTTGTATTGAAAAATTCCAATTTGTGTATTTTTAAACATATATGAAAAAATTTAATGTGGGCAGCACATGATTTTCTTTATATAATGCAATGAATTTACTTCTTTAATGATGGAAAAATTATGTATAAAGCTCCACAGCACAATATTATTAGCATTGAATTGTATATTGGGCATCTTTTCAGATGTCAACATGTAAAGCTATTTTGGAGTACCCAATTGACTTATATTTTGAACTCTAAACTGACAATTATGAATATTGATAGCATCCCCAATAAGAAATATATTTTATGTTTCTAAAAATTTGGTATTATTTTCGTTAATTATACATCATTTTTGCAATTTTGACCATATTTCTGTCAATCTGGAGCAATATTTCTCTAAATTAGTTGCTAAATTTTTCACCAAGCTTTTACAGATAGAGAGAAGAGTTTTTCTTATATTTAAATGACTAGTGATAAATTATTAAGCATCAAAATATAAAACTATTATTCAAAGTATCTTCTCTCATGAATAGAATGAACTAGATCTATGAGAATGATGTTAACAAATTTATCACATAGTATTACATTGAAATAGTATTACATAGTATTACATATGAAGACTGAATAATTTTACAATAGCTAATACTTTTATAATTTTATGTGATTTGTTTAGATAAATTTATTTGAAAAACACTAATTATTAACAAATGACAAATCTCAAACAGATCCAAAAGTCATTTTATTATACAATCATCCTACAGACGTAAATACTATCAAAGTGCTTTCATGTTCATCCTTAGTGGCAATACAATTAGAAATAGATGCCAACGTGCTTAAATACAATTCAATACTGTCAAGTAAAATTCGCATATCATGAAATTGTCAGCCGCATAAAATAGTGGATTATAAATCTGATTTAAATTATAATTTATACAAAGTTCAAAGATAAATATTTCAAAAAACAGTTTAAAAAATATATAATAAGAATTTTAGAAAACAATTATAAATTAATGTAACTATGTAAAGGTTTGACATGCAGGGAATCGAGAATGAGTTGCCAGGCATAACTTAAGACCTGAACAGGGTCAAAATTACAAATAGAAGAACGATATAAGTAAATAAAAAGGGATTCGTAAAGTAAGATAGAACGGGGGTTATTACAGCTAATCAACTTATATCATTCTTCAATTACTTATATCGTTCTTCTATTTGCAATTTTGACCCTGTTCAGGTCTTAAGTTATGCCTGGTGACTCGTTCTCGATTCCCTGCATGTTAAACCTTTGCATAGTTACATTAATTTAAAATTATTTTCTAAAATTCTTATTATATATTTTTTAAACTGTTTTTTGAAATATTTATCTTTGAACTTTGTATAAATTATAATTTAAATCAGATTTATAATCCACTATTTTATGCAGCTGACAATTTCATGATATGCAAATTTTACTTGACAGTATTGAATTGTATTTAAGCACGTTAGCATTTCTTTCTAATTGTATTGCCACTGAGGATGAACATGGAAGATGTTCGAAAATGCTTTGGCTGTATTTATGTCTGTAGGATGATTGTATAATAAAATGACTTTTGGATCTGTTTGAGATTTGTCATTTGTTAATAATTAGTGTTTTGAAATTGTGACATGTTGCCACTCCTGTTATTATTTGAAAAATGTGCAATATCTCAAGAAGGCTTTATGTTAGTATTCTAAAGTTTGAGTAATTGTTTTGTTAATGAAAAATTATATAAGAAATGATCATTTGCATAACATTATTGAAGGTTCTGATTTTTTAATGACTTTTTGAAAATTTCGTTCGAAAATTTGGAGGTGTTCCAAACAGTTGATTGCATTTAAGATCAGTAGGATTCCAGTATTTACTGGTTGTAATATTTTTACTAAATTTCATTTGAAATGCTCCATTTATTCATGAGTTATCTCATTCACAGGGTCACGGACATATACACACAGACATCATCTCATAAACATTCCATTCGAGTTCAGGGATGCTTAAAACGTGCTCTTCTGTCGAAAACTTGAATTCAGAATTTCGCCCCATTGCAATACCTTATTTTATACAGTATATTATGTATATAGGGAAAGTAGCAAAATATATGTTTTCCTCTTTTCAAAAGCACATAAGGATTTTATACCCCAGTGTCATATTTTTGACACATGCCCTAAATGTCATTTTGTGGACCAAGTCCTTGACCAGTGACCTTTTGAAAATTTTCCACTTTACTGATTTTTTTTTCTTTGTGAAGGGCTTCTAGAAGTACTTGCAATTTTTTTTTTTATTCATGCACTACTTCTGCATTAGTACAACAATTTAAAATATGAATTTATATTTTAAATATGTATTTTAATACCAAACATTTCAATTTATGGATAAATTTTAGACATAGTAAAATGCAGTTTGATTTCTCTGAAGTAAACATTGAATTATGCCAAAGGTCATAATACATTTAAAGCTTTCCATTACATCCTGTGTAATCTCTGATCTAATTGTAGTTAACCTTCTAAAACTTACAGAAAGAAGACCAAAAATGTTAAGTAAAACTGTTAAAAAAGTGTAACTGTAATTTAATTAAAACTGTAAAAAATATAGTAGCTAATTAAACTCTTCTCATTGAAAGAGGGAAGTTATCACATACCAATTTTAATCAAAGTTAAAAATGTTGGGACAACACCCATTGGTTAATTTGACATGGAATGACCTAATCGTTAACTGTATGTAATGGTAATTTTAATTTTCCCTGCACTATTAGTTACAACTTTTCCATTTTTATACTTAACTAAATGTTTTTTGTAAGATCATTTGACATTTTTAAAGATTAAGGATATTTGTTTCATTCAGGTTTGCATGCATCACTAGAAACAAATGAATGGATGTATGAAGTGTCAAATGATATTCCCTTTGAAAACTGGAAAAAGGGATTTCCACGATTGCCAGTGAATGGAGAAATGAAGCATCGGTGTGTGCTTGTTCGTGGTTCTGGACACTGGATCAACAAAAACTGTGATTTGCATGACCATAGTTATGTTTGCTCTGTTCCACTAAATACTTTATCTTAAATGTTTTATCTCATTTGAGTTCTTATTTCATTATGCTTGCTTTTTATTTGTGATATGGACTCTTATTATTTAGTGCTATTTCTATATTATTTTTAATGATATATATTTGTTAATATCGCTACATATAACATTATAAATGTTATTTAAAGTTAAATAAAGCATTGTGCAAAAATGTATTTTGTTTTTGTAATTTTCATCTAAAATCGCTATTATTCCTCCTCTATCCACCCAAATAATGTTTATAGCTGAACACATCTCAAAATTTTTGTAAGTTATTTTACATAAAATTTTATGTTTCATGTTATTGGAAGTTCTGATGATTTTCTCATCTTTTATGCACAGTAAGGTCTTCAAAAATATTCTGCAACAAAACCTGTGTTAAAGATCAGTTGTTTAAGGTGGAGAAATTTTCAAAAATGAATAATTAATTTTGAATAAAGTAGAACATTAGAAATTCCCCACCTCTAAAAAAATCTGATTTTTAAAAATTTATACTTAATAAATATGACAACCAATAATGTTACACAAACCATCATTTTTTATGTAATTTGCCATTGAAAGACAAATTTTAGTAAACAAATGTATTAGTTTTAGAATATTGGCATAAACTATGAAGTATTACATATTTTGGGAATGTGTTTTTCAAAATGTCTTAAATAACATTTTAAATGTACTAAATTTATTTAAATAAATTGACTTCCATTCCATATGAAACAATTTCAGATCACTATTAAGTAGCTAGTTCATGCTATTCCCCTTTTACAACATTTTTACTTCCCTATATACATGTATCCAGAATGTATTGTGATGGGGTCGAAAGTTTGAATTCAAGGTTTTGATGGAAAAACATATTTCAAGTATCCCTCAACTCAAGCATTTCTGAGGTGATGTCTGTGTGTTTCTATGGATGTGATATCTCACAAATGAATGGAGCGTTTTGAAATAAATTTGGTTCAAATATTACAATCAATGAATACTATCATCCTATTGATTTTAAATGCAATCGAATGTTTGGAAGACCTCCAAATTTTCGAATGAAATTTTGGGAGAAATCAGAAGCTTCAATAATGTTAAGTAAATGATCACTCCTTATGTAATGTTTCATTAGAAAATGACTGACACAAACTTTAGAATGTTAGCATAAACCTTTCTTGAGATATTGCACATATATTAAAAAAATATCAAAAATATTATATAAAATAAAAAAGTATTAATTATGTATGTTCACTTTTCATAAGCAATATTATGAAAAAAAAATGTGTTAATATCATTATTGTGGATCTAGCTCATTCAATTTATGAGAGAAAATACTTTATGCAATAATTTTGCATTTTGAGACCTGACAATTCGCTAATAGTCTGTATCTGGCTACATATTTTCAATATGGTGATATTTCACACCTGATTAATTAAAATATCATCAAAATTGTAAAAAAGGTGCTAAATTGATGAATTAATTATTAAATGTTTTAATAGACGGACTATATGGATTCGGTATTGCTTATTGCCGATGCTACCAGTATTGCTAATTGTCAATTTAGAGTTATGCAAAGTATAAGTTAATTGGATACTTTGAAATAGTTTTATGTGTTGTCATCTGGAAAAGCACCAAATGTGCAATTCAACATTAAAACCATTAGTCCGTTGATCTTATACAAAATTTTTTTCACTATGAAAGAAATGAATTCATTATATTATGTAGGGAAAGTTGAGTGCTGCCCACATCAGATTTTTTATAACAGTATGCAAACAATAATAATTAATAGTACCAAATACTAATCCATGAAATATGAAATCAATGTCATATTTCTGTATCATTGTTGTGTATGCATGTAAATGTGTTTGCTTATCAAGTTATCAGATTCATAAAAATACTTAGCTGTTGTGTTGTATGACATATACGAAAGCAGTACGAAAGTTTCAATTTACATGATACAGATTTAATATAAATATTTTATTAAACTTGCATGAAATTATTGGTATGTGTTAAGATAAAAATTTCTTTGATATATAAGAAATATCATGCTCTACTTTAATTAAGTTTCTATTTTTAATACAAAATGTTGCATATATGAAAGAAGAGTATTACAAAGGGGTGTTTAAAACAATCAAACTTAGGTTTAAATGGATCTACATATTGAGTACCCAAGGACCCAAATCAACTGTTTTTGGACTGTTGTCTGTCACCCAGAATGTTAATCTACTACTGTCTATCTATAGTGACAGGCATGACATGCCAGATTTTCATGGTTTTTCTAGCATGACAAAAATTGCAGGACAGTTTGTCATAGAAAATTTGCCTCTGCTATTATAAAGCATCAATTGTGAGTAGTTAGTATTCCACATAAGAAATCTATTCACAATCAGTTAAGTGTCAGTTTAATTTGTTTCCAATGGTGCTTTAATATTTCAAACTAAATCTGGAGCTTAAAACCTAACTTATTGAACGATTGTTAATATTAAGTTATGTATAGAAATTGGGAGAAGGGAGCATAAATTTGTGCACTGCTGGTAATTTTTAAGGAAATTGAAGATATTTATTAGGTGGGGTCCAGATGTAGTCAACATATCAAACAAGAATACCTCTTATTAAGGACAATCTAAAAGAAACTGCTTTGCTTGTTTCTAAGAAAATCTAGTACACACAACCAGTCAGTACTATATAATCAGAGCATTTTAAAGAACAGGATTGTTTTAATGAATGGATCTTAAAAAATTTGAGACACACATTTTATTAGTATGATGTATCCTCTGGAATTGTGGGTATATGCTCAGGATACAAGAATGAGTAAAAATTTCGGGACAACTAACATGTTTATTTACAAGCACTGTGTAAACTGGACCAATATACACCAAATGGCTTGATAACTATTTTGTAAGATCACTAAACAACTGTTGGGTACTGTAAAATAGCAATTAAATGTTCCTCTAATTTCATGAAACAGTGGATAATATTCTCAATACATTGATGTATCTCATTTCGCAAAACAGCAGCTATTATTCTCAAAGCATTGATGTATATCACAGTTCAATTCAGCTCTTATCACATCAACTGCCCTCCTCTGAGTGATGACTCCTTTTATATACTCTCTGTAGAAACTTCTAGAAGGGACTTATATCTCGTAGAATATTCATTATATCAAGAAAGTTCTCAAGCATTCGAAAACTCACTAAATTGGCAATGAATCACCAAATCTGGCAACCCTGAGCTGACAGTCCTGAAAGTTGAACCCTATATTCATGTCACAGGAAATGTTGCCTTTATGGTGTTTTTCCCTCCTGGTTCTCAAAAGCCAGTGAGGTATTTTTCATGTTCATAACACTGCCTCTTTCGTAAGACTGCATGTCCACAGGTAGTATCAACCTACTGTGGTCCAAAATATTGGGCTGATCTGTCTATATGAACGACTTTTGGCTTGGTTGAAGACGATTTCTGAATTTGATAAATGACACTGTTTATTCTTTTCATTATGACGTAGGCTCCTTCCTAGTTATACGGTAATTGTTTTAACAGTCCCAAAAATCTCCTCCTCCAAAATGAGAGACCCTTTTTCACCTCCTCAAAAACATATCTGCCAACTTTTACAAATTATGCATAAAATTTACGCATTTTAACTGCTCTTTATGCTTTTACGCATATATTGCTATATTTTACGCATTTATTTGAATTTTTTAACATTACTAGGAAATCAATCTAACAGATGGCTTCACTAATCGTCAGAATATTAATTTGACAAGGGGAATTCCCCTTCTCGAAAGTGGGAAACAGTGTTGCCAACACTAGCAGTTTCTTTTTCTCATCCCTTATCTAAAGCCGGGTTTACATTATTCACTTTGGTTGATCACTTTGGATGAATCAACGCGAATGAAACCACTGGATGAAATGATTTCTGTTTACACATGTTCATCCAAAGTGAATCACAGTTACTCAGTACATGCTGCGTTGTACATTTATTCCAATATGGTAGAAACTGAAGTAGTACGAATTATGTGGGTGAATTATTTGCGATTCCAAGTGTGCTATTAAATTCGCCTTTACTCTGCGAAAGTGTGATTATTAATATGAAATCATCAAGAAGTTAGTTAGCATGTGCTCCCGCATTATAACTTGCTATTTGGTGTGTTAAGAATGGCCAAAGTATTTTGTACAATGTATACTGGATTACGAGAAAATGGATATTTCTTTAAGAAGAGGTAAGTGTTAACATATTAATTATGTACGGAATGGAATTATATTTATTTCTCAAGCTAAAGTACGTAGTAAGCTAAATGTGTATATTTAATATCATTAGCTTTCTGGGTATGTTTGCGTGTTCTTGAATATGAGTAATTTTATAAATTTTCAAGCAATATTAAGTGTTTTATTCACACAGTATCAAATAAAATCTATATCTCCAAATTCTCAATGAAATTATTGTTTACCTAAATGTTTGTTGATTTTATCATTTGATGTTGAATGTATGCATATTTTGCAAATTTTGTATGCCTTCAACAGTATGCTTTAAAATTTCATATTACATTGTAATTTTTAAAAAATTATTTTCTGTGTAACCATATTTGAAGTATAAAATTTTACAATACAATAATATTTCTAAATGTGAAAAGAATCATTATTGAAATGCTACTTTATGATGCATAAATAAGAACCCGTTTTATTATAGCACCTTTTATTTTATGTACAGGGTGATTATAATTAAAGTTCCCTGATTGAAAATGGTCTCAAATAAAAAGCACGGGTCAGAATGATTTGAAATTTTGCGTGAACACTCGTGGAGCAATGGAATTTTGTTTGGTGAAGAAGAAAACAGTAGTTCAAAAAGTCGCCGCTAGGAGAATAATTGGCGCTTTACTACACTAGAATACAATACAAAAGTAATAAGCGTTGACTTACTCATTGGCTAATGACCTAATAAATGTTCAATATGCTGTCCTTCAAATACTGAATTAAAAGTCAATCTTTCATCATCATATGCATGCAAGTAATGAAAAAAAATTTTCATCCATTGAAACAATGTTAAATTCTAAGCAAAGGTAAGCCGTATCTTTTTTCACAAAAATTGGATTTAACTTGTTTTGCATAATTGCTCTTCAAATGCTGCTGAAAATTTGCTTAAGACAGTGACGTGACGTTGCAATAAACACTTGCTATAAAAAAGGAAGAGCAGAACTTGTTTCTCATAACTTAATAAAAAATCTCTATTGTTCTGTCACAATGACTCTATCATTAAAATATTGTGCTCTTCTTGTCAAATTGTTTTATGAGAATAACAACTCTTGTTTAGTAGCTCTTAGAAAGTTCAGAACATTGAAAAAGTTAAAATCTGGTCCTCTGTGTGGCAAAAGCTTGCGCAAAATGATTTTTAAATTTGAAGAAACTGGCTCTTTGGACATCAAACCTGGCAGGGGACGGAAAGCAGCCGATAGAGAGATAGTGGAAGACGTAGCTACAGGGTTAGAAGAAGAGCATAAAGCTAATACATCAGGAGTGCACGTGGAATTGCCCGAGCATTAGACATACCCTCCAGTACGGTGCAAAAATTTTTTAAATGTTATCCTTAGAAACTGACCCATGTTCAACAGTTGCTACCTGCGGACAATGTTGCACATGAAATGTTCACACTTCAATTTCTGGCTCGGATACAAGTGGACGATGAATGGCCCTGGAATGTTTTGTGGACTAATGAAGCACACTTCCATCTCCACGGAACTATTAATACGCGAAATTGTAGAATCTGGGCAACCAAAAATCCACAAGAACTACGCCAGGTGTCTCTTAATTCCTCCAAAGTCACTGTGTGGTACGGATTTACAGCAGCGTTTATTATCGGGCTATTCTTTTTTGAGGAAGTTGGTCCTCATGGCCCCGTCACCTGTTCTGTCAATGGCCATCGATATGAACGTCTTTTGAAAAGTCACGTTATGCCCACACTGCAAGAATGTCAGTGTATCGATAACACTTATTTTCATGCAGGATGGGGCTCTACCACATATCGCAAAACCAGTGAAGTGGCTACTTCGCAGTCATTTTGGAGATGACAGAATCATCAGCCTCCATTTTCCTGTAAGATGGCCAGCACGTTCCCCTGACCTCAATCCATGTGATTTTTGGCTTTGGGGGCATCTGAAGAATGTGGTGTTTAATGGATACATTACCAATTTATCGGAACTTAAAGCTGGCATCACACCCACAACATCTCTACAGAAACACTCAAATCTGTTGTTGAACACTCTATTTTACGCTTTCAGCTTGTTTCAGAATGCGAAGGACAGCATATTGAACATTTATTACGTCATTAGCCAATGAGTAAGTCAATGTTTATTACTTTTGTATTTCATTCTAGTGTAGTAAAGCGCCAATTATTCTCCTAGTGGTGACTTTTTGAACTACTGTTTTTTTCTTCACCAAACAAATTCCATTGCTCCACGAGTGTTCACGCAAAATTTCAAATCATTCTTCTGACCAGTGCTTTTTATTTGAGACCATTTTCAAACCGGGAACTTTAATTATAATTATCCCGTATTTTTATTTTGTTCTGAAAGGTAGCAAAGTTTCCGAAATTTAAAAAATTTGTAAATATATTTTTTAACATTAAAAAAATTTGGTTTTGCTTGCTTGTGTACAGTAAAAATGCACAATTAAAAAATACCAAAAGTGATAGAAAATGAAGAATTTTATAAATTTTCTTGCAATATTAGGTATTCTATTCACACAATATCAAATAAAATATATATCTCCAAATTCTCAATGTTGACAGTATTGTTTACCTACACGTTTGTTGATTTTATCATTTGTTGTTGAATTTATTGCATACCTATTTACAAATTATATTCAGCATGTTCTAAAAATTCTTATAAGAAAATACTTTTTCCGTGTACCCTTATTTGAAGTATAAAATTTTACAACACAATAATATTTTAAAATGTGAAAAGATTCATTATTGATATACTACTTTATGACGCATGAATAAGAACCAGTTTTATTATAAAATTTTTTATTTCATATTGTGATATTATGTTCTTGTTTTGGCAACACTAACTTTAGGTACTTGAAGAATGGCAACACTACTATGTTTGATGTTCCAACTACTAGCGTGCGATACTGCTTTGCCATTTTGTCATGCATCATTCTAGTTGATTAAAGCTTTCTTTAAGTCTAACTCGTTTTCTAATGATCATTTCTATTACAATTTAATCAACTAGATTTCTTGGATCTAAATTCACATGAGATGGAACGACTTCTCAAGCCAGAGAGATTCGACGTGGATCCAACGTGCGTAGGAGCTGAAGCAAAATGGAAACATTGGAAACGGACATTTTCAAATTTCCTGGGCGAAGTTCAGCATTTGACTGAGGAAAATAAGCTTCATCTCTTGTGTAATTACGTGTCGGCGGGTGTTTATCAGCATATCAACGAAGCAGAAAACTACAATACGGCTATTACTGCCCTGGATTCTATTTACGTTACTAAACGAAACGAAATATTCGCCAGACACTGCGTGGCTTCGAGAACTCAACAATCGGGAGAGTCTGTGAGTGAATATCTACAGATACTTAAACAAATGAGCAAAGATTGTAATTTCAAATCTGTTACGGTTGAACAGTACAAAAATGAGTATATTAGAGACGCATTCATCCGGGGTTTAAGGAGCACTCGAATTCGAGAACGCCTGTTGGAGAACACTACAATTACGTTGGATAATGCATTCGACCAGGCTAGGGCATTAGAACTGGCAGAACATCACTCCGCTTCATATTCTGCAAATTCGAATTCGGTACCTGTGGCTGCTATGGAGCAGAAAGACGAAAAACCCGAGGAGACTCACGCAACTGCAGCTATACCAGCCCGCACCGGAAAATGCTTTTTTTGTGGGAATGACCGCCATGTTCGAAACGTCTGCCCGGCCAAGGATGCACTATGTAGAGGGTGTGGAAAGAAAGGTCATTACCAGAGAGTTTGCAAGTCTAGACTGTCGCGCCCCCCGAACAATTCTACGGCATCAGTTCATACTTTAGCATCAGCATCAATTGTCCCCAGTTGTCTCCAAAAATCTATTACTAAAGTGGATATAAATGGAATAGAGCTAAATGCTCTGATCGATACTGGCAGCTCACTCAGTTTTCTAAACCAATCTCTGGTAAAAAAGTGTCGAATACTAGTGAAGCCATACTTCGGTAGAATAACTATGGCTAACTCTTCCTTAAGCTCGGACATTACTGGCTGTTCCATGATAACGGTAAAATTACAAACTCATTCATATACAAACGTAGAGGTGTTAATCATGAAAAACCTTTGTGCAGATTTTCTGATCGGCCATGACTTACTAAAAAATCATTCTTCAGTTGAGATTGATTTCAACGGTGACAGACCACCTTTGAAAATCTGCTCATTGGCAATTGCTCAAGTCCCCTCTGTCTCACTGTTTGCTAACTTAACCCCTGACTGTAGACCAGTGATCACGAAGTCAAGGCGTCAAACGGAAGAAGATAGACTATTTATAGCTGCGGACGTAAACAGACTACTAGAAGAAGGTGTAATCGAACCCAGTAATTCACCTTGGCGTGCACAAGCATTTGTCGTGAAAGGAGAACACCACAAGCCCAGAATGGTTGTCGATTATTCACAGACAATTAATAGATTCACGATGCTTGATGCTTATCCTCTTCCCAGAATTGAAGAATTAATTTCACAAGTGTCTAAATATGAAATATTTAGTACTATTGATCTCAAAAGTGCCTATCATCAGGTACCCATATTAGAATCTGAAAAACATTACACAGCTTTTGAAGCTGAAGGTAAACTGTACCATTTTCTACGTGTCCCTTTCGGTGTGACTAATGGGGTAGCATGCTTCCAGAGAATCATTGATAAAATAATTAAGGATGAAGGTTTAGAAGGCACTTTTCCATATCTTGATGATGTAACGGTATGTGGGAAAAATCAAAGAGAGCATGACTGCAACTTGGAAAAATTCATGATTACTGCTAAGAAATACAACTTAACACTGAATGATGAGAAGTGTGTTTTTTCTACTAAATCGATCAAACTACTAGGATACTTTATCGAGAACAAAACTATAAAACCTGACCCCGACAGACTGGCTCCACTGTTGAACTTACCTATTCCTAAAGACACAGCGTCTCTACAACGTGCGCTGGGCATGTTTGCCCATTATTGTCGTTGGATTCCCACATTCTCTGAGAAGATTCGCCCTCTCTTGGCTAAGGGTCCCTTTCCTCTTCCAGAAGTTGCTGTGAAGGCTTTTGACTCATTAAAGACCGATATAGCTAATGCCTCCTTGTTTGCTATTGAGGACAACATACCCTTTAGAGTGGAAACAGACGCCTCTGAGTTTGCTATAGGGGCTTCCTTGAGTCAAGCTGAACGTCCTGTGGCATTCTTCTCAAGAACTCTGAACGCATCTGAGCAGAAGCATTCCTCGATTGAAAAGGAGGCCTATGCAATTGTTGAATCCCTACGGAATTGGCGACATTACTTAATTGGTAGACATTTTGAAGTTTTTACTGACCAAAGATCAGTCACATTCATGTTTGATCAGTGTCATAACAGTAAAATTAAAAATGAGAAATCATGCGTTGGAGATTGGAACTTACCTGCTTCAAATTTGATATTATCTACCGACCTGGAAACAGAAATGCAACTGCGGATACTCTATCAAGAATAACGGCGGCTACCAGCCCAGGAGTGAATATAAGAGAATTACATGAGGCATTGTGTCATCCGGGAATCACCCGAATGTATCATTGGATCAGATCTAAAAATTTAGCCTTCTCTTTGGACGACATTAAGAGGGTCATAAACGCTTGCCCCTGTTGCAACGAAGTCAAGCCACGATTCTGTAAAAATGAAGGAAAATTAATCAAAGCAACTGCTGCTTTTGAAAGATTAAATCTTGATTTCAAAGGACCTTTACCAACAGTTTCCAGGAACCGCTTCCTCCTGACTGTAGTAGATGAGTTTTCGAGATTCCCCTTTGCAATTCCCTGTTCTGATATCTCGGCGTCTACCATTATAACTCACTTGCAAAACATCTTCTCAATTTTTGGAATGCCGGCTTATATACATTCTGATAGAGGTTCATCTTTTATGTCCCGTGAGTTAAAATCTTTTCTCACTCCACTTGGGATAGCGACTAGCAGGACGACTGCTTACAATCCGCAAGGAAACGGCCAAGTCGAAAGATACAATGGAATCGTATGGAAAACTATCCAGCTGGCACTAAAATCAAAAAACATGGCAATTGAACAGTGGGAAAATGTTTTACAACCTGCCTTACATTCGATTCGCTCCCTACTATGCACCTCCACAAATGCTACACCTCATGAACGAATGTTCTCCCACATTAGAAGATCCTACAATGGTTACTCCATACCTACCTGGCTTTCCCATCCAGGTCCAGTGCTAATGAGGAACAACACACGAGCTAATAAGTATGAGCCTATTGTGCAGGAAGTAGAACTCATTGAAGCAAACCCAGACTATGCTTATGTTAGACTCCCAGACGGACGTGAAACCAGTGTCTCTATACGGCACTTGGCTCCAAGAGGGGAAACTCCTTTACCTATCAATGACGACGAAGACAGCTGTAGCAGCCATCTGCCTTCTTCTGATATTCTGAATTGTCTAACGCACATACAAAAACCCCACCGGTGAGTCTAAAAAATATGACAGAAGATGAAGCTCAAGACAGTGTACCACCATATCCTAGCAGTCCAGCCTCCTCATCAGAGAACTTCTGTAAGAATACTGGGGAGAGGTCCCAGGATCCTACTACACTTCGTCCCAGCAGACTGAAACGCCTGCCTTCCTATTTAGCCGACTGTGATTGACTAACACTATGGGAGGGGTGAATGTGATATTATGTTCTTGTTTTGGCAACACTAACTTTAGGTACTTGAAGAATGGCAACACTACTATGTTTGATGTTCCAACTACTAGCGTGCGATACTGCTTTGCCATTTTGTCATGCATCATTCTAGTTGATTAAAGCTTTCTTTAAGTCTAACTCGTTTTCTAATGATCATTTCTATTACACATATATATATTTTTTTTGTTCTAATAATTTGGTTTTACTTGCTTCTGTACAGTAAAAATGCACAGCTAAAAAATACCAAAAGTGATAGATTTTAAATTAATATTTTTAGAACTCACGATAGTGATTTTGCAGAACAAACGATTTCCGTTAAAATATAATCAGCTGTAATGTAATGTGCAAATTAAATAATAATAATAAAAATAATTTATTTTTCAACTGTAGTAACAAATATTGAAATATAAATAAATGATAAAAAAGAAAATCCATATCATCATAAAAAGCAGCATTTTAATTATTTAATTACTTGTTTTAATGTATTTTTATTTTTATGTTTATTAATATTGTTTAAATAGACAAATGATTGTATCTGTTCGGAATTTAACTTTCACTGAAAATGAACTTAAGTTGAAAACACATTTACATGTTTCAATTTGGATCATTCATCTAAAGTGAACGAAAGTTGGCCGTGGATAACTTCTTTCATCCATCGCTTTCAACGATCACTTTCAGTGAATGCAACGTTTACACCTTTCACTTTCAGTGTTTCAACCAAAGTGATCATCCAAAGTCAACAATGTAAACCCGCCATTATGAATTCAGTTGGCTAAGTAAACTTCTGTTGGCATACAAGCGCAAGCAGTTGCCATTTTTTCAACTATTTGTCAAGTTAATCATCACCTCGCTTGCCTCAAAGTTTTTTTCACGTGGTTGTGCGCGTTTCGTATCGTTTTTGCCTGTGTAAAGTCTTTTTCGTGAAACTCTTGTTTGGGATGGCTCTTAGTAAAGGTAAAACATATTTTCAATCATTTCAGGAGAGTTATTTTGAAGATTTTCCTTTCATAAAGGTGTCAAGAAAAGGCGAAAAATTTGCCTTTTGTGAATTATGTTGGTGTGACTTTATGATTTCATATGCTGGAAAATATGACATTTCTCGCCATGTAAAATCGGAAAAACATTTAAACTCTGTTAAATATAGTAACAACAACATCAAACTTGATAATTTTTTCAAAAATGACACGCTCGGCCGTCCTTCTGGTAGGTCGGACGGTCTGGGTTTCAACATCAACAACGCTCGGCCGTCCAAATAGATGCTCAAGTCCTCAGGACGAGTCGGACGGTCTGGGTCTTCAACTCAGTCTAGCGTTATTCGAGCAGAATTGCTCTTTACTGCTTTTCTAGTGGAACATGGAACATAACGTGCCTCTTGCTGCTGCCAATCATGCCGGTCCACTATTCCGGAAAATGTTTCCCAAGTGTGATTGCCAAGCATTATGGATCCGCAAGAACAAAGACCCCCCCATGACCCCCCCTCCCTCAAATTAGTCAAAAACATTGTAATTTGAATATATATATATTTTACATAAGACATCATGATAGAAAAGAGGCCCGCTCTTCTGGTTCGCCTGGGGACCCGCACCCCCCTCGGGCCTGGCCTGAATATGTTTTCTAAATGAAAATCCTTGCAATCCAAAAAATCCCTGAGCATATCATTTTTGTTTTTTATTATCCAGTTTGTGTCTCGCGGGGAGTGTTGTAGCAATTGCAAATCTCTTCTTTTTCCAATTGTTTGTGCAATGGGGAAAACTTCTTGATCTTGCTCTTTCCCATAATACTGAGGTTTATTAAAATTTAGCGATTCGTGAATACCTTATAAAAATCATAATTAATGAACGGATGACTGCAGAAACATAATTACTTTCCCTACAGTACATGGTAATTTATAAGGAAAATATTGGAATCGTGTCGAAAATCGCGAATCGAAATTTCGACGGATCTATACGTTTTGGGACCTCTACAATACGAGAAAACTATTTTTAGCGTGACGTATATGTGTGAGTGTGTGTGTCTGTGCAATGTATATTTCCATTTTAACTCAAAAACTAATGGATAAAATTTTATAGATAAGTCAGTTGTGAGTTGCTCTGGTGCTGATTAAATTTTGGTACGATTCGGAATAAAAGAACCTGCATTTTTCTGCGAAATGGCACACAAAAATTAGTTAATCATGTTAGAGTGGATATGTATCCACTCTAACTCAATAATTAATTCAACGAATTACACAAAATTTTGTAGATAAGTCGCTTGTCTGTTACCCTGGTGCTGGTTAGATTTTGGTACTACCCGGAAAAAAAGAATCTGCCTTTTTTTGCGAAATAGATCGCAAATCCGATCTAAAATAAAATACTACATATGCCTAAATATATCAAATGCGTGTTTTATACGTGATTTTTGGCGACAAAAATCATAAACCCCATTACTCTAGAATGGACCATTCTTGAGATATTTAAATTTTTAATTTTGAAAAACTGAAGACGTGTTTCACTGTAGTTATTTGCTGAAATTTCGGCCATTCAACCAGCTGCTCATACCGGCTAAATGAGTTTATTGGCTAAACACAATATAGTATAAGTTTGAAAACTTTGCCAAAATAAATTAAAGTTACGCAATCGGTAATTAATATAATTAAAAGAAAAATCAAACCGTTCATTTATAAGATATATTTTTATATCCATTTATTTATTATTTAAATCGAAAAAATAATAAAAATTAACAAACACATTTGATTTAATTGCGTTGCTGAGCAACATGATTAAGATAGAATCTTCCTCATAAAATGCTGATAATTAAATAACCCTTTTGATTTCTTAATACTTTTCATTGTTGAGTAAGAGCTTGTGAAAAATAAACCATGGTGATAGACTTTCCATTTAAATTCATGTTTCAAACATTTATGTTTTCAAACAATTCATGTTTTCAAAAAGCGACCGATTAGCGCGATAAACCTCCACCAAACTCAGAGATATAGTTTTAATGCACACTTTCACGTTTTAAGGGTGAGCGTCAGTAAATTTTCTGCCCTATCCGCGCTTTGTTAACTTTCGCGGCACACATATTTCGCCGAAAAATTTGCTCAAACAGTTGCGAAATATTTTCTGAAAGATAAAATGCAATGCTTAGATTAATTATATTAAAACTAAATTTAATGCCCAAAAAAACATAGAATATATTTTTTATTTTAATCCAAAATATTTTTGGTGCTGCCATCTGTTTTCGTAATTTAATTCATACCGATTATTTTTATTTTTTAATGAACATTTTTAAATATCTATACCTTCTAATACAGTATTAAATACAGCAACAGATCATATGTAATAATGCCACAATCACGGAAAGGTAATTTATCATTCTATAAATTTGATAAGGGATCTGAATGTACATCACTGAGGACTGCAGTTTTGTCTTCAAGTTCCTTTGTCTCCAAGTCCAAGTTCAATTACGTTTCCGTGATTATGGCATTATATATGATCTGTTGTTGTATTTAATAGCGTATTAGAAGGAATAGACATTTAAAAATGTTCATTAAAAAATAAAAATTGTCGGTATGAATTAAATTACGACAACAGATGGCAGCACCAAAAATATTTTAAATTAAAATAAAACATATATTCTATGTTTTATTGGGTATTAAACTTAGTTTTAAAATAATCTAAGCATAGCATTTTATCTATAACGCGGCACACATATTTTGCCGAAATTCTGCTCAAACAGTTGCGAAATATTTTTTTATAGATAAAATGCTATGCTTAGATTATATTAAAACTAAGTTTAATACCCAATAAAACATAGAATATACGTTTTATTTTAATTTAAAATATTTTTGGTGCTGCCATCTGTTGTCGTAATTTAATTCATACCGACAATTTCTATTTTTTAATGAACATTTTTAAATGTCTATTCCTTCTAATACGCTATTAAATACAACAACAGATCATATAATGCAATAATCACGGAAACGTAATTGAACTTGGACTTGGAGACAAAGGAACTTGAAGACAAAACTGCAGTCCTCAGTGATGTACACTCAGATCCCTTATCAAATTTATAGAATGATAAATTACCTTTCCGTGATTGTGGCATTATTACATATGATCTTTTGTTGTATTTAATACTGTATTAGAAGGTATAGATATTTTAAAATGTTCATTAAAAAATAAAAATAATCGGTATGAATTAAATTACGAAAACAGATGGCAGCACCAAAAATATTTTGGATTAAAATAAAAAATATATTCTATGTTTTTTGGGCATTAAATTTAGTTTTAAGATAATCTAAGCATTGCATTTTATCTTTCAGAAAATATTTCGCAACTATTTGAGCAAATTTTTCGGCGAAATATGTGTGCCGTGAAAGTTAACAAAGCGCGGATAGGGCAGAAAATTTACTGACGCTCACCCTTAAACAAGCGATTTCTAACCTCTTTCGTTTGGATGAACCAGGGAGTTAGAGAGTAGAAGTCCTATGAAAAGTTTCGTTTTTCAGTAATATCTCGACAACCCCTGGTCTTAGAAACTCGAAACTTGGACTAAATTTAAGTGGGGCTATTTCAAGGCTACCCTCAAAATTTCATTAAATTCGGTTCAGCCGTTCTCCCGTGATGATGACACAAATGAAAGTTTCGTTTTTCATTAATATCTCGACAATCCCTGGTCTTAGAAACTCGAAACATGGACTAAATTTTAAATGAGTCTATTTTAAGGCTACTCACAAAATTTCACCAAATTCGGTTCAACCGTTCTCCCGTGATGATGAAACAGATAGACAGATAGGTTTTCAATTTTATGTAATACTAGCACCATATCCATTCTTTGTACGGATTATTATTATTTTTTTTTTTTCCACATGGCCAGCCACTTTGACCTTCGTCATTCGCCTTTATTACAGCGGCCAGAGTGTAAACCATTTAGCCGTCCATTGACGTTGCCCCAGGTGCACCAGAGGGGGGCGGATCACATTGCGCCCACAACACAAACATCCATGCCTTACGTGGGGCTCGAACCCACAACGTGGCGGTCGAGCGATTCCTACGGAAACGCTTGCCTTTGATTGTGCGGATTATATAATATAAAGAAACTTAATTTACAATCGTGTGCAAATTCCAATAGTATACTAAATGACATTGTTAATCAAAATATTCTGTTAAAATATTAAATTTATTGCACCTAAAAAGAAGTTTAAGAATATCTGTTCTCACTATGCAAAATTATCTTCACGGGCAGATCTGAAGAATAAGACATCCTGACCCCTTTTGTAAGCCAATTTAAAAAGAATGTGAAATTGAATCAATATATGCAAAATAAAAGCTTTAAAATTGTATGGAACCCGTACTACTTATATAAGAGAATATTAGAAGATATAACCTGTATTAGTAGATTACATGTATAAATTGAAAATATGAATAAACCCGTAATATTTAAACTTGAAGGTCGTAATTGACTCCAATATATGCCAAAATAAAAGCGCTAAAGTTATATGGGAATATAAATACCCGTACTATTTATATTGTCGCAGATTAGAATATATACCCGTGTATTTGTAGAAGATTACTCGTACAATGTACAATATATGAGTTTCAACAATTTTTGCCATAATAAAATAATGGCATAATAACTTGAATATACCAATATCCCTGAATCAATAATCTTCGAAAATATCAATAATAATAATGTTTAAACTTGAAGAGCGTAATTGATATTATCCAGTCAAAAATGCAATGTCAATGAAATTTAATTTATATACATATCCTTATTATTCAAATCGGAAAAGATTTCATAAAAATTGTATGCCGCATAAACACATTGAATTTAAATCCGTTGCTAAGTGACATGATATCGTTTGCTTCAAATTAATCGGTGGAAAAAATATCGTCTGAACAATGCTATTTCCATGGAAGGTTTGGCGACATTATCGTCAATTTAGCGACATTTAAAAAAATCTCTAAATTTATCGCCAAGTGGGACTGTAGAACTGACAGTCCCACTTGGCGACAAATTGAGGAAACATCATCACAATACTATCACCTAGCAAAACACAATTAATTTCATTTATTAAGCGCAATTTTATCAATTTCATGATATTTTTATGGATTTACAAACATTTTTATCAATTTCGTGACATTTTAAAAATTTGCTAAATGTGTTATAAAATTTAAAGTTGCCGTCGGTGGACAACAGGGGAACCACATACACCCCATTTAACCTTTATCGCGCTTTTAACGTTTGTTCTTCTGTTTCTACTTTTAAGTGACGAAATTGATTTTATTTTCAATCTTGGCCATGAGGTTGCCTATTCTTTTGAATTTATACATAAGGTTTTTTCCCATGTTCGCCGTAAATTTTCTCAAATTGATACTAAGCTTATTACTTTAAAAGATCGTTGAATCATAAATCTAGTTTCCCATACGATCCTAGGATTTTCCGCCCCTTTATTCAGTTCTGCTCTGAGTTTGGTTTCGGGCCTGCTCACTCTATTGTTTCTTCTTTATTTAACCGGATTCGGCCTGATAAGCTGGGTTCTAAGCATGACTTTAAAAGCTTTGCTGTGGTGTATGTGGTTCCCCTGTTGTCCACCGATGGTAACTTTAAATTTTATATTGGCAGTATAAAACGTACTATTATTGGTATCCGTTTGGCAGAACATGCCAGGGATGTCAAAGGTGGTAAACTTTCTACGGCACTTGCTCATTTTGTTGTTAAAGAAAATTTCCGGCCCATTTTTGAAAGAACTTTCCTTCTTATGCGTTGTAATAACCCTCGTAATATTCTCCTTTTTGAGTCCCTTTTTATTTATATTTACCGCGAGTCGATTTGTAATTTTGACCCCGTTCAGATTTTAAGTTATGCTTGGCGACTGATTCTCGACTCCATGCAATTCAAGTCTCTTCATAGTTATCTTTGATGTCATCCTCTCGGGGATTGGGCCTGACTGACCCCTTTTTTAAAAAAAGTTTAGAATTTGAAATTTCTGTAATAAAATTATAAAATTTTTACTGTACTTTTCGTGATTTATGCTCGATTTTGAATCTGTTCAAAATGTTTTGTATTTTTGTATTCTCCTTAGATAAACGTAAGTTTATTGATAATTGTATTTATGCAAATTTGTCACCTTTTCTGGTCTATATATGAACGATCATTTCTATTTCCATGTAGCCACTGATGAAGAGCGTATTTACACTCGAAAGCGCTCTGATCTTTTTTAAATTTTGTACGTCTTATAGGAAGTGAAATAAAGACCTTCTATTATAGTTGTGTGCTTGTTGTTTTTGCTAATTTGAAATCAGACGTGATGCCAATTTATTTATTTACAATATATGAGTTTATTAGCTAAACACAATACCTTGGAAACTCTTTGACGAAATAAATGAAAGTGATGTACGCAGTCCGCAATTAATATAATTAAAAGAAAAATCAAACCGTTCATTTATAAGATATATTTTTATATCCATTTATTTATTATTCAATTCGAAAACATAATAATAAAAATTAATAAACACATTTAATTTAATTGCGTTGCTGAGCAACATGATATAAGATAGAATCTTCCTCATAAAATGCTAATAAATAAATAACCATTTGGATTTCTTAATACTTTTCATTGTTGAGTAAAAGCTTGTGAAAAATAAACCATGGTGGTAGATTTCCCATTTAAATTTATGTTTCAAACATTCATGTTTTCAAACAACTCATGTTTTCAGAAAGTGATTAATTAATTAGCACAAAAGTCTCCCACCAAACTCAGAGGTAAAAATTTAATTCACTTTCACGTTTTAAACAAACGATTTCCAATCTTTTCGTTTGGACGAATCAAGGAGTTAGAGAGTAGAACTCCTATGAAAAGTTTCGTTTTACAGTAATATCTCGACAATCCCTGGTATCAGAAACTCGAAACTTGGACTAAATTTAAGTGGGGCTATTTTAAGGATACCCACAAAATTTCATTAAATTCGGTTCAGCCGTTCTCCCGTGATGATGATGCAAATGAAAGTTTCGTTTTTCATTTATATTTCGACAACTCCTGGTCTTAGAAACTCGAAACTTTAAGGGGGCCTATTTCAAGGCTAAACACAAAATTTGATTAAAATCGGTTTAGACGTTCTCCCGTGATAAAAAGACAAACGAGAGTTTCGTTTTTCATTAATATCTCGACAACCCTTGGTCTTAGAATCTCGAAACTTGGACTAAATTTTAAGTGGGGCTATTTCAAGGCTTCTGGTTTTGCTGTGCAGAAACCAAAGGGCACTCAGCGAGTGTTGTTCTGATCTGCTTTTGTTTTCAAGGGAAGTTGGTTTACGTGTGAATGACTCAAAAACTAAGTATATGGTAAATACTAGAAATAGCGAAAGATTTCAAGGTATTAAACTTTTTGACTGTGAAGGAATAAACTGTGAAAGAGATAAGGAATTTAAATATTTGGGTTCACTTGTTACCGATAATAATGAGATTAAACTAGAAATTAGAGCAAGAATTTCTGCTGGAAACAGATGTTATTTTGCCTTGCAGAAACTATTGAGGTCAAGTTATGTAAATATTAAACTCAAAATACTCATCTATAAAGTGATAATAAGACCAATTGTTCTGTACGGATCGGAGACTTGGACTTTAATTAAAAGAGATACCGATCTTTTGGGAATATGGGAGAGAGGGATTCTGCGGCGAATTTTCGGAGCAATATGTGAAAATGGACATTGGAGGAGTAGAACAAATAAAGAGGTTTATGAAAGATATAAAGAGATAGATATTGTTACAACTATAAGAAAAAAAAGAATTCAATGGCTCGGACATATGATGAGGATGGAGGAGAGGAGAGTCACTAGAAGGCTTTTGGAAGGAAACCCAGGAGGGTCAAGACCTAGGGTCAGATGGAAGGAGAAGGTAGGGGAGGATTTGAAATTGATTGGTATTAGCAATTATAAGAGGAAAGTGGCCAATAGAAAGGAATGGTCAAAAATCTTAAAGGAGGTCAAATCCCTACAAGGGCTGTAGTACCATGATGATGATGATGATTTCAAGGCTACCCACAAAATTTCATCAAATTCAGTTCAGCCGTTCTCCCGCAATGATGAAACAAACAACAGACAGGCAGACAGATATTTCAATTTTATTTATATAGATTTTTGATAAATTTATTAGAAAAACCTGAAACAGAACGGTTCATGCTAGCCTTCTAAAGTTTGTGTCATTCGTTTTCCAATGAAAAATTATATAAATAATCATTTACCTAACATTTTTGATGGCTCTGATTCCTTTAATGATTTTTTCAAAATATCATTCGAAAATGTGGGGGTCTTCCAAACATTTGATTGATCAATAGGCTTCCAATAGGCAAATCAATGGGCTTCCAGTATTCACTGATTCTAATATGTATATCAAATTTCGTTAGAAAAACTTCATTCGTTCAAGAAATATCGCATCCACACACACACACACACACACGCAGAAGCATCACTTCAAAGAATATTGGATTCGAATTCAGGGACGCTTGAAACCTGCGCTTCCGTTGAAAACTCGAATTCGAATTTTTGACACCTTCACAGTACTTTCCCTATACATTATACTATGTTTTGGGGGAAAGTAATAAATATAAATATTGTCTGATTTGAATGTATTTGCAGATGCGTATGTATTAAAATCAGATTGAAACACTTTAGATTTCCGGGAAAAAACTTTTGCACTCTTTCCGCCAAAAAAGGAGCACAGTTTGAATATTTAAAATTTCAGTTTTTGCCAAAATTTGGGTGGGATGGGGTGGATTTATGTTATCCTGTGACAATTTTACAGAAGAAACTCTAAAATGCTGTTAAAATGGAGGAATAGTCAACATTTTCAAGCATGACAAAAATGTCTCAATTGCCGAACCAATAAAGAATATGTCAAGGGTTTGAAGAAACGTCAGATTTGTAGAATTTGGCATAAAAAATGATAATATGTCAACCCAACTCCTTCCTGGCAGCTTAAAAGAGAGGTCTATTAAACTGTACGTAGGTCGTTGTTGTTACCCAGACCGTCCGACCTACCAGAAAGGTGTAAGGTAACCGTTTGGACGGCCGGGAAGTGCCACCCAATTTAGACCGGAACCCAGTGGGGGAGGCATCCACAGGGACCGTACCCTCCTTCCCCTACCACCAACCTCTCGGAAGCACTTACGGACCCACATGTTTAACGTGATCGTACTCCGTATGAACACGGCGGCAGTTGTGGCAGCGTGCAAATCCAGCGCGCAAACCACCGGGCTACCGCGCCCGAAATGTACCAACAGAACGCGGTGTTCCCAGGTGGTCACCCACCCAAGTACTAACCGCTCCCGATGTTGCTTGACTTCGGTGATCTAACGAAAACCGGTGTTTACAGCACGGTAGGGCCGTTGGCAAGCAAGAATAGAGTTGTTGTTGTTGAGACCCAGACCGTCCGACCTACCAGAATTGTGTAAGGTAACTGTTTGGACGGCCGGGAAGTGCCACCCAATTTAGATCGGAACCCAGTGTGTAGTTTTTGCTGATACAAAATGCCATATCTGGTGCATGGTCCCTGGAAATTGATTATTACATGCAGTGGAAATGTCATTATTGCATGTATCATACGTGAATTGCATGCACCCGCTAATAAAGGTGATTCGTTTTATATGCAGCAGCTGTATCATTACCTGTTGTTGTTGAAACCCAGACCGTCCGACCTACCAGAAAGGTGTAAGGTAACTGTTTGGACGGCCGGGAAGTGCCACCCAAATTTGACCGGAACCCATCAGTGGGGCAGACATCCACAGGGACCGTACCCTCCTTCCCCTACCATCAACCTCTCGGAAGGACTTTCGGACCCACATGTTTAACGTGATCATACTCCGCGTGAACACGGTGGCAGTTTTGACAGTGGCTGGAATCGAACCCGGGCCTACCGAGTGCAACTCCAGCGCGCTAACCAATGGGCTACCGCGCCCCTGTACGTAGGTCGTTGTTGTTGTTGAAACCCAGACCGTCCGACCTACCAGAAAGGTGTTGAAAACCCAGGCCGTCCGGCTCGTCAACAAGGACTTGAGCATCCATTTGGACGGCCGGGAAGGAGTTAGCCGAAACCAACTCCCAACTTCCATGGCTTTCGTCCGACGGTCCAGCAGCGTTTATTTTGAGAATCAAAAATTTACAGGAGAGTTTACATATGTTTCACATTTTGAAACAATATAAAGGTTAAACAGTGAAAGACACAATAAAACGGATTACAATAATTCTTGAACAATTGTTACTAAGGTAACTGTTTGGACGGTCGGGAAGTGCCACCCAATTTAGACCGGAACCCAGTGGGGGAGGCATCCACAGGGACCGTACCCTCCTTCCCCTACCACCAACCTCTCGGAAGGACTTTCGGACCCACATGTTTAACGTGATCGTACTCCGCATGAACACGGCGGCAGTTTTGGCAGTGGCTGGAATCGAACCCGGACCAACCGAGTGCAACTCCAGCGCGCTAACCAATGGGCTACCGCGCCCTGTACGTAGGTCGTTGATGTTGATGACCCAGACCGTCCGACCTACCAGAAAGGTGTAAGGTAACTGTATGGACGGCCGGGAAGTGCCACCCAATTTAGACCGGAACCCAGTGGGGGAGGCATCCACAGGGACCGTACCCTTCTTCCCCTACCACCAACCTCTCGGAAGGACTTACGGACCCACATGTTTAACGTGATCGTACTCCGCATGAACACGGCGGCATACGTGGCAGCGTGCAAATCTAGCGCGCAAACCACGGGGATACCGCACCCGAGATGGCCAACAGCACGCGGCGTTCCGAGGTGGTCACCCACCAAGTACTAACCGCGCCCGATGCTGCTTGACTTCGGTGATCTAACGAGAACCGGTGTTTTCAGCACGGTACGGCCGTTGGCCTTGTACGTAGGTCGTGTAAAAATCGTGCGTATTTTCTTCCGGTTTCATTTTCAATGAAATTTCTCCAGCTGTGGGTAGACATGGGTAGACAGAGAGAGATACGTCTCCGCTGAAAATCCCTACTGTCGCCTAGTGGAAACAAGAAAGGCGCTGCCATTGGTTCTGCGTGAGGATGAGCAAAAGTATGTTTATTTACAGAGAAAATACTAGCCAGGATTCTAAAAGGATTCCGTTCTGTTTCTTTTATTTATTCATTTTTGCTTTCAACGATTGCGGAGTACACGTGTGGGGATTTGGAAAGAAACGAAAGGAGAAATGATTTGGAAATTGGGTGGTGATCTCTGTAAATATATTATTCAAGTAGTGGGCGCTTATTTTGGACTTAGGCAGCGGCGGGTAATTCGTTTTAATCTTAAATAAGCATCTAATTAGCGAGCACAGAGGGCACTAAACGACTAAACCCTGATAAAATCTAAATACGCCGGAATCGGAACTGCATGCACACGCGCATTAGAGATAAAATTAATAATTTTCGAAACATAGTGACTTTCGGTTCACTAACTGAGTTGTTTCAGCTCAATGTTTTATTGACATTCTGTAATAAAACAAATAAATTGTAATAAATAATAACAGTAAAGCTTCTGTTGGCTACTACCCATTTTGTATAAACTATAAATCCTTGCATCTACCTGGAATTTTCGCTCTATATACAAAACTGTATTAGATAACTAAACTGGAAAGCCAAATCAAGTGACTAAATTTTAGAGTCACGTGATTTTGAAATCACATGACTTCATTTTATGTCCGACTTGAAATCCTCCCCCCCCCCCCCCCGCCAATGAAAAATGTCTATGGTCATCTGGTCACCTCAGGTGCCGCCACTGATTTGCCATACCGACAGATACGCCTTCTTTGCAGAACTCGGCAACTTTAATGAAATCTGACGTGAAGAAGTAGGCAATATTAAGATGATGGTTTTCAACTGCATGATCCACCAAGAAAAGTTGTGTATGAAGTATTTTTCAAACTTTGAACATGTGATGACTATTGTTGTAAAAGTGGTGAATTTTATTCTTTCAAAGGGTTTCAACCATAGGCAAATTTAAAAATTCTTAAGCAATTTGGAATATGAACAATGTGACGTTGCATATTATGCCGAAGTACGTTGGTTGAGTAGTGGAAAGATGCTTCAGCACCTTTTTCTTTGAAGGACGAAGTTCAACAATTTATGGAATCCAAAGGAAAACTCTCCATGTAAAGTGCACGATGAGAAGTGGTTAACTGATGAGAAGTGGGACTTTGCATTCCTTATCGACGTTAGTGGTTACCTCAATGAATTGAAACCGTTTTCTTAGTAAAGGTCAACGTGTTCATAATCTTTATGGCTGTGTAAAAGTTTTTGGGACCAAACTAATACTAAGGGAACGTCAGTTGCAAAATCTAAACTGCATTCACTTTTCAACATTAGAAGAGCTGGTGAATGAAAATAGAACATGGAGTTTAGACGATTATATACATTGCATTTCGAATCTGAGCGTCCTTATAATGGTGTTTAGTGGCATTCTCGTTTATTTATTTCTTCTATGAATCATCTGTTTAGTAAGAATTTTCATCTGTGCTTCATGTTCATACTCTGTTCTACTTATATGGACAATTGTCCTGTCTCCTGCTCTGACTCACTGGACGGGTCTGGGAGGGTCGCTGTGAGCGTTTGTTCTGCCTCCTAGGTTGTATTTCGTCATGTTTATTCTGGTGCTGCTCGATATTTTTCATAATGTTGCGGCTGTTCGCACTTACACGGGGTGAAAGATGAAGGGTTCCTGCCTCATGGTAATACTAGATTTCCTAATTTTTCTTATTTTCAATTTTTCTTCTTTTAGTGCCTGCAGTCTGAGTTTTGGCATTTATAATTTTGGCAGTAACATACTATTGCCAAATTGGACACATGCATTTGTTTGGGTTAATTAGAATTAAATACTCAGACCTGAAGAAGAATTTAATTCTGGTTAATCTTCGAATTTGGACCGTTGCTGTTCTTTTCTGTTATCGGCATTATGGCCGCGGTTTTGCTTCTATGATGTTAATATTTCACGTTTACTTGAATTATTTATTATTATTATTATATTTTTCTAATATATATATATATATATATATATATATATATATATATATATATATATATATATATATATATATATATATATATATATATATATATACATGTGGCAATCAAAATAGAAAATATATTTTACTTAAAGATATTTAAGTTAAAATTAACATTATTATACTACTACGTTGTGTTCGCAATAACCCTCCAATTATTTACCTTTTGCGTGAGTCTTGATGGCTAGATATCTTTTCTCGGCGTCATGTAGCCCTTTGCTTTCATTTGTAGCATTGAGAGTGACGCAACAAACCCATTTTCTATTGGTTAATCTTTATCCAATGGAACTACTTCACAACCTCGTAAGGGCCCGCTCGGCCCCCACTGTCTTGACGCTCCTAAATTTATGGTTTGCTGTAAACCTCGGCGCCATCCACACTACAAGTATTGTTCGATGTTTCGGACCCAATAAATAAACGGCATAAAGCTGTCTCACCAAAACACATGTGAGATCTATTTCTGGTCTCACAATACACTCTAAGACAGGAAAATCGACACAATCCGCAAAATAGTAATGAAACTTTACATGCAAACACCTTTCGACCGAATATGTAAATGATCAAAAATTCTCAGCCATGTGAATGAATATTCGGGACTACAGCGCATTAAAACTGAGCACCATGGTGGTGTATATAAGGAACGAACCTCACTTTCAGGAACAAATCGTGCAGTGGATATCAATTGCGTTTACTTACCTTGATTGTAGCAATATCTTGGTCAGTGAATTCGCGGTCACTACGAACATATGAAGGAGTTTGAAAGAGGGCGTGCAGTCGAATTGCATGAGGCTGGATGGGCACACCGGCTAATCGTTTGGCATTTGGGTAGGAGCGATGCAGCAATTAGACGATGTTGGCAGGAATGGGTTCGGAATGGCATATTTCAGGTGACGGCTTAGAGCGACGACAGAACGGGAAGATAGAGCGATTGTCAGAACAGCTGTGACAGCAAGAGATTTGTCGTTATCAACCATCCAACGTGTGACAAACACGGAAGTGACCACCCGGACCAATTACAAAAGACTACGGGAGCGGAATCTATACTCGCGGCGCCCATTACGTCGCATACCACTGACCAGTATGCACCATCAACAGCGATTGCCCACGCTAGATAGTATCCCGTGGTACAGCCCAATACACCCTAAGACGCCCAAGCATTCGAGGGCGTTGACAGGGCGCCGCCCAAAGGATGCGTTCTTCCGCCCCAAACGCAGTCGTCTTATCTAGCATTGTTTTATATCTGCTCTACCCCCTTTTTCAACGAACTCTAGCCAACTCCGTGCACCTCCCTGTCATTTGGGATTTCGCGACTCTACGACGAACCTTCCCCTTTTTATAAACCTTTTTATAAATTGTTAAACTCACCGTTCCCCTTCTCAAACTCAAGGTCCTGTGCCCTTAGGGGCGCCCCTCTTCCTATCTTATCTTTATCTTCTCACTAGGTGCCTGCTTGGACCCTAGTTCTTTCCCTTTCTGTAAGGCTTGGAGAAGGGTCCGATGGTCGTCGCCCCCCCCCCTCCAAGCGAACTTTAGTTGTACATTCTTTAATATATGATAATATCTTTCTCGTATCTTTTTTTTCCTTTTCGCTCTAAGTTTAAAGGGGGGAAATTTTCCCTTCCTGGGCACTTCGCAAATCCCCGTCCTTGAGACCTTAACAGCGATTGCAATGGTGCCGGGTCCAATCAATGTGGAATTGTACGGATTGGGAACGAATTGTTTTCAGTGATGATTCCAGTTTCGAACTGAGTCCCGACAACCAGCGCGGACGTGTCTGGAGACAGCCCGGACATCGTCAGGATCATGCTCTTACTGTCACACGCCACACGGCCCGACAACAGGAAGTTATGGGCTGGGGGTGCCATTTCGTTTGATAGCCGGACCCCTTTAATAGTCTTCTGTGGCATCATCACAGCACAGCGGTACGTTGCCGTCATTCTACGACCCGTTTTATTACCATTCCTTTCGCGATACCCCGGGATAACTTTACAGCAAGATAATGCTAGGCCACACAATGCACGCCTCTCTATTGATTGTCTGCGTGCTTACGACACACTTCCTTGGCCAGCCGATCCCCAGATATCTCGCCTATTGAGCACATTTGGGCTGAGATGGGCGTCATTTGCAACAATCTTAGAATGTAGACGAATTAGTTCGTCAATTGGAGGCCATTTGTAACGACGTCCTTCAGAGCACCATGCGGCAAGTTTATGCTTCAATGTCATGCCAAGCAACAGCTTGTATCAAGGCCAGAGATGTTCCAACGCCATATTTTGACATGCTCACTTTGTGTAGATCTTTCAGGATACATACCTGCGAGCCCAGCTAACCAACTGGGGTTTATAGCTTTCAGTGGGACATCGAGGCGCAACCACTACATCTCTTTTCCAGCAAAGCCCCAACCTCGGTCGCGAAACACGGCGGAATCATTCACCGGGCAGGGGCCGAAGGCACCTGCCGGGCCCGACTCCGGTCACCGGCCAGACCTGGGCTCAGGGCATAAATAGCCACAGTCCCGTGATCCAGCCACCTGGAAGAGTCCGGGGACTGCCTCGTCACTTCCGCGATTGCATCCGTGAGTCATCAGCAGCGAGGTTGATTACTCCGGATTAATTTACCCCCCAGTTTGGAGGATCAAGGCTACAGAGCCAACATCCGAAACCACCATCTTGGGTGGCCCGCCCCGGGGGGGAGTAGATCTTTCAGTGCAATAAATCATCCAATTGTTCTGAAATTTTAATCATTTCTTTTTCTGTACATCCACATTACACGTACCAAATTTTGTCTCATTTGGATAATTATTTCTTGGTGCGTCGATTTTGTTGTCTTAGAGTGTGTGTGTATATATATATGTATGTATATATATGTTACTGTGAAAGACCGAAATTGGAGAATGTCGACTTTCACCGGTGAATGTCAACACATTCCAAATACGTCGGTGAAAGACCGAATATTTGATTATATTCTTGTGCATTCTGACCATCACCGGTGCATGTCGACAAGCACAGATATGCTCTGGTGGAGGTCGAAAAGAGAAGCCGAGGTCAACAGAGTTTTAAGTTCATTTTAAGTTCACAGAGTTTTAAGTCCATTTTAAGTCCAACAGTTTATTTACATGTGCTGTTACTTAAGCTTTCTCATATTTTGACATATACGGTATAAATGCAAAGTTCTTTATTGACTAAACTTCAAACTAAAATCTTAATGCTTAACATTTATCCAAGTACAACTGCAATCATTATTAAGAAGGCAAGTAATATCGAGCATCCCTTCTTCTTCTCTCGCTAGAATCTAAAGCTACATGTCCAAAAACACAAATCCCGGGCTGCCCTTTAAATCTACCACGGCATTTAAATTCTCCGGGGTTAGTCCCGCAGTTAAAACTCCTCTACAGAGTGACGAACCCCTCTCCTCACCGTGATTGGTCACTCCTCTCGGCAAGCGAGGCGAAAAAGTTACGTCACCCTTGTGACGTTTTTTCGCGCCTGAAACACGGAGAAGAAAATGCAAACCTCCGAAATATTCAACATTCACCATTAGTGCATGGTGAATGGCAACATTTGCCGGTGTAAGTGAGATATAAGGATGTTTGGCAAATATTTTGGACATACACCAAGCGACCATGTGAATGTTTACATTCACCGGTGAAAGTCGACATTCTCCAAATTTCGGTCGTTCACGGTAACATATATATATATATATGTGTATATATATATATATATATATATATATATATATATGTATGTATATATATATATATATATATATATATATATATATATATATATATATATATATATATGTATATATATATATGTATATATATATATATATATATATATATATATATATATATATATATATATATATATATATAGAGAGAGAGAGAGAGAGAGAGAGTAATTCCAGGATAAATGCAGCATCTGGTATAGATTGCGCACCTTCTAATTCTGAAACTTAGAGTGGTCCGGGGTGATTCTTGGTCACTTTTCAGTATACCTTAAGATAGTAATGCAGTAAACACTAATGGTGTGCCATTTAATGTTTCATATGTGTTTGATAAAAGTATTGTGTTCCTGTGCCTTTTTTCATCCGAAAGTGACAAATATTTAAAATGAGTTGTAGAATTTATCATGAAATATTTTATTGTGTTACTACGTTACTAATATTACTAATTTTACGTTACTAATTTTATTGTGTTACTACGTAATGCAGTAAACACTAATGGTGTGCCATTTAATGTTTCAAATGTGTTTGATAAAAGTATTGTGTTCCTGTGCCTTTTTTCATCTGAAATTGACAAATATTTAAAATGAGTTGTAGAATTTATCATGAAATATTTTATTGTGTTACTACGTTACTACAAATTGTACATTATAGTTAAAACTCTTGAAATGTCATTGGATTCCTTGTTTGAGCGAAGCATAGTCTTCGTGTAGAGTGTTTTTATTGTGATTTCGCCATGTTTAAATCCAAGGCTAGGGGGCCGTGAGGTGCGGCATCTCTCCCCTAGAAATGTGTACACTCAAGAGTAAAATTTTCACAATTATGTTATTAAGTCGAATTTCATCCTACGCCATTGTTCATTAATGTCTGTGTTAGTTGTATTCTTAAACTGAGCTTAAAAAAAAAACATTTTTCGAATTTAGTAAATTTTTTATATTTTACAAAATTGCAAATTTCACTGTTTGTATCTTTTTTATATTTAAATGTACATATTTTTTTGAAGAAAAATATTTGGTACGTCCATTAAATTCATTTATGTTAAATGTTGTGCGTCTCCCTTCTGGTGCGGCGCGGCATTACACTCGACTCCTCCGGGAGAGATGTCGCAATGAAGGGGTTTACAAAATAAATTATAATTGCCTATTGAGTATTTAATAATTTATTTTATTCTAATACATATATTTTCTAAATGTAAATAGATTATTATGACAACATAAGTTTATTTCTTCCTGACCGTCCAAACAGTTACTTTACACCTTTCTGGTAGGTCGGACGGTCTGGGTCTCAACATAAGTTTCTTGTTTGTTCATCATGGGTCTCAGAATATTGATTTAAAAAAAGGTGCGGCATCTCTCTCGGATTTACCCCCCATATATATATATATATATATATATATATATATATATATATATATATATATATATATATATATATATATATATATATATATATATATATATATATATATATATATATATATCTAAGACAAAAAAATCAACGCACCAAGAAAGAATTATCAACATGAGACAAAATTTGGTAAGTGTAATGTGGATGTACAGAAAAGGAAATGATTAGAATTTCAGAACAATTGGATGATTTATTGCGCTGAAAGATCTACACAAAGTGAGCACGTCAATATGGCGTTGGCCCACCTCTGGTTTTGATACAAGCAGTTACCCGACGTGGCATTGATGCATAAGGTTGCCGGATGGTGTTCTGAGGGATGTCGTTCTAAATGGCATCCAATTAACGAACTAATTCGTCTACATTCTGGGATGGTCGCAGGCGACGCCCCATCTCAGCCCAAACGTGCTCAATAGGCGAGAGGTCTGGAGATCTGGCTGGCTAAGAAAGTGTGTCTTAAGCACGCAGACAATCAATAGAGAGGCGTGCCGAGTGTGGTCTGGCATTATTTTGCTGAAAAGTTTGCCCGGGGTGTCGCGAAAGGAATGGCAATACAACTGGTCGTAGAATGTCGGCAACGTACCGCTGTGCTGTGATGGTGCCACGAAGGACTATCAAAGGGGTCCAACTATCAAATAAAATGGTACCCCAGACCATAACTCCCGGTTGTCGGACCGTGTGGCGTGTGACACTAAGAGCAGGATCCTGACGATGTCCGGGCTGTCTCTAGACCCGTCTGCACTGGTCGTCGGGACTCAGTTCGAACCTGGACTCTGAAGACAATTCGTTCCCAATCCGAATAATTCCACGTTGATCGGGCCCGGCACCATTTCAATTGCTGTTGACGGTGCATAGTGGTCAGTGGTAGGCGGCGTAATGGGCGCCGCGAGTATAGATTCCCCTCCAGTAGTCTTCCATTAATGATCCGGGTGGTCACTTCCGTGTTTGTCACACGCTGGATGGTTTATAACGACGAATCTCGTGATGTCACAGCTGCTCTGACAATCGGCCTATCTTCCCGTTCTGTCGTCGCTCTAGGCCATCCGCTGCTCGTTTGCCACTGAAATCTGTCATTTCGGACCCATTTCTGCCATCATCGGCTAATTGCTGCATTGCTCCTACCCAAATGCCGAGCGATTCGTCGGATGAGGTAGCGTAGATGTACCCATCCACAGAATACTATATTCAGAAGGTGCACTCCCATAGGACCCTATGGCAACATTTTTAATATGGGATGTCGCATAGACACTAGAGCTCGTGAGTTGGACCAACTGAACTTCGATGCGTCTGCCAGATTTGGCGCGTTATCGCTCGCTTGGCGATTTTTTTTTTAAACGGGAGGGGAACAAAATGTTGAGGACTGTACTTTTATAATTTTTGAAACTATAGAAAGGATCAGGATTTAAAAATACATTAATCTGTAACATAAATATTCATTAGTTTAAGAATATTTAAATAAACATAGTTATATATTTAATTCAAATAATCATAAAATAGATTAAAAAATAGACACATTGCATTGTCTCACTATAAAACATAATGCACAAAAAATTACAAACTAACATACTCAAAAGACTGAAATATTATATAATACTTTCAGTCTAAAAAGTATACTAGCGTGTTGATCGTTAATTACTTGATCCTTAATTTATTCTGGGATACTGATAATAGACTTTTTTTTTTTTAATATAAAAATATTCATATAGTAAATATCAAATTTACATAAATGCACTATCGAAATTGTGGAACTCAATCATTAATTACCCGAGGGGGGGGGGGGCGGATTTTTCACCATAAGGCACTTAATAAAAATTTTACATAAATATATACACATACTATATCACATTCAACTAAGAAAAAGCTATCCAAATATCAATTATTTCACATTTTATAAAAATACGGAAAATATTTTTTAACTAATTATACCACTACCTCTTAAAATTTAGTCTAATCCGGCAGTAATAACAACACAGCACTAATTTCGTATGATGAACACATGTATACTTATATGAACACGTGTATACTTATGAACACGTGTATACTTATAATGAACACGTATGTAGGATGGTGATAACTAAAATTATTTCAATTTTAATAAACATAAATTACATACCCTGTAACGCAACCAGTTTTCTTTTATCAATCCATTTCTATAAAATGATCTAAACACTTAACAAATAATCCTTTTTCACGTTACTCAAACCACGCTAGTCTGTTGTTCTAAGTTTTCGCCGAGCGAAATAGGGTTATAACATTGAAAATCGGCTTGGACCCAAACCAGATCATCGCCAAGCGCTCGGATCAAACCAGACCATCGCCAAGAGCGCGCCAACCCAATGTTTGGTCTATCTCTAATGGCCGCCGCGAAAACGAAACTATCGAGAGTGACAGGTCTGTATAGTAGTCTGTGTACCCATCCAGCCTCATGCAGTCCGACCGCACGCCCTCTTTCAAATTTCTTCATATGCTCGTAGTGACCGCGAATTCGGCGGCGAGGCATTGTTACAATCAAGGTACGTAAACGCAATCGAAATCCACTGCACGTTTTGTTTCTGAAAGCGAGATTCGCTGCATATATACACCACCATGGTGCTCAGTTTTAATGCACTGTAGTTCCGACTATTCATTCTTTGGCTGCGAATTTTTGATCATTTGCATATTCGGTCGAAAGGTGTTTGCATGTAAAGTTTCATTGCTATCGGATTATTTTGCCGGGTGCGTTGATTTTTTTTGTCTTAGAGTGTATAATAAAAATATTATATGAAATTCCAATCATAAATTAGAGATAAGTTGTAACTCAAATAACCATAACTTAAAATATTGGATAGCTACGTATAAATATATAAGAGATTCATCAATAAAGTGGAGAATAAAATGCATATATCCAAGCATCAAGCTATATATAATCTACAAATATCAATGGTGAGATTTCGAAAGCTGGAAAACAGAAAATGACCAAGCATTAAAGCCAAATACATGGAAAAACACGAGGCTTAAAAAGGTAATCATTTTGAACAGATTCTTCTTCAGGACCAAGTATCTATTCAAAATGCCCCCCCCCCCCCCCAAAAAAAAAAAGCATCTGAGAAAATCCTGCACATGTTGTCTCTTAAAGTAATAAATAACGATATATTATATATATCCGAGTAACGGTTTTTGCCAAGCAGATTGCGTAATTTTTATTCAACTACTCTCAACATCGAAACTTCGCTTGTAACACATTAAACTGTACTAAGTCTACACCTTGTCAAATATTTCGTTCAAGTTGGCTGAGGTTTAGACAATGTTAGACAATGTGCAATGTATTTTGACGCAGAGATTGGGCTGGTTTTTTTTCCCAAACAAACTTATCAAAGAATTTAGCCTATAAAACATTAATATAACATCTAACCTATAAAACATTAATTTAATATCTAACCTATACAACACTAAACTACACCACATTAGCAAATTTAAGAAAAATTAATAATATAAACACCTTGATTTATCTGTCTGTTTATCTATCTATCTGTGGGTAACGCTGCTACAAAATGTTGCCACACGTGTTTAATTACAGATAAACATTTCAATTTAGATACTAACCCAGACCATCAACATTTTCATAACCCTCCACGTGAACACTAAATTTTTCCGATCGCCCATTGACTTTCCATGTTCATCGCTGTTTGAATGCAGTGTTCATATTAAAAACCGGAACGTTCTTCTTAGCTAATTAAATGTTTGCTTGAACGCGGTTCATTTTAACACTTTACAACAAAGTTGAAAAGTGTTTATGACTTTGTTCATTCTGTCTGTCTGCCTGTCCGTTAGCACGATAACTGCCGTAAAAGTGACTTAATCAAAATGAAATTCTAGTATGTTGTTCAGACGGTCTGTGGGACCTATGGGAATATAAATGAATATTATCACCCAATTAGTTTTGGATTGAACCCGGGTTGAAAGAATGAAATACATTGAACCCTATGTCACCTAATTTTTCAAACATTTTTTAAGCGGATTTAAAATTCACAAATTACTTCGAAAATTTTAGGTAATATTCAAATTATCCCATAAAATATTTAAAAAAACATTCAGCAAAATATATTCAGTAGTTTTTTAAATAAAAATTAAAATAATAATTACACCTCTTATATGAAGCGATCACATGACCATTATATGAAGAGATCACGTGACCCACTTCAAAATGAAATATGGCATCCATCTTGTCTCAAAATCGTGATTTTTAAAGTTCTTCTTAATTCATATTGAGTGTTGTATCCGTCCTAAAACCGCTTTATTTTTGCTTAAATTCTGTGCATCTACATACTGAAACAACGCAATTACAATATATTTGAGTTTAAATGATCATCCAAATTTGATTATTTCTACAACGAAGCCTATTTTTCACTTATGTAAAATGTAAACAGCAAAATATGTAGAATGAGTTGTATAAGAATTGCTGCATTTCTTTAACGCAAAATTATTTAGCTCATGGAGTCTGCAGAAGCTGATATGAATAAAATATTCATTGATTTTACAGAGAGAAGGACGATTTTTTTCGATGAAGTTTTAAGCATAGAGTTTAATTACTTGTAACTCCATGGTCTTAAGTTTTTAAATAAAATAAATTATTATGGTATTGTGATGAATGAAATGAATGGGAAAATGTTTATGAATGAAATGCTGCGTTTACAGAGAGAGCCAGACCTGTTATATTTCGATGGCGTCATTTGAATAAATTTCAGTTGTTTTTGATGAAGTTTTCAAATATAATAAATTATTGTAGTATTATGATACTGTTAAAAACATTACCGAGGAGCCAGGCGATTTATACTTAATTGACGTCATTTGAATGAAGTTCAATGCGTTATGCATGATTGATCTTCCTCGTTTTTTTCTTTTCTTCTTATTTTTTCCTTTGAGTGGTGTTAGCAGATTTAAATTTATATTTAAAAAGATTGAAAAACAAAAAGCAAAAAAAAAAAATTATATTTAAAAAGAACAACAAAACAAACAAACAAACAAACAAAAGACATTTTTGACAGTCAAAACAAATTTTATTTCACAAACGTGTTGACGAATGGAAAATGAAGAGGATAGAAAAGAAAAATAAAGGCGGTTAAACAGAGAAAGAGTGAGAAAATGACGAGTTCTTCAAAACCAAGAATCTTTGGAAAAAACTCGAAAAGTAAAGGCCGAAGCATATAGGCTGCAAATTGAGTAGGGAGCAGCAATCTCATATCCATAATGATTTGCAAATTTTGAATTCCGGCATATGACGGGCATACCTTCTAGTGTATAAGAAATGGTCTTCTCTCCGTTTATCTGTAACACTTGGTGATGCATTTAGAGAACTTAGAGTATAATTTAGCAAGCACCAACTTAGCGATATTTCGCCCCAGATTGATAAAAATATCGTCAAAATTGCAAAAATGATGCTAAATTAATGAAAATGATGCCTAATTGATGAATTAATTATTAAAATAATTTAATATATATGGACTATATCGCTTAATGAGGATGCTATCAATATTGATGAGAACTCCAAGTTCGATGAGAACTCTTTAAACATAACATTGTTTTAGGAGTTCTCATCGAATATGCCTTATGCAGACAGACACACACGCACACACACACACACACATACGCACAAAAAAAGATGTAGAGACCAGTAAACAAACAAAAATCCCATTTATACGAAACTACTTAATAGAGTAAAACCAGATTTGGTATTAATATGAAATATTACAGGAAGATGATAACAACGCGACGATTATTTGGAAATTTTGTTTGATTCGAGTGCAATATGCAAAGACTGATTTTTCATGGTATTGCAATATCTCAGAAACTACTAAACGGACTGATTTTTGCAAATACAGCCTGTTACATGCGTAACAATGTCGAGATTTCCTTGAAATGTTGCTGCGTCGTGCGCATTGTTCACATGCGCGTTTTGCAATGCGAAGTTATGTAACTAGTTTTCCTCCTAAACTACTTAATTGACTGAAAACAAATTTTGTATAAACGTAAGCTGCTATATGAATATGGAAACAACGTCATTTTTAACACTTTACAACAAAGTTGAAAAGTGTTTATGACTTTGTTCATTCTGTCTGTCTGTCTGTTCGTTAGCACGATAACTTCCGTAAAAATGACTTAATCAAAATGAAATTTTAGTATGTTGTTCAGACGGTCTGTAGGACCTATGGGAATATAAATGAATAATATCCCCCAATTAGTTTTGGATTGAACCCGGGTTGAAAAAATGAAATATATTGAGCCCTATGGGACTTAAATTTTTAAACATTTTTTAAGCGGATTTGAAATTCACAAATTGCTTCGAAAATTTTAGGTAATAGTCAAATTGCTCCATAAAATATATAAAAAAAAATTCAGCGAAATATATTCAGTAGTTTTTTAAATAAAAATTAAAATAATAATTACACATCTTATATGAAACGATCACGTGACCATGATATGAAACGATCACATGACCCACTTCAAAATGATATATGGCATCCATCTTGTTTCAAAATCGTGATTTTTTAAAGTTCTTTTTAATTCATATTGAGTGTTGTATCCGTCCTAAAACTACTTTATTTTTGCTTAAATTTTGTGCATCTACATACTAAAACAACACAATGACAATATATTTGAGTTTAAATTCTCATTCAAATTTGATTATTTCTACAACTAAGCCTATTTTTCACCTATGTAAAATGTAAACAGCAAAATATGTAGAATGAGTTGTATTAGAATTACTATATTTCTTTAACACAAAATAATTCAGTCCATGGAGTCTGCATGGCTGATATGAATGAAATATTAATTGATTTTATAAACAGAAGGACGATTTTTTTCGATGAAGTTTTAAGCATAGAGTTTATGAATTGTAGCTCCATGGTCTTAATTTTTAAATAAAATAAATTATTATAGTATTGTGATGAATGAAATGAATGAAATCCTGCCTTTATAGAGAGATCCAGGCGTGTTATTTTTTCTATGACGTCATTTGAATTTATTTCAGTTGTTTTCGATGAAGTTTTCAAATATAATAAATTATCGTAGTATTATGATAGTTTTAAAAATATTACCGTGGAATGTATTGCATTTTAGAGATATTTAAACCAGGCAATTTATATTTCAATGCCGTCATTTGAATGAAGTTCATTTTCAATGAAAGTTTAAGTTTTCAAATATAATAAATCAATGTAGTATTGTGATAAGTTTTAAAATATTACCGAGGAATGTATTGCATTTTCGACTTTTTTAAATAAAATTGCATTGAAGTTGGAAAGTGTTTCATAATCAATGCTTTAAGCATGATTGATCTTTCTTGTTTTTCTTGTGCTTGCACGTTTTGCATTTTTGCATCTGATATTTCCAAAATACTGATCTCAATATTAAATTTAGTACATATATAGCCTATGAGTGCCAGAGCCAGCGTAAGTGACTTAGGGGTGTCTTTATAGATGTGAAAAGACATTTTTAAAAAATAAAATTTCCCGTGAAGGAGAACTGAAATCTAAATTCTCAATGGAAAATTTCGAGGGCTATTTACGATGTATATAAAATGAAAATTTATTTTCAAGATAATGCACTTTAAACATGATTATGTTTTTCTTACCCCTCGATTTTTATCCTTCGTCTTTTCTGTTCACACCAAAATTAGCCGAAGATAACTTAAAATGAGTTATTCAAACATTGAGTTGTGCAACGTAAATGTGTGATGCCAAACTGCGAAATTAAAAATCGAATTATTGTGCACATAGACGCCAAAGTGTGGAAAACCCAGGCCGTCCGACTCATCCAGAGGACTTGAGCAACTATTTGGACGACCGGTGACACCAAAGTGTGAGGGAAGTCACCACTTGAATAACATGTACAGCATATCCACTTGTTTATAATAAAATCGAAGCATCTGCGTCATTTTCACTGCATTTGGGTTTGAAGGTCTGGTTAATCTATCTCTGAAAATTGTGAGATGCGTTTGTTCATTATGCGTTCCAAAACTAGAAACGATGAAAACCTGGTGCATTTTTTCTTTTACCTCTCCAGTGACTGTTGACTATAAAAACTAAAAACTGTTGGCTGGAAAAAAAAAAAAAAAAAAAAAAAAAAAAAAAAAAAAATGGATGCAGTTGAATTTTGAAATTTTGATACCCCACTCAAAAATTTGTTTTGTTTTTCATTCTTCCCCACCCAGTACACAATTTGTATGTATCATCACCCTCTTTTTCTTATCAACCAGAAACTTCAGTGCCATTTTTCTGCATTTAGGTTGGGTTCATTTCTGAAAATTGCTTCAGAAGAATTTTTTTCTTCTTCTGTAATTAAAGAAAACAGCCGCCCAGGCGGTGAAGTGGATAGCGTCTTCGACTGCTGTTTAGTGGGCTTGGGTTCGAATCACGAGTAAGGCATGGTTGTTTTCTTAAGGATGAAGACAGTCTTCCGCCCTCTGAGTCCTCGCTAAATGAGAAGCTGCACCCCCCTTGACCTTCTTCAGTGATGTTGTTTGTGTTAATAAACTTTGTGATCTTGTCTTGTGTGTGAGTGTGAAGACCCAGACCGTCCGACTCATCCAGAGGACTTGAGTATCTAATTGGACGGCCGGGACGATATCCGGCGACAACACCAGAAAAAACACAACTAAACAAAACAGCAAACAAACAAAGCAGTAATCAAAAACAAAACACAACACCAAAACAACACAGCAAACCAAAATAAAAGGGAAGGCGGCACCACCGGGGAGGAGCAAGCAAAAACCAAGGGGATCAACAACCATGATCTTGTCTTGTGTCATTCTTTGTCCGTCTTCTGGCATCACTGGTCCTGTTTGTGGTTCCACCGAAAACAGGAGGTTATAAGCAACAACAACAAGAAAACAGAAATTTGATATTTTACTTTCTCCCTCTTAAAAATAAAAAATAATTGGTACTATTTTATTAGTCTAGATGAACCTGATTCCTTTATTCCCCACATGAATATTTTTCTTCTTTTTTTAATTTCAACTCCATATTCTATTACCCGCTCTTTTTTCAAATCAAATTGAAGCATCCCAGTTATTTTTCTAGTACCTGGGTTGCGTTGATGTATATCTAAAAAGTGTGTCAGATATGTTCGTTCATTAATTTATCCACAACTAAGAAAAAAAACCTTTAGTGTTTTTTAATATTCTCTCCTCTTAGTGCCTACAAAAATAATAAAAAAAAAATGCAATTTTTCTCTTCGTCTGGATTCTGGTACCTCATTTGAATACATTTTACTGTTTTTAATTTACACTCAATTTCTAATCAGATTGAAGCACCCATGTCATTTTTACTTGTGTTAGGTTGATGTATCTCTGAAAATTGTTTCAGATGTGTTCTTTTATTACTTTTTTCAAACAAAGATTTGATTTCTCTTTTATCACCCCTCCCCCAAAGTGACTATTTTAATTTAGTTTATTTTTATAATCCCCCCTCTTCCAATTTTATTATCCCGCTCTTTTTAACCAATTTGAATTGTTCATCTTATTTTTCCTGTATTTTTCCTGTTGGCTTGGATTGCTATATTTTAAAAAAAAAATTCAGATGTGCTTGACGCTTAATTTTCCCATAACTAGGCAAGAATAAAAATTTGATGTTTTACTGCCTCCTTTCTGCCCAGTAACTGCAAAAATTAAAAATCGATTAGTAATTTTCTTTTAATTTGGTTGTACCCGATTCTTTATACTCCACTTGGATATTGTTCTTGTTTTAAATTTCCTTCCTATTTTATTACTTTCTCTTTTTCTTATCAACTTGAAGCATCGAATATTTTCCCCGTATTTGGGATGCATCGTTCTCCGTTGATGTATCTCTGAAAAGTGTTTCAGATGTGCTTGTTCGTTGCCTCTTCAACAACTAAGAAAAAATTTGGCTGCTTTTCTGCATTCACTCTAGTGGCCATAAAAATAAAAAAATGGTATATTTTCTCTTAGTTTGAATGCGCACGACTTTTTGATACCTTACTCAAATATACTTTATTGTTTGCAAGTTATCTCTCCTTAATATTCTAATCAGTTTGGCTCACTCATATCATTTTTCCTGTATATTTGTGTTAGGTTACTGTATCTCTAAAAATTGTTTCAGATATGTTCGCTGATTTTATCCTCTCCATTTTTTCTTATGAACTTGAGGTATCCGTATCATTTTAACTGTATTGAGATTGGATTGATTATGTCCGAAAAATGTTTCACATATTTTTGTTCATTATGTATCTCAAACTAAGAAAAACAAAAAATTGATGTTTTTACCATACCCTCTCCCACAGTGAATTCGAAAATAAAGAATGTGAAATTTTAAAAGTTTTAATGCGCTCTCTAGTCTAACAGCCTACTTTATTTGTTTAAATGATTTTATTTTTTGGCAGACTGCTTCTCTCACCGTCACCTCGAAATTTTAAAATTTTATTTCGCAAAAAACGAACTTTTCAAAATTACTAACACCAACACCAATTAATCATACTTCTAATTCATCCAGAAACGTGGATTTCGTTTTCCCCTTATCAAAGCTCACCAGCCAGGAATAACTTGAAAGTTTCATTGAATGCTGAATACCATGATAAGGAAGAATACGCAGATGCCAAAGTATCAAGATATTCCCCCAAATTCGTTGCCAAAATTTGGCCAAGCGTTACGGGCAGGGAAATAGGTTATTTGTATAGTATAGATAAATAACTGTTAGCTTTTTTAAAATACAAAACTATTACCTAAAATATCTTTTCTCGTGAATGGAACGAACTAGATCCACGACAATGATGCTAAAAAAATTATCGCACAATATTACATATGAAACTTGAACATATTTCGCAATAGTTAAAACTTTTTTTTAAATTTTATGTGATATTTTGATACATTTATTTGAAAAATGTGTAATATCTCAAGAACGGTTTATGCTAGCGTTCTAAAGTTTGTGACAATCGTTTTCTATTGAAAAATTACACGAGAAATGATTTACGTAACATTATTGAAGGTTCTGATTTTTTCAAAATATCTTTCGAAAATTTGGGGGGGGGGGGGGTCTAAACATTCGATTGCGTTTAAAATCAACAGGCTTCTAGTATTTATCGATTGTAAATTTTGTACTAAATTTCGTTCAAAATGCTCTATTCTTTCGTGAGATATCGTCTTCAGAGATTCACGGATAAACACACACGACACACATACATCACCTAAAAAACGATCGATTTGAGTTCAAGGGTGCTGGAAACGTGCTCTCCCGTCGCAAACTCGAATTTGAATTTTCGATTCCGTCACAATACTTTTCTTATATATTATACTATGTATATAAGGAAAGTAAAAATTTTAAATGCTTTAAACTTTGAGGGTTAACATCTCACCCCACCATTGAGCATGCCCCTTGGTGCTATCCCCAGACAGCGTGGTTTATGGATGAAAAATATTTTGGGGTTTTCTGCATGTCTTGCGACATAAACTTAATTCTGATACGTGCTCTCTTTAAAAAATTCTCCCAGGGAGCAGCCCCTTTGCCAGTATAGCCATCTCTAACTTTGTGACTCATTAGACATATGTTTAGTTTAAGACAACGTTCTGCCTGAACCAAGGGTCGAAATCAGACCTTCTGGATTGCGCGTAGACATGCTACCATTTAAATTACGCTGGCCATGGAAGAAATATTCCTTCCGATCGGAAATCAAACTACTTTTTTATCTCTGGCACTAATTATAGAATATTAGACGTATTTTTTTTTTTTTTTTCAAAATCTCATCTAACCAGAATCGGCAATCGAACTGGATCTCTTGGACGTGCCTCAGACGTACTCCTTCGACGTGCTACCAACTATACATTTCCGGTCGCGTAAGGAATTAGTTGAATTCTCTCCCTTCGAAACACACACTGGGGGCTGCTCCAAACCCTTCTAACCGGAACCACATTGTATGTATATATTTTTTACTCGGATGCCAATTCTAAAAGACTGATATCAGATATAATTTGAGCTCGACAGAAAACTCGGCCTAAAACGTATATTTTGCTTTTAATGAAATTAAAATGAGCCTAAATCTTTTACTAGATGCTGAATTAATTTAAAACTACTTAAAACACATACAAAATTTCGCTCAAACTTCTATCGAGATTAATCTGCAATAAAAGTACTTCGTAAATAACAGCAGAAAAAGTTGATAAAAAGTAGCTTCTCCGTTTCTGGTGCAATTACTCTGTCTCTTCTGACGAAGAAGGCTATTCTTTGTCTTTGAACCTTTTCTATCGACGCTTATGCTGTTATCTACGAAGCACTTTTATTGCAGATTACGTTAAGCACACTTTTATCAAATTTTGGTATACATATAATCGAGTGCTCACGCGAAGGAAAATTTTATAAGTTAAATCTAATAAATTTTATAAGTTAAGGATTTACATTTTTATAGTTAAACGAAGAAAAATATTAACATCAGGATTTTCATCAAGTTTTAAGTTTAAGTTTTTAGTTGGTAGCTTACTAAAATATTACATTTCAGCTTTAACAAATGTTTTTAAAACCTTAATATATTAAGATCGGATTCATTTATAAATTTTTAGTTTGCTGTATCTCTATATGGCTGCCATATATACTCTTATTATTTTCACACTAAACAGTGCGTGTCCCAAATTGCAGGTTATTCAACCAAACTCCAACATAACTCTCATTTTCTCACCTCCCTGTCATAAGAGCAATATTGTCATTCGGTATCTGAAATGTAGTGTTGTGCTGCCCTCTACCTGGATTGTTGTACTTGATGCAATCGTCCCTTAGTCTTCGTGTGGGAAAGGTGTTTTTGCATAGGGTTGCTGTTTCATTTAACTGTTAGAATGTGTTACATTGGCGAGTACTAGTGATATCTCATATATATTTATTATATTACAGGTAAGGTTGCACATTTATCGGAGAAGTTGCATGAATTATAAAAAAATTGCCTATTGTTTCTGATGAAAAACAAATGATAAAATATAAAAAAATTGTCTATTATTTCTGATAAAAAACAAATATCAGTTTATGTAAATTTATGTAATTGACATTTTTTTTCCTCTATATATTTACGTTTTCAACAATGTTTTTGTTTCATTCCTTTCAGTGAAATATTATTATACGTAATATTTTGTTTTGCTTTTTAAACAGTATGCGACGTATAATATTTTTATTTTCTTTATTAGACATTTTTTAGAAGATTAATTTAATTAAAATTAATGTGTGGAAACAAGAAACATAAATTTGTATTTAACAAGTTTATATATTATTTATGAGATTTATAAAATTAAAGTATGGAAACAAGAAACGTAATTTTGTATTCAACAGATTTATACATTATTTATGGGATTTATGAAATTAAAGTATGGAAATAAGAAACATAATTTTGTATTTAACAGATTTCTGAGTATATTTTCATATCTGTGATTTATAGACTAAACTTGGCAAAATGCTTTGATGCTTTCTTTATTTTCATTACTAGATGCAAAGAGATGTAATAAAAGCATACAAATAAAGAATATACTTTTATTGTTGTTATATTAAGGCAGCTTTTAATAGATTTATTTAATTAACATTAAAGTATTTAACAATTAAATAATTGTTTTGTATTTAACATATTTTAAATATATTTTAATATCAGGGATACATAGACTAAACTTAGCAAAATGTTTGTGACATTCTCTTCCTTTCCTTACCTGCAAATAATATGACAACGAATAAAAATTTACTGCTATAATAATAAGATAACTTATAGTAAATTTATTTAATAAAAATCAAAGCATTAAAACAATTAAACGTATTGTTTATATTTAAAAGATTCTAAATATATTTTTTTATATGGGATTCACAAATTAAATTTAACAAAATATGCTTGTTGTAATACTCTTTTTTCCTTACTCACTCAGTGTAAAGAGTAAGATAAACAACGAAAATAATTTTATTGCTGTCATCTTAAGACAACTTCTAGTAAATTATTTTAATGAAAAGTAAAGTATCGAAACAATGAAACATCTTTTTTGTATTTAACAGGTTCTGAGTGTATTTTTATATTTGACATTTACAGGCTAAACTTGGCAAAATGGTTTTTGTCATACTCTCTTGCTTTCCTCTACTGGATGCAGAGAATATGACGAACATATAATATAAATATGACACTAGATGCAAAGAGTATAACAAATAAAACAAAGAGTATGGCAAATAAAGCAATAGTTTTTAAAATACATCAAAAACTCATATGATTGAACAAGTCAAAAAGTTGTTCCAGAGTGATTAGTTTACTTTTCATCAAGACTAAAAACCGGCACACAAGGCAAAACGTGTACAATTATGTTGTAAACAAAATTGTCCAGATTTCACATCTGCACAGGAATGATCAAATTCTGATCCCAATTCTCTAGATTTTTGCATATGGGTACATATGGAAAGTAAGTTTAAAAATCTAAAACTTATGTCAGCAGAAAAATTCAGGAAATTTCTACTAAAGATATGGAACGAAATTCCGGATCACACAGTGCGTGCTACTGCAAATGTTTTTCTGAGAAGATTATCATCTGTAATTAAGGTCAAAAGAGAGAGAAAAGGAATTGGTAATTAAATATCAATTACCTATCCTTAACCTACTTAGAAAGTGTAGTAATGTTTCTCTAAAACTACTAATATATTTTGAAATACAATCATTTGTTGATGACGTCACGTATTTTTGGGCATCCTGTGTTTTGGTATTATCTGTATAATGCTGAATAAAAAGCTGATTGCTAGCTCTAATGACTCACAGATGACCTGCAGAATCCATGCTCCTAAGGAAATAATACATAATGATCTTTTTTTCGTCTTTCTAGTTTTGTAAGTTTTTCATTTATCATTTTGAAAGTTTTATGCACTATCGATTTCATTCCAAATGCGAAACGCTCCGAAAATGGTGTGCTGGTCCCGATAGATTTTAATTTAGCCATTGTCTTTTAATTCATTTCTCTGCTGATTTTTTTTTCTATCATTGAGCATGTGGGATAAGGGAACACTTAAAGTGTGTACTGGCTAAAGCGCTATTCATGATGGCTACATAAAATATGAAGGGTGGAGTGGAGAGGGAACAGACTACTTGCCACGTGACTGTGCCGGGAAAATTATTGTTAAGTGGTAGAGGAAATATGTAGATGCAAGCAAATGATATGCAAGTTTATTACTAATTTGTTAACATTCGTTATTTTTTAAATAATATAATATTACTTAAATGATGGAAAATAAAATTAAATATTTAACCATTTAAAATTTAAAATGTTTTTGTTTATGTTTAGAATGTCAAACACATTTTTCTTTTTCCAACGTAAAATATTTACGCTTTAAATTTCCTTGTTATATTTTAGAATTTTTGAAATAACTTAAAATATTTTCATATAAAATTAAAACAAATGCATAAACATGTAAATGTGTGTTTATGTTTGTATTTGCCGCGAAGTATAAATATTTTAATTTCGCTTATATATTAGAGATGGCAATGCGTTTTTATATGTTTGTGGTAACAATTTATGTTATATTACTTTATTGGACAGACTAAAGTACTATACTACATAAACAAAATATGAATAAATAATGAACATATATGTAATGAATTTGAAATGAAATCAAGTCATATTAAAACTTGTTCACAAATTGAATACATTTGGATACGCCTTTATCATAATCAAAATACAATTTTGAGACTATATCACATTTTCCACCTTAAAAATTATTTTTCTATAACAATATTTTAAAATAAAAACTAAATTTGTAATACTAAAATGTATTAATTATAAAGTGAAATTATTATAAAACAATTTCAGTTTCGAAGAATAAAGTTTTCAGAAAAACTGATAATCATAAAATAATATATTTATAACAAGGATTAATTTTATATATTACTAGCAGCATACCCGTTCTTCGTACGGAGTATATAATATAAAGAAACTTGAAATTCATAATCATACCCAAATTCTTATAGTATACTAAATGACATGTTTAATCAAAATATTCTGTTAAAATATTTAATATAATGCTCCTAAAAAGAAGTTTAAGAATCTCTGTTCTTGCTATATAAAATTATCTTCATGGACATATCTGAAGAATAAAACATCTTGGACCCCTTATGTAAGCAAATATAAAAAAATATATGCAAAATAAAAACGTTAAAATTGTATGGGACCCGTACTAATTATATACGCGAATATTAGAAAATGTAACTTGTATTAGTAGATTACATGTATAAATTGAAATTACCAATAAACCCGTAATCTTTAAATCCGAAGACAGTCATTTATTCCGATATATGTCAAAATTAAAGTGCTAAAATTAAATGGGAAGATATACACGTACTACTTATAATGTCCGATTATTAGTAGAAGATTACCCCCGTATTACAATATGAGTCTCAAATGTTTTTGACAAAATACAACAGACGACGTAATAAACTGAATATATAATTAATCCCCTTAATCTTCATACCAGAAGACTGTACTTGATTCCAATATATATGCCAATATATGTCAAAATATATGCCAATATACCTGTACTACTTATATTCTCGTAGGTTAGAAGATATACCCGTGCATTCCTAGAAGATTACTCGTACAACGTACAATATGCGTGTGTCAGCAATTTTTGCCGCAATAAAACAATGGCGTAATAACTTAAAAATATCAATAATCCCTGAATCAATAATTCCGGAAAATATCAATAATAATAATGTTTAAACCTGAAGAGTATAATTGATATTATCCAGTCCAAAATGAAATGGCAATGAAATTTATTTTATATACATATCTTCATTATTCAAATCGGAAAGGATTTAATAAAAATCGTCTGCCGCATAAACACATTGGATTTAAATCCGTTGCTAAGCGACATGATATCATTCGCTTCAAATAAATTGGTAGAAAAAATATCGTCTAAATAATTATATTTCTATGGAACCTTTGGGGACAGTTTCGTCAAATTAGCGACATTATAAAAAATCGCCAAATTTATCGCCAAGTGGGACTGTAGAACTGACAGTTCCACTTCGCGACAAATTGACGAAATATCATCACAATACTATCCCCTAACAAAAAACAATTAGTATCATTTATGTAGCGCAATTTTATCAATTTCAAGATATTTTTATAGATTTGAAAACATTTTTATCAATTTGGTGACATTTTAAAAATTCGCTAAATGTATTACTAAGTAGGATGGTTGGTCTGACAGATAAATGCTAACCAAACATCATTTCAGTACTCTCTTCTAACAAAACAAAAAAAAATTTCATTGATATGTAGAAGACCAACCCGAAGGTTTATGGCAGCTGTTTGTGTGTCGTTTATATCAATTTGGCGATATTTCCGTCAATTTGGCAAAGTTTAAGAAAAGTTGTCAAATTAGCGATATCCCACCAAATTCGTAGCTTTGAATTTGCAGATCTGAATGAAACATTCTTATCCCGTTTCAATATACTAAATGAAAACACTACAATTGTATTAGAAGATATACCCGCTCTACTCTTTTTCTGTTTCAACAATCGACTATATGAATTTATTGGCTAAACACAATATATGAGTTTAGTAGCTAAATACGATATAAGCTTGAAAACTCTTTGCCAAAATAAATGAAATTGATGTACGCGGTCAGCAATTAATATAATTAAAAGAAAAATCAAACCGTCCATTCATAAGATATACTTTTATATCCATTTATCCATTTATTTATTATTTAAATCGAAAAAAAATAATAAAAACATTAACAAACACATTTAATTTAATTGCGATGCCGAGCAACATGATATATCCTCTTAAAATGTTAAAATTTATTAACCACTAACAGCACACCCGTTATTCGTACGGAGTGTATAATTTAAAGAAACTTAAAGTTCGCAATCATGTGCAAATTCTGTTAAAATATTAAATTTATTGCTCCTAAAGAGAAGTTTAAGAATATATGTTCTCACTATGAAAAATTATCTTCACGATCAGATCTGAAGAATAAAACATCCTGCCCCCTTTTGTAAGCAAATTTACAGAAGAAAAAATAGGAATTGAATGAATATATGCAACCCCGTACTAATTATATTGTTGCAGATCAGAAAATATGCCAATGTGTTAGTAGAAGATTACCCGTATTACAATATGCGTCTCAAAAATATTTGCCTAAATAAAAGAGATGACGTAATAAATTGAAAACATCAATAATATCCGTACTCTTTATACCAGAAGGTCGTAATTGATTCCAATATATGCCAATATATATCAAAACATATGTCAATATACCTGTACTACTTATATTCTCGTAGATTAAAAGATATACACGTGTATTTGTAGAAGATTCGTACAACATACAATATATGAGTTTAAACAATTTTTGTCATAATAAAATAATTGCATAATAACTTGAAAATATCAATAATCCTTGAATCAATAATTCCCGAAAATATAAATAATAATAATTTTTAAACCTGAAGACCGTAATTGACATTATACAGTCAAAAATGCTATAAGAAAAATCAAATCGTTCTTTTCTAAAATATATTTTTATATCCATTTATTTATTATTCAAATCGAAAAAATAATTATTAAAATTAACAGACAGATTCAATTTAATTGCGTTTCTGAGTAACATGATATAAGATAGAATCTTATAACATGTTAAATATGTCATGTCTTATAACATAAACTGCGAAATTAAATAACGATTTTGATTTCTCTATACTTCTCATTGTTCCGTAAAAGCTTGTTTTAAATAAACCATGAACCATGGAGATAGATTTCCCCTTTAAATCATGTTTCAAACAATTCATGTTTTCAGAAAGTGACTAATTAACGCAAAAAATCTCCCATCAAACTCAGAGATTAAATTTTAATTCACTTTCAAACGATTTTCAAGCTTTTCGTTTGGATAAACCACGGAGTTAGGGAGTAGAACTCCTAGGAAAAAGTTCCGTTTTTCATTAATATCTCGACAACCCCAGGTCTTAGAAACTCGAAACTTGGACAAAATTTATGGGGGGATATTTCAAGGCTATTCACCAAAGTTCATTAAATTCGGTTTAGCCGTTTTTCCGTGATGATGAGACAAACGAAAATTTTGTTTTTTACTAATATCTCGAGAACCACTGGTCGTAGAAACTCAAAACACGGATATAATTTTAAGTGGGGCTATTTCTGGGCCACCCAAAAAATTTCATCAAATTCGGTTCAGCCGTTCTCCCGTGATGGTGTGACAAACAGACAGACAGACAGACAGACAGACAGACAGACAGACAGATTTTCACTTTTATTTATATAGATTGGAAATAAATTTGCAGGGGTTTAACTGATTTTAAATATTTTATTCCTGTTGCTAAAATCAGATACTTAATTTAAATATTAGTGTCACGTACAAAAAGAAGCTAATTTTTATAAGTGATTCACGTGTTTGTTTCCTAAAGTCTTATCATCCACTGTAAAATATGTTTTCTTACAATAATACTCTATCTGTGGAAAGCTCACTATTGCTGTCTCGTCTGAAGAGAAAGTTATGCGAAATTTTCGCAGTATAATGCATTAAACTTGTGAGATGTTATGATGTGTATGAATGTGTTTTCTGTTTACACAGTTAAGCATTCATGACGGGTGTTGAAAATAATGAAATTTAAATAGAATAATACATACTATTATAAATGAGATGGATATTTAAAAATGTAGACAGTGTGAGAAACAAGAATATAAATTAGAGCCGTCTTATATCCATATCTTGATGAATATCAATTGGATAATTGGTGTCACTGATAAAATCAGCATAAAACATTTATATAATCCGACTGATTTTTTCGTAAGATATCGCTCTTTTTGAGTAAAAGTAAAAATTCTAATATTTCAACGGCTCATGTTAATAACTGAAAATAGTATCCCCATTTGTTTCTAGTTAAAAGTACTTTAAAAATATTTTTTATTATAGTATATATATTTATTTACTTTCGTGATTTTTCTTTTAGTTTTAGGTCGAAAACTTGCAGAATATCGAGATCGGCGTATATTACCGTCCTATACATGGTACCATTTGCTTTTAAATAAAATAATTACATAAAAATAACTATTTTCGTAATAGTTTTCAGCATAAATATTTTTTGTAACTTTTTTTCGATTTAAAAACAAACAAACATAGAATCTTTGTTCCGGTTCGGTTAATCAATCGGCCTTTGAATCGACTAAAATAATTATTAACTAAATAATTGCTTATTGTCTAAAATAATTGCACAAAATTTAACACGATTTGTACAATTGGTTTGAAAGATGTTCTGTACGTAGGAAAGTAAAATTTCCAATACCTGGAGGACAAATTTGAGTAACTCCAAAACAATGAGGTCCATTAAATTCTATCGTTAAAAGTACAACAGTATCGTTAAAAGTAAACAGTGAATGTTAGCTCTTTATAAATGATGCCATTTGCTTATATATATATATATATATATATATATATATATATATATATATATAGCTGTTTTATAACATTTAGCAACATAATATTTTTATAGCGTGTTTTCGATTTTCAATAAATAAATAAATAAATATAAAATCTTTAACAGATTTAAGATCTTGGTCAGTTCCCCCCCTAGAATCAGCAGGCCTCCGTCGATCTTCAATTGAAATAATTGCACCAAATTAATTTGATTTGCTCAATTTGTTCTAGAGATATCGTCTTCACAGACAGATACACAGACATCATTGAGAAAAGGATTGATTCGTAATCAGTGATGCTTAAATGAACGTCAAAATCCAAGAGACAAATTCTTAACCGTACCATAATATTTTCCCTTTATATATAGAGGAGACTCGTGTTAGTTGATACATTTGATTTAAAATTTTTGTACATTTTTAACACTTTACAACATCGTTGAAAAGTGTTTATGACTTTGTTCATTCTGTCTGTCTGTCTGTCCGCTCGCACGATAACTGCCGTAAAAATGACTTTATCAAAATGAAATTTTAATATGTTGTTGACACGGTCTGTGGGACATATGGGAATGTACATGAAAAATATCATCCAATAAGTTTTGGATTGAACCCGGGTTGAAGAAATGAAATAAATTGAACCCTAAGGGACCTAAATTTTCAAACACTTTTTTAGCGAATTTAAAATTCACAAATTGCTTCGAAAATTTTAGGAAATATTCAAATTATCTCACCTAAAATATATAAAAAAAAATTTCAGCAAAATATGTTCGGTAGTTTATTAAATATAAATTAAAATAATAATTGTACCTATATTACATGAAAAGATCACGTGACCCACTTCAAAATAAAATATGGCATCCATCTTGTGTCAAAATCGTGATTTTTAAAGTTCTTTTTAATTTATATTTAGTGTTGCATCCGTCCTAAAACCGCTTTATTTTTGCTTAAATATATATATTTTTTATTTTTATTTTTTTTCTGTGCATTTATATACTGCGCCAACGCAATTACAATATTTTGGAGTTTAAATCAAACTTTGATCATTTCTACAACGACTTTCACGTATGGAGAAGCTGTAAGATGAGTTGTATAAGAATTGCTGAATTTCTTTAACGCAAAATTATTTAGCTCTGGAGTCTGCAATATGGCTGATATGAATGAAACATTCATTGATTTTACATAGAGAAGCAGACGATTCCATATTACTGCTTTTTTGATGAAGTTTTAAGCATGGAGTTAGAAAAGAATTTTACCTCCATGATTTTACGTTTTTAAGTAAAATAAATTATTGTAGTATTGTGATAATTTTAAAAATATCGCCGCTGAATGAAAGGAATGGAAAAAATTTTATGAATGAAATATTCACTATTTTTATATAGAGAGCCAGGCGATTTATATTTCGATGACGTTATTTGAATAAAGTTTATTTGTTTTTGATGAAGTTTTCAAATATAATAAATTATTGTAGTATTGTAATATTTTTAAAAGTATCAACGCTGAATGCATCGTATTTTAGAGATGTTTAAATAAAATTGCATTTCAGTTGGAAAGTGTTTCATAATCAATTCTTTATGCATTGATCTTTCTTGTTTTTACTTATTTTAAAAATTTTCAAAAATATTAAAATTTTCTTCGTTTTGTTATCTATTGATTGCGCTAATTAAAATGTATCAGAATAGAGTTAGAAACCATGAAGTCTGTTTTGTTAGCCAAATAAATGGGCATCAATTTGTTCCAGCTTGGGTCAAGTTGATACTGATAAGGAAAATGTTATTCTTATCATAAAAACTGTAAGCACACATTGTTTTATGGTGTGCAAATTATTTTAATAATATTAAGAATACATATAATGAAATATGAAATACTATATAGCATATTACTCTGGGTTATTAATATTTCATCTTTTCATTTTTACTATATATTTTCCCCTGGACTGTTTGTAAGACAGGTCAATTCCAATCACTGTTCAGAGAACAAGTGAAAATAATTAATTAGATGTAATTTGGGTAAAGTAAAAGCATAATAGTATGAACTAGAGCTCCTACTATATACTAGAGCTCCTGTACTACAGGCTGACTTATCAAGCATATTGAAGCCCATAATGTACTATACTACAGTTACAGAAATTATAAAATTAGTGTTTAAAATAAATACTTTATATAAAAAAAAGAAGTTTCAATTAGAATATTGTAGAATTTAGCTCGCACAAGTATGCTCCAGTACCGGGTATCCAATTATTTATTAGCCATTGTTTTCTTCTGTCTTCGTTTCTAGGAAAGCGAAATAGCCTAAAACCCTTTCTAGAATGATTAGAGCAGTTCGGCGCAGAACAACCACCCATAATTATTTCAATTATACTTCCTAAAGTGAAAATACGAATAGAGCTAATGCTAATGGATTGCGCTTCCAGCTATGGTGGGCTTCAATATGCTTGATGAGTCAGCTCGTATATAGAGGAGCCTTAGTATATACGATCGCGTCACATTGTAATTATGATATGCAGAGAAAGAGTAAAACAAATACAATAAACAACAACCGAATTATCTTACAATTAAGTACCAGATAAGCTCTCAATCCGAGAGAAAGTTAAAATGTTTAGCCAAATTGTTCAGAAGACATCACAGAGCTACGCAAAAATTTATTTTGACCAATGAAAGCAGTTTTGCTTGGATAAATTTTACTTAAATAAAGTTATATCTCGTAATACACATTTATACTGACCATATAAATAAGATAGATCAATAATGTATAAAGCATTGATTAAGAAACACTTTCCAACTGCAATGCAATTTTATTTAAACATCTCTAAAATGCGATACATTCAGCGGTGATATTTTAAAAATTATCACAATACTACAATAATTTATTATGTTTGAAAATTTAAAACTTCATCGAAGAAAAAATAAACTTTATTCAAATGATGTCATTGAAATATAAATCGCTTGGCTCTCTATATGAAAGTAGTGAATATTTCATAAACTTTTATTCCGTTCCTTTCATTCAGCGGTGATATTTTTAAAATTATCACAATACAACAATAATTTATTTTACTTAAATGCATAAAACCATGGAGATAAAAGTACTTTCTAACTCCATGAAAATTAGTCTTCGTTGTAGAAATAATCAAAGTTTGATGATCAAAATATTGTAATTGCGTTGGCGCAGTATATAGATAGATGCACAGAAAAATAAAAATAAAAATAAAGCGGTTTTAGGACGGATGCAACACTAAATATAAATTAAAAAGAACTTTAAAAATCACGATTTTGACACAAGATGGATGCCATATTTTATTTTGAAGTGGGTCACGTGATCGCTTCATTAATATGGGTGCAATTATTATTATTTATTATTTTAATTTTTATTTAAAAAACTACCAAACATATTTTGCTGAAATTTTTTTATATCTTTTATGGGATAATTTAAACATTTCTTAAAATTTTCGAAGTAATTTGTGAATTTTAAATTCGCTTAAAAATGTTTGAAAAATTAGGTCCCATAGGATTCAATGTATTTCATTTTCTCAACCCGGGTTCAATTCAAAACTAATTAGGTGATATTATTTATTTATATATTCCCATATGTCCCACAGACCGTGACACCTTCTCAACAACATACTAAAATTATATTTTGATAAAGTCATATTTTACTGCAGATATCGTACGAACGGACAAACAGATAGAATGAACAAAGTCATAAACACTTTTCAACTATGTTGTAAAGTGTTAATAAAAAGTCTTCACTTTTTTCCGAAGAAACAAAATTTTGAATATACGTTATCAAACAATTTCTACTGACTTAACAAACCCGTGTATCAACTTGACTCAGTCTCCGTTACTATGTACAGTAGGGAAAGTAAAAATCTTCACCAGAGTTTGGTGCATTTTACATTTGAATTTATTAAACAGAATGCTGGATTAACGATCGCGTCCAGGTAAACCAACAGGTTCTGTGTCCCATCAGAAATTTGAATTAGTGGAAAAATAGTTTGCTAATTATTTATCATTTTCTAAAGCTATGCAATTTACAAAGAAAGCATGCATTCTATAAAATCGCTTAGTTTGTTAGTTATTATATCTATTGAAAGTAAACTAATAAAAAAAATACTGTTGATATAATAGGTAAATTTATTACAAGAACAGAATTTTTATAATTATTGGCTTTGTAAATGTGAACATCATTTTAATTTTTATTAATGTTAATTTTTTTTTTAGAATTTTCACTATTTAAAAAAAGAACACAGTTAAATAAATATTTAAATTGCTTCATTTATTTGAATGTCCTTTTAGCTTTTCAATGTTTTCTTTGTTAAATATTATTACGTTGAAAAAAATCCTCGTAAAATTATTTTAAAACAAATTATTGGTCTTAATTCTTCATCAACGATTTTTAATATACAGGGTGTTTAAGCATATAGTTGATCTCGCCTTTTGACTTTGTTCTAGACACATCATCTAATTTGAAGGTGATTAATAGTAAATGCCAAAGACTTTCATATATTTTCATTTCTGGTGGGTGATATTTTCATAAAAGTCGTGGATTTAAATTTTTGTACACTTTCTTGAGCAAAAATATTCAATTAGAAAAAGTTGCGGTGTACAATACCTAGTCTAAGGAAAATAAACCTGATACAATTATCTACAATATTCAGTGTGTTATTGTCTATAACAGAAAAGGAAATTTCCCACTACAAATCATGGGTCAGCTCTAAATAAAATTGTGCAGACACTTTTTATGCAAACTCTGGTTTCAATACGCAGTCAACTAGCTCTTCCAGCACGAATCAGAATAGAGGAAAACTCAATTCTAATTTATCACTTTATGCCTATTCTGATAGTTCTTTATTTCTATTATAAATATTTTCACGAATATTGCATCGGTATTTTTCTTATTAGAGGAGTTACTGTACATCTCAACATTTTCTAATTGAATTGATTTTGCATTTTAATTATAGAAAGGTGGCATAATATTAAACAATATGAATAAATTTTACAATTAAGAGTTTAGGCCTGAGTGAAAATGAATAATTAGCACTTATTATTGGACATTGCATTTATTTATAATAGACTTTGGGAATGAAATTTACCCGCGACAGTTATTACAGGAATTTTCAATATTTGTTCAGTGTATATTGTCAAAGTTTTCGTTCTACTTTAGACAGCTCATTTTCTAAGCCTTTACAACTGTAGTAGCTTATAGTCGCACTATACTTATGATTTATTATCTTAGAATTGCAACCGAAGAAAAAGCCCTTCATAAGACGAGAGTAAAGTTGCGCAAGACTTCTTATCCGCCATCTATAAGGTTGCAAAAGATTATCTCCCATCTCATCCTCCCGCTTGCAGCACTTGCTCTCCTAATATCCACAGACATATGCGAGCCCCCTAATAAAACGCAATTAATTTTTGACCCTCTTGACCCTTAACAAAACGTACCTTTCCCCTGTAGAGTGAGACTCACCATAAAGAATACTAAATTAATAATTTTTTCAAAGCGACAGGATTATAAAAAAAAAACCAGTTTAGTTAATAGGGTAGATTTTTTGAACCATTGAATTTTTGTCAATTTGACGATGTTTTCGTTGATTTGGCTATGTTTCGTCAATTTTGCGACATTTTTCAAAAGTATCCAAATCTATCGCCAAGTGGGACGAACTGACAGACAGACAAACCATATCAAGATATAATTAATATACCATCTTCTAACAAAACACAATTAATTTATTGTTCCCTAGATCCCCTAACAAAAATACCTGACCTACGAACACCGATACTTGCTATATTTTGAATCAAGTAAATTAATTAATAATTCCCAAAAGCAGCACAGCTTATTATGTACAAATTGAACTTATTGATGTATTGTATGTATTGTACAAATTGAACTTAAATTTTCAAGATATTGGAAATTTTCATTAATTTGGCGTAAATTTTGTTAATTTGCCCGCAGTGTATGCATATCCTCGCTTATCCACTGCTTACAACACCTCCCCACAGTCAAGGTCAGAACGGCCTAGATGGTTAGCAATTCGACCAGCTGACAATTCTGGCCAAAGACACGGCTTTTCTTAAACTTTGTCAGTTGTTCGTAGTAGCGTATTGTGCGTCGTCTAAGCATGCTTATTACTTATCAACCTCCACCTAGTATTTACGGCATGCAACGACTGTCTAGGAATATTTCTTATACGTCACAGTCATTGCGATTCCAGCTCCTACCTGTGACATGTATTCATGCGTAATCGTACTAAACTGTAATCATTTGCATATCTGCCTTAGACATAGTAGTTCACCAGTTTTCGCTGTAATCGGATGGGTATGTCTGGATGCGTAATTTTTTTTTTTTTTTTGCTAAAGAGTGCACTTAGATTTATTGTTGTTACTAATCTTATTTGTCAGGAATTAGGCCAGAACAAGCCCATAACAAGCCCTATGATAAAGTGAGAGAGATTGTTGTTGGTTCAAAGACACCGGGTACTTCATGGTGGAAGTTGAGTTTTGCCTAGTTTAGATCGGAACCCAGTGGAAAGGGAGCAGTCACAGGGTCCATACCCTCCATCCAACGACTCATCATTTCTCGAAAAGACTTTTGGACTGTCAGATTTATTTTGCCCCAACTCCGCATAGACACGCGGATAGTTTTGGGCGAGACGAGAATCGAATTCGGGGCTTCCTCACGTGATCTATTCGCCCTAACCACTGAGCTATCCTGGCCCTGCACTTAGATTTATAAAACACAAACGATTTTGTGGCAAAAATATATAACACGTGTAAATATTTGAACTTACAGTCTACACTCCAAAGCGTGTAAGGTTCTAATATAGTCAGAGTGAATCGTTAAAATGTCATTTTATACATTTTCTTTTTCTTTATGTGTAAGAAAGGTGACTATTTTATCAATTCTTTGAAATCTGAAGGTTTCATCACAAGCAGAACAGCTTCCAAAAATAGTTTGAGAATAATGACATCCGACGGCAATCAATAACAGTTAGGTGTTTCGTGAAAGTGCTTTCTCTATTTTTAACTTGGCGTATTTTGCTACATCCTTTAATAAATTTTCGAAGATAATAATCTTTTCTAGATTGGTTTTGGATATTTAAACAAAAAGATAGAAATCTCCTTCTCGTCTTAACATTCGATTACATTAGAAAGTAATACTTAAGTGCTTTTTCGTTTCCACGAGGTTTAATAAAACAGTTTTATTCGAAGAACGATCGAATGTATTTCTGTGTCAAAAGCTGAAAATGGTTATTTTTATCAAATATATGATTTTTGTGGAGTGAACATGTATGTATATCCAGGGTCCGATCGACTCATTTAAGGGACTGAAGAACAAAGCCCTCCTCTGTTCCTCATTAAAAAAATATTATACATTCGAAATTTTACTTTTTACTAATTTTATAAAATTGAAATTAGCCTTTATAACTCATGTAAGTATGTGCTTAATATCCTCAATTTAAACATTTGCAAAATTTTGCATACGGCATATGTTATTCCTATCTTATTTTGGACTTGAATTTATTTATAATACATATATATATATATATATATATATACATATATATATATATATATATATATATATATATATATATATATATATATATATATATATATATATATATATATATATATATATATATATATATATATATAAGAAAAAAAAGGTTTGAAGATCCAATGAAAGAAAAGTAAGAATTTGTAACACGAAAATTCGAATATCTAACAGGCTTACGAAATAAAAGCGCAATAAATTAAATTTGCGCAATAAATTAAATGAATTTTGTTTTGTCATTCCTATTTACCCAATTTTACATTTGCATAATTGCAAAGTTTTCATAATTTTTAAAGTTTGCTACGATATTTTTAATATATATATATATATATATATATATATATATATATATATATATATATATATATATATATATATATATATATATATATATATATATATATATATATATATATATATATATATATATATATATATATATATATATATATATATATATATATATATATATATATATATATATATATACTCTAGTCGTTCAGATTAGCTGTTTCTACTTATATCTAATATTTGTTAAATATCATCAGAGTTTTAGTAAATTTTGTACTGCACCCCAGAATTTTTCACCAAATATATGATAAAATGAAACTAATATGAAGAGTGAGAAATAATGCTTAATAACATTTTTTCAAATAAATTGCCAAACGTCAGAAGACTAAATCAATTGTCAAATTCTTCCATTTATTCAAATTAAAAACGAAAATTTTAAAATTTGTATAAAATAGAGATGGCTAGCTAAAATATGGGCCCTCATCAGAAGCGGAGTGCGGGATCTGAAGCAGCTGCTTTTCCCACAGGTATAGCAAGTAAGTAGATTGGCAACATTGCTTGGTAGATCCGCGGAACTGCATATATCCTTCACGATATGTGGATCCGCGACAGTGCGCATATCTTTCATGATATGTAGATCCGTGACAGTTTTGTTATATCCTTCATCATATACAGATCCACGACAGTGCATATATCTGATGTATCTTTAACACTATCCTGCCATGAATTTGTAGCAAAGGGAAAAGCAGTTAATTTATATGTAATTTGATGCTCGTAAGCTATGCTAGATGCAGTGAATGAGTTTAGTGACTAAGACTCAATTAAACTCAGAAGAAACGATCTTTGGAATATGCGAAAAAAATTAGTTTCAAAAATCACTTCAAAATTAAAATCTGCACTGCACGTTACTAAATGTATCAATGATGGATATTTAAAAGTGTAATTGTAAGTAAAATTATCCCAAAGCTTATGCGTAATCAATAAATTGTGTTTATCAAAGAATATAGAAAAAGCATTTACTGTTATTTTAGTGAAGCAGCTTCATAAGCAAATCACGTTTAAGCATGGTTAGAGTCATTGCCCTTTCCTTATCTGCAAGAATAACATGAAACGTCTTGCGTCTTAATAAATAGCAACAATCTGCAAAAATTAAGGTTTATTCCAAACTTATTCAACGCGCACACCAACAAATTTATCGTTGGTTGATGTACCTTTTCCGCAGTCTTTTCATGTATTATACACGCACACACACACATATATATATATTTATATATATATATTTCCTATATATATTTTTGATTTTAAAGATCCTTTTTATAATACTTAGATCTCTGATCTTTATGTAGTAATTTTAGCTCTATATAATGCTTATACTACTTATCATACTACTCATACTATATTTACCAAATTTCCTAAACTTCTTCACCTTGTTCTTTGCAATAATTATATAGTATTTCAAGGTAATAAATTATACTTACAAGTCTCAGGAGTTCCACAAAGTGGCCGTAGTAGCAGTATATTAGCTAATTTATACCTTTATCATTATGAAAAATCTTTTATTTCAACACATTATAAAATTTACAGATATGTTGATGATCTGATTTGTTTTGTTTTTACAGACAACTGTGTCATAGATATATATTTCTATCCGGATAATTTGGAACTAATTCCTAATGAAGCCACTATTTGTAATAACATTAATTTTTTAGACTTGCAACTTATTATTGAACCTACTAATAGGATAGTTACTAATTTATATGATAAAAAAGACTATTTTAACTTTAACATTAATAAAATATTACCTTTTAATTCCTGTAACTCGATTCAACTGTTTAGAAATATTATAATTATCAGCTTTTTAGAATTTATAGATTATCTGATAAAAATTTCATGCTATGCATATTAATGAACTTAAAATTACTAGCAAATTATATAAATATCCAGCTTATTTAGTACATAGTATAGTTAAAATGCTTGGAATGGTAGATTATACTTAAATTCTCTCCTTAGTATCTTATTTCAGACAGACATCCACTTTGTCTTGAATAAGCATTACCATGTATTTATATGTTCTTACTGTTGAATATCACCTTTTATCGTCTTTTCGCATTACTGTTAGTTCTTTCTCACGATTGGCAACAGCTGTTCTCAACTTTTTATTTTTTGAGATTGGCAACATTGGTCTTTTTATTCAAGGCTCCAATGGATCAGACGTATGCAATGTTTTTTCAGGTATTCTTGTTTCCTATTATTTTTTAATCTTTATGCATGTTGTCCAAGTTATTAAAGTTTATAGATATAATTTATCACTGATATCAGAAACATGCCTTTTGTGTTCATTTTTATGAAATACTTGGACTCGATAAAGAGTTTTATCGAAATAAACAATTCATTATTAAGTCTAGGGCTTATCCACGTGTAAAGCTTTCATGCTTGGATTTTATTTGATATTATTTTATCGATTCCTTTCCATTGATGTTTTTTGTTTGTCTTCAGCTTGATGACTAGAGGTTTGCATTTTTGTTTTCCACTTGATTGATGATTCTCTGTTGGATACTTTTATTTATAACACATTTAGTAATGTTGGGTTTTTTTTAGTTGAAACTTCTCTCTATTCTTTTATTGGATTTTCAAACTTTTACTATTATATATATATATATATATATATATATATATATATATATATATATATATATAGGAAATTTGTTTTCAATTATCATTCATTTCACCCCTTGAAATTGTTCTATTTCGCGAAAAAATAATATCTGTAAAATTTTATTGCAATCGAAAGATAAAAACACGTGCCGACGGGCGTGCTTTTATAGGGACAGCTTTATTTTTCCCGCCACTCCTGCTTTTCTCTTTTCTTAAACTATCTTACTGTTAGCTTCATGCAACGTTTTTGGCAAGATGCCAAAAATACAAGTTTTAAACCTTCTATTGCAATGCAATAACTTCAGATTAACCTGTGTCGATAACAGTGCCACAGCCGAAAAAAATTCTGGAAGGGAGGAGAGGGGGGGGGAATCGGGGGAGAGGGGGGGGGGAATCCCTCAAAAGTTCTAAGAGAGCGGCAATTCTTTAGAGCAGATGTTGGAAAGGAATCTTTATATCTTTCCTGCAGAAATCATATATTTGAAATCATACTTAAAAGTGTTTTTCAGTTAAAAATGCCCTCTTCATCAGGTGCAAATTTTTAAACTCTTTCAACAGGCATGGCTTAAAATTAATAAAAGAAAAATGAAGTCTTGTAAAGAAAAAAAAATGTTCGAAAAGTTTTATGTTTAAACCTAACAGAAATCCGACGTATTATAATGCCACACCTACAAATGTGATAGTCTCTCTCTCTCGAGATGATTATAAAAAATTCTTAGAGTTTGCAGAAATTTTCATTGAAAACAACACAAATGAAATATCTCTTCGAGCTCAAGGAGCATACCATCAAGTGCGATAGATGGCAAAAATACTTTATTGCTTCACAATATTACTGTCTCGTGATAAATTTAAACTTACCTTCAAGGAAAGAAAAGGCATTTGTGGCATATTCATATTTCTTGTAAGAATATATATTAAGGCTTTGGCTCATACTGAGCCTTTGGCTCAAGAGGCATCCAACCATGATATGCAATTTTTCAAAAAGCTCATTGAGTTTAAAAGTTCATCTGTGGATCTAGATATATCTCGTATCACACTTAACAAACTCAAAAATCATTTATGGTATCTCTTTCCAGAAGCTTGTGCTTTAGCATTGTTTTGATGAAGGTTTAGCTGTTGAAACTAAAATGAAAATGGTACAGAATCTAGTGAAAGACGGAACTCAAGAAAAGCGTGTCAAGCGAATAATATAAAAAAATGAGGACATTCTGGACTAATAGATAAGTCTATTGAGGACTTCATTTCAGAAGACAGCAAGCAACTTTTTGAAATATTTAATATTTCAGCAGATTTCCTTAATATAGATTCAGCTTCCTGGCCTGAAAGTATAAGAAAGCCTCAGTTGTGCAACAATTAAAGGTGGCCAATAGTACAGCTGAAAGAGGGGTTAAGTTGATAGAGGACTACAACAAAATACTAACAAAAAACCGAAGACCAGAAACAATTTCTATTGTTGCAAGTTATCACTGACTACAGATATCGATATCCTGATGCGAAGAAGGAGACTGTAACAAGAAAAATGGAGTGAGATTTTCATTTGTTTTCCATTTGTTGATATTTCTGTCATTATCTGTACATAAGCTGTATATAGCATAAACAAACATTCCAAAAATAATGCACGGTATCATCTTTTGGAATATTTATTCATTAAAATTAGAACGTTTTTCTTGAAGTAATGAATTGTAAAGTATTTTATTGTACCCTTGTATTGATATTATTCAATTTCACATAAATTTACTAATGATGAAAAAAAAAATAATCTACAATCGGCGTCCGCAACACTTTTTATTATTCATATGAAGCTAAACTTTACAAAAATAATTTTTTAACCACTAAACGATTTTAAGGGATGCCTCCAAAAAAATTAAAAAAGTTGAATATTTTGGTCACCCAGCATCCTAGACACAATGTCCACTTAGAATTCAGGCAGGAAAAGATCCCACACCCAAAGTAATATTTTATCTTTTATAACTGGGGGAAAAAGTAAAATTGAAAATGGCAGTCAGGCCATATCCGTTATTTCATATGAAAATGGTTACATTGAAGTCTACAGATTGTGATCATGATCAAAATCAAACGATCATAATTGGATAAATATAGTGGTTTAATTATGTTTAATTTAAAATACAAAAACAGTTATGAAAAATCGTCATTTCTTCAAAAAGTGTACTATGTTTACATTTTGAAGCAAACATATTTCCTCACTTAGCACTTTAAAAAACACGCGAATTTTTCATTTTTTAGATTTAGAACTTTTGAGAAATCCTCTCCTCCAGAAATTTTTTTCGGCTGTTGCACTGTTATGGCCACAGGTTAATATAAAACTGTTGCAATAGAAGCTTTACAACTTGTTTTTCTGCAATCATATCAGGAATGTTGTATTAAACTAACAGTGAGGTAATTTAAGAAGAGAGAACAGCTTAAGTGGCGGGAAAACGAAAACTGTCCCTACAAAAGCATGCCCGTCGGCACGTGTTATTATTGTTCAATTGCAATAACATTTTACAGATATTATTTTCTCCTGAAATAGAACAATTTTAAAGGGTGAGACTGAAAAATTAAAGAAGTTGAATATTTATTTTCTTTCAAGCATCCAATTTATAATTCTATACATTTTGGTCATCTATTTAACAAGTTCAAACATTTATTGCCTATTGGAGATTTGAGTGTTTCAAAGACTTTTAAATACAACAGGCCTATTGGTAGATCTATATGTAATTATAATGAAATTTCACAATCTCTCTCCATAGATCATGATTCTATGTCAATTGTAGATAATGAATGTATTTGCAAAGTAAACAAATATGCTAAATATCTAAATCCAGACTTGGGGCATATAGTTACAGGAGACTTAGGTATAGTTTAAGATGATACTTTAAGAACCATTATGTCATTTGGCACTAAGTTCAGGCTACCATCTTGTAATAATTCTTTTAAAGTTTTAAAATCAATAAATCTTGACCTTGATAAATATATATATAAATTAGCTTCTAATATGCTCTGCCTTTAGAGGCATTTAATATGTGGAAATTTTCTTTATTAGAATTTATTAAAAATGCTATTAGTAGTATTAAATTGCCTAGATCTTATATATAATATTGATAATATAAAACACCCCATTAATGATTTACAAAGATCTTTTGTTGTTACCTATGTTGATAAAGCCTCTAATAATTATGCTATTATCTGTAAAAAAAATTCTATATACAATTTCTGTTAGATTATTTAAAGAATAGTAGTCCATTTAAACTAGATTCACATTCCATTAATAGTATCAAATAGAAAATTATCAATATGTATAGTGATTTAAATATTAAATATAAATTTCTTAAATTTCCATACATAGTGCTTATTCCTAAATTTCATAAAAATCCTATTAAATTTAGAACAGTAACTAGTGGTCATAATACTTATTCTACTATTGCGAGTAAATTACTACTAAATTATTTAAATCTAATAAATGATAGTTTACGTCAGTCTAGCAATAATTACCTTATTCTAAATAATAGTAAAGAATTAAATAATAAATTAACATCACTAAGAAAACTAAAAGAATTTCAAACTTTTGATTTTAAGGATCTTTTTAATAATATTAAAATCTCAGATCTATATGATGTAATTTTAGCTCTATATAATGCTTATATTACTAATCATTTTTAACAAATTTTATCAATTTTCCTAAACTTCTTTACTTTGTTATTTTCAATAATTATATTTTTCAAGAAAATAAATTATACTTACAAGTCTCAGGAGTTCCACAGGGTGGCTGCAGTAGCAGTATGTTAGCTAATTTATACCTTTATCATTATGAACAGTCTTTTACTTCAATAGATTATAAAATTTACAGATATGTTGCTGATCTGATTTGCTTGGTATATACTGAAAATTATGTCATAGATATAGATTTCTATCCAGACAATTTGGAATTAATTCCTAATGAAGCAACTGTTAGTAATAATATTAATTTTTTGGATTTAAATCTTTTTATTGAACCTACTAACGGAATTGTTACAAATTTATATGATAAAAAAGACTATTTTGATTTTAACATTAATAAAATATTATCATTTAATTCCTACAACTCGATTCAATTGTTTAGAAATATTATACTTAATCAGCTTTTTAGAATTTATAGATTATCAGATAAAAATTTCATTCTACGCATATAAATAATCTAAAAATTACCAGCAAATTACATAAATATCCAGCTTATTTAGTAAATGGTATAGTTAAAAAGTTTAGATTATCTGAATTTTCATGAATTCTCTTCATAGTATCTTATATTAGCTAGACATCAACGTTCTCTTGTATTAATAATACTTTACATTTACATCCACTTAAACATTAGCCTTACTATTATAAGCCCCACTATTTTGTAGCTCTTACTGTGTAATATTACCTTTTAATATATATATATATATATATATATATATATATATATATATATATATATATATATATATATATATATATATATATATATATATATATATATATATATATATATATATATATATATATATATATATATATATTTATATATCGATAACTGCTTATAATTTGCGTAAATGTCCCTTATGATTTATTTGATTAGAATGCCTGTGTTTCCGATTCGAGTAAATCTATTTTCGATGGGTTTCTTGACTCGGCAAGCTTTGTGTTTTCTGAATGGAAATAGAGGATTTTTCCAAACTTTTCCTGTACAGTCTCAATGATATATTTTGCGTTATAATTAATTTATTGAAAATTTCAAATTCGCATCAGAAATATACGGAAGTAAAATACACTTTGGAAGACTTGAATGTGGCTTTGTTAAGAGCACGGTGTTTAAAATAATGTCCTGACGTTGTAAATGCTAAGAAAAACAGTAAAATTTACTTATTAGCTAATACGAAAAATTAGAATTCTGTAAAAACAGTAAACTTAAGTTGTTTGTGCTGCAAATAATTAATTTTCTTTATGCGCAAAGTATTGCAAATTACGTAATAGAGGGTACAAAATAAACGGAAACTAAAATGTATTTAAAATTAAGGAGTATTTGTCTGCAATAAAATGGCTTCTTCGTGACGAATAATTTTTTTTTGTTTGCCTTTGAAACAGGTTGATATTATTTATTACATTTTTATGCTGTTATTAACGTTCGGCAGCAGTTTGAACGAAATTTTATAAGCGTTATATGTATTATGTATAATGATACCACGCGTTAGGAGGCAGACGAATTTAAATTTCACATTCACGCCAACTCTGCCACCGTCTTTTGAGGAAATAAGCAAAATGTACTTTACCCTAATAACGCATCTGTTACAAAATTTTAAAAGTTAAATGTTTTATTTTTTCTTTTAACAAACCGAACGGCGTATTATAAACAATTAGTATTTAAGCATGTCAAAGACAGGAAAGCTAAAACTCTTAAAAATTAAGGTTGCTCCAGTGATCGATAGCGTCAACAGAAAAAAAAAATTGTGTGTGTGTGTGTGGGGGGGGGGGGGGGGAAATCAAGTATGTTGTTTCGCATTTCTCTGAACTTTAATGGGTTCTTTCTTGGCAACGCCACTTCTTTGTGCCAAGATTCAGTTTTCTAAGCCACCGGGGCCTGCTTGAGGGTCTGGAATGAGTTCGAAAAAACCTCATAACCTCCGCTGCGGGGGATCTAAAATCCGGCTTTAAGTTCTATCCGATGGTCGATATTATAAGTGTAGAAGACCCAGACCGTCCGACTCGTCCAGGGGACTAAGAGCACCTATTTGGACGGCCGGGGATATTATAAGTGTGTAAAAATTCAGCCTTCTAGATTACCAAGGGGAAATATGGAGGTTCTGGAGAAACTTTCTAACTCCCTTTTCTCCGCATCCCGGGGGGGGGGGGGGATTTAATAGAAAATTCGATTCGTTCTCACTCGTGGCTGATACTATAAGTGTGCAAGGATCATAGGCGCCGATTTGAAGAATAATTGGGGGGGGGGGGGTCCGGAAATTTTAAATCAAATGACCCATGTATTATTTAAGAGATGTAAGTCTAATTTAATTTCATTCAGTCAGATTATTTGGTACAATAAGACGTCTGAAATGCTAAAATGAAACAAATTATAGTTAAGTACAGAAAAATATTTTTTTCTCTTGATAATTATTTATTTCATTTATTTTGCTTCTGTAACATTGTTGTAATACAATATACAAATGCTGTGTGAATTTCCAATTCAATTATTTTTATAAAATATATATATATATATATATATATATATATTTATAATATATATATATATATATATATATATATATATATATATATATATATATATATATATATATATATATATATATATATATATATATATATATATATATATATATATATATATATATATATATATATATATATATATATATATATATATATAAAATTTATTTTTAGGTATTTTTATCAATGTTAAAAAAGTGAAGAAATTTCTCTTTAAATCATTTGAGTTAAAATCTTGTATTCAGAATACAATAAACAGCCAGAGGGGGAAATTCCTATGCACTCGATTTTATATATAGTAAACAGAGAATGAATAATGAAAAACTTGAAGAATTAATAATAAAAACATAATTTATGTATGTATGCGTACATTTCCCTCGTTAAATATGCACAAAAACATTAGGGGTTCGAGGAACCCACAACAAAATGTTTGGGAGTTCAAAAACTGTCTTGAACCCACGAAGTCGGCACCTCTGGCAACTATTCAGTCCTCCAGGTTACCGGGTTGTTTCTGAAAGGTCTGGAAAGACTAGACAATTATTACAAGTGTAAATGAAATCATTTAGTAAATAGTAAACTTTTTTCCTATAATGTATTTACATCAAAAGAAAATTTACTTCTTTAAAACTTTTATCATATTTCACCAGAGTCCTAGTATTTGTCCTAGTATTTCACAATGTAATTTAGTAGCAATATTATCTCTCGTCCCTTTTCTCTAATTATGTTCTTTCGTCCCCATTCTATCATTTCTCTATATCACTTGTCTTGTTTTTATGGCTAATAATATCCGTTTCTAATGGAGCAGAGGATAGAGAAATGACCCTATTATATCCATATTTCGCGTTATGTCACGGAAGGGTATATAATATTTTCAAAATACTGTTTGTTTTGAAGTATTATGAAATATTTTATAAGAAAAAAATTATAATTAAATTATAAACCATTTTATAAGCAGCAAGTTGAACATTCTACAGTTAAGGTCTTTGAGTAAGTGTTTAACTGCAGCTACAAACATCAGGACAATATTTTTTGATAATGTTTCAGTAACATAATAAAACTACACTCTATTCTTGCCTGCCAACGGCCCTACCGTGCTGTAAACACCGGTTTTCGTTAGATCACCGAAGTCAAGCAACATCGGGCGCGGTTAGTACATGAGTGGGTGACCACCTGGGAACACCGCGTGCTGTTGGTACATTTCGGGCGCGGTAGCCCGGTGGTTTGCTCGCTGGATTTGCACGCTGCCACAACTGCCGCCGTGTTCATGCGGAGTACGATCACGTTAAACATGTGGATCCGTAAGTCCTTCCGAGAGGCTGGTGGTAGGGGAAGGAGGGTACGGTCCCTGTGGATGTCTGCCCCACTGGGTTCCGGTCAAATTTGGGTGGCACTTCCCGGTCGTCCAAACGGTTACCTTACACCTTTCTGGTAGGTCGGACGGTCTGGGTCTCAATAACAACAACTCTATTGCCTAAACCTTTGCCTAAACCTATTTGCCTAAACCTTTTGTATCACAAATGGAACATTTTTTTACTACAATATAATACGAAGCACGCGTCATTAAGTCTCTCGGGATGAACGGGATTTGAAAGTCCCGTTCATTTTAAATACCCCTTACATACAATTCATTATTATAAAGATAATTTTGTACAGCAAAAACAAAGATTCTTATACTTCTTTTTAGGAGAATTGAATTAAATATTTTGATAAAATATTTTGCATAACGAAATTATTTAGAATATTATAGGAAAGAAAAATCAAACCGTTCATTTATAAGATATGTTTTTATATCCATTTATTTATTATTCAAATCGAAAAATAATAATAAACATGGAGAACCACATTTAATTTAATTGCGTTGTAACATAATATAAGATAGAATCATTTTGATTTCTGAATACATTTCATGTTGAGTAAAAGCTTGTGAAAAATAAACCATGGCGATAGATTTTCCATTTAAATTCGTGTTTCAAATAATTCATACTTTCAGAAAGTAACTAATTAGCGCAAAACTCTCATACTAAACCCAGAGATAACGTTTTAATTCACTTTAAACAAACGATTTCCAACCTTTTCGTTTGGAAGAACCAGGGAGTTAGAGAGTAGAACGCCTAGGAAAATGTTTCGTTTTTCATTAATATCTCGACAACCCCTGGTCTTAGAAACTCGAATCTTAGGCTAAATTTAAGGGGGGTTATTTCAAAGCTACTCACAAAATTTCATTAAATTCGGTTTAGCCGTTTGATGAGATAAATGAAAGTTCCGTTTTTCACTAATATCTCGAGAACCACTGGTCGTAGAAACTCGAAAGGTGGACTAAATTTTAAGTGGGGCTATTTTAATGCAACCCACAAAATTTCATCAAATTCGGTTTAGCCTTTCTCCCGTGATGATGGGACAGACAAACAGACAGACAGATTTTCAATTTTATTTATATAGATTTCGTACGAATAACGGGTACAATACTAGTATATTATAAAAATAAAAATATTTTAAGGACTTTAATTAATATGCGAAGGAGAAATGATTTTTGAAGTATTTTACCAAATATGATATTTCCCCATCATTTAGTGGATGCAAAACATCTTATCGTAGGAGTTTGCGGAGCATTTAAAAGAAGGTTCCTGGTTAAAACTCCCCCACAAATAAAAAATTCTGTCTATGTTTCTGATGGATGGTACGTTTGATTGGGACGAGATAGCACATGTAATCTTAACCACAATTTATGTTTTGAATGGGGAAATATTGACAAAATAATTTAATTTGTCTTTCATAACTCCCTATCTAGAAAATAATTCCATTAGTGACAATATGTTTTAAAGGATTTTAATGTCAGTTTTTTTTTTAATTTTTATTATTTCATGCCATTTGATCCAACTTGCATAACATTAATTAATAAAACTAATTTAAAAATCATTAACGAATCATCATAAAGGCATGTTATTGAAGTTTTAAAAGTGTTAGGTGTTAATATTTTGTGTTAATATCACTATTGATCGTAGTAACAAAAGAATTTTTAATGTTGGAATTGGAAGTATAAAATGACTGTTTTTTATTTGCTATGTTAAAGATTTCGTTCACAAATTCTATTTTCAAAGCTAATAGAAGAATCCATATTTTTGTAATAGGCACTTTCGCTAGTTATGTATTTACCAAAGTTACTAGGTTTGTGCAATAAGGCACTTCATCCATATTTAAGTATTAATTTGTTAAATTAAAAAAGTTATATATAGTGTGGCGCTGAAATTGAATAGGGAGAAATCTAATAATAATTATTAATATTAGTGGAGTATAGTAATCATAAGAATTATTCAACGTTGAGTTGTGATTATATTAACCCGCTAATTTGCTGCTGCATCAGGAATACTTGCGTTGGTCACTTTAAGGTAAATTTAATTAACTGGGAGTTCATTAAATACCCAAACTTCTTAACTTTACTAATTTAATAGTTTAACATTAGTGACATTTATATAAATTACATACATAATATAGAGGGGAGATTAGATCCATTAAACTTACCAATATACCTTAGTGGTATGGTCAGATCTCAAACCCGTAGAATTGAATGTAATTTAATTTGTTAACATTATCAACCTCATAATAATAAAATGAAACACGTACCTGGATGTCACAAATGATCGTTGAGCACATTCCACCTCCACTGGATACGCATTATGCCTCTTGTTTCTCTGCACGAAATTGTAAATTCAGTTCATTATTGCTGTTCGGCAACTTTCTCTGCCCACCTTTGATGCTGGTATCGTTAAGTAAAAATCGTCGAGTGATTAAGGTGTCATCAGAGATGTATGGCTGGAGTATTATAAGAAAGTGAGTAGAGATTGCTTCTTACCGAGCCATGCTCAAATAGTTACTCTGAATCCCATGTGTCTCATCTTTTTGACAGAGGTTTCTGATCATCCAAGTGGGTAGCAGTATAAACTACCAAGTGGGTAGTTTTATACAAGCAGTCTGTATAAAAAGAAAGAAATATGTTTAAGGAAACAGAACGATTTCTGAGTTAATATACTTCTTAACAATCGATGTACTAAAACACAGTCTAAAAACCTTTTAACGAGATATGCCCTGTTCTCTGGCCTTCAGATTCATAGAGGCAGGATTTGAACAAAAAGAGACATGTGTATGTATAAGGGCTTTTGATGGTTCGGTGTACACTTTAAACTGCAGCCCTGGTCAAAATTGCCCTTGTGCGTATAAAAAGAGAGTTAAAGTTCTGAAATAATGCAGTCCAGTTTAATACAAGGATTGTCAGCATCGAACGAAGAAACTTTTATTATGAGTCTATTTAACAAGACATTTTTTATCTGCATCTTGTAGGACAGCTGGAACTCTTCATCCTATAAAACAGATGGAACTCTTCATCCTATAGGACAGCTGGAACTCTTCACCCTATAGGACAGGTGGAACTCTTCATCCTATAGGACAGCTGGTACTCTTCATCCTATATGACAGCTGGAACTCTTCATCCTGTAGGACAGCTGGATTCAAATTTTTTGCAGTGCAGTAGTGTAGTAAATGAATGATATGAAATTGAAGAGTTCCCGCTTAATCGATCATCATACTAATATACTTTAGAGAAAAATATCTATTCTTTTAAGAGGGTACGACCATGGGCGTATGCAGGATTTTTTCCAGGGGGATGCTAAAATTATTGCATTCAAAATTTAGAGATTACTATCAACCTTGAAATATGTATTGCTACAAAGTAAATTTGAATAGATGGCATGAGCATCCCTTTTTAAAAATTAGTGTGTATAACACCTAAAAATTAGTATGCAACAACTTTTAAAAATTAGTGTGTACCACCTTTAAAAAATATTTTCCCTTTCATAACATAACTCTAACCCTCCTGGAGGCAAAGCAACCAAACTAACAAATTGGACATTCATAAACATACCAAAAGCAATATTAAGTTTTCCATTTAGGTATAAGTTTAAATTGTTTTTAATAATATACACGTGGGAGAAAATACACAGTTGTAGTTGAATGTTCCAATTCCAAAAAGCATTTTTTCTCTCTCTTATATTGACTTTTAAGTAAATGAACAATTTTCCAGGGGGTGCCAAAGCACCCCTCTGGAAAGCTGTTGGCACCCTTCTGACACTCCCTAAATACGCCCATGGGTACGACTGAATGCAAATTGAAAATTACGAATCAGTACTATGTATTTACATACTGGGAGTACATAGATTCCGTGTAATAAATCTTTTAGGACGAGTGTTGATCCAAATAAGCACGGAAGCACGTCTTCCATTCATTTTATTTGTTTTTATGTCCTTCATACAAGGAAGCAGACCGCCAGTTATTTTTGAACACCGAGCCTAACACTAAGGTAAATAGGTCATCGATTTGCAGCAACTCGCTAACGGCCAGTCGCGTGCTACCTGGTAACACTCAATCATGACTTTTTTTGTAGACAGATACGGGAGTCAAAGATCAATTCGCTACCATTTTGCTAATGAATTATAAGTTTAAACATGCAAACTTAATAGCATGGCACTAAAGCACTAGGTCAGTGTGTTTAACTTTGACCTAAATCAAAGTATGACTTAGATAATTTAACGTACCGACGCGTCAATATTTTCTTACATACGATACAATCTTATCTGTTACAAATAATTAATGCTGTTTGTTACTTTCCCTGCAATACATGGTAATGTATAAGGAAATTATTGGAATCATGCCGAAAATCGCAACTCGAGTTTTCGACGGATCTACACGTTTCGAGATCTCTAGAATACGAAAAAACTATTTTTAACGTGACGTCTGTGTGTGTGTGTCTGTCTGTGCAATGTATGTATCCACTCTAACTGAAAAACTTATAGACCGAATTTCATAAAATTTGGTAGGTAAGTCACTTGGGTATGACCCTGGTGCTGATTAGTTTTTGGTACGATTCGTAAAAACAAAACCCGCCTTTTTTTGCGAAATGACCCGTAAAAATTTCATGTATCCACTCTAACTAAAATACTAATTGACCAAATTTCACAAAATTTGGTAGATAAGTTACTTGTACGATATTCTGGTGCTGATTAGATTTTGGTATTAATCGGAAAAGAACAACCTGCCTTTTTTTACGAAATGACCCGCAAAAATGTCATGTATCCACTCTGGCTAAAATACTAATTGACCAAATTTCACAAAATTTGGTAGATAAGTTACTTGTGGGATACTCTGGTACTGATTAGATTTCGGTATTATTCGGAAAAGAACAACTTGCCTTTTTTTACGAAATGGCCCTCAAAAATCTCCAAAATCTAAAAAAAAGCTACGTATGTTCAAATATATCAATTAAATGCTTGTTTTATACGTACTTTTTAATGAGGAAAAGAATAAGAACAACTCTATTACTCTAGAACTAACCGTTCTCAAGATATTTGAGATATTTCACATTTAGTTATGCGGGCGCGGTAGCCCATTGGTTAGCGCGCTGGAGTTGCACTCGGAAGGCCCGGGTTCGATTCCAGCCGCTGCCAAAACTGCCGCCGTGTTCATGCGGAGTACGATCACGTTAAACATGTGGGTCCGAAAGTCCTTCCGAGAGGTTGGTGGTAGGGGAAGGAGGGTACGGTCCCTGTGGATGCCTCCCCCACTGGGTTCCGGTCTAAATTAGGTGGCACTTCCCGACCGTCCAAACAGTTACCTTACACCTTTCTGGTAGGTCGGACGGTCTGGGTTTCAACAACAACAACATTTAGTTATGCCACTTTTGGGGAAATGCCCAATTAGCTAATAAAAATAGAAATTGAATTAAAAATGCAAATTTTGTGTTATATTGTGCAATTAAACTCAATTTAATGAATTATTAAAGAAATAAAGAAAAAATGAATTTGAGTCTGCAGGGAAAGTCATGTGCTGCCCACATCAGATTTCTGTTTGTTGTATTTATGAATTTGAATTAATAAAATAAGTGAGCGAATACTTTATTACGCAGCTGAGTAACTGTACAGGCATAAAAATATGATGTGGCCAGCACATGGCTTTCCCTACAGACTCAAATTCATTTTTTCTTTATTTCTTTAATAATCCATTAAATTGAGTTTAATTGCACAAAATAACACTAAATTTGCATTTTTAATTCAATTTCTGTTTTTATTTGGTAATTGGACATTTTTCCAAAAGTGGCATAACTAAATGCGAAAAATCTCAAATATCTCGAGAACGGTTAGTACTAGAATAATAGAGTTGTTCTTATTATTTCCCTTATCAAAAATTACGTATTAAACAAGCATTTAATTGATATATTTGAACATGCGTAGCTTTTTTTTAGATTTTGGCGATTTTTGAGGGCCATTTCGTAAAAAAGGCAGGTTATTCTTTTCCGAATAATACCAAAATCTAATCAGCACCAGAGTATTCCACAAATAACTTATATACCAAATTTTGTGAAATTTGGCCAATTAGTATTTTAGCTAGAGTGGATACATAAATTTTTTGTTGGCCATTTGGTAAAAAAAGGCAGGTTGTTCTTTTCCGATTAATACAAAAATCTAATCAGCACCAGAGTATCCTACAAGTAACTTATCTACCAAATTTTGTGAAATTTGGTCAATTAGTATTTTAGATAGAGTGACATGAAATTTTTACGGGCCATTTCGTAAAAAAGGCGGGTTCTGTTTTTACGAATCGTACCGAAAACTAATCAGTACCAGGGTCATACCCAAGTGACTTACCTACCAAATTTTATGAAATTCGGCCAATTAATTTTTGATTTAGAGTGTATATATACATTGCACAGACAGACACACAGACGTCACGCTAAAAATAGGTTTTTCGTATTCTAGAGGTCTCGAAACGTGTAGATTCGTCGAAAACTGGAGTTGCGATTTTCAGCATGATTCCAATACTTTCCCTACACATTACCATGTATTGCAGGGAAAGTAAAAATATATATAGCCAGAATGAGGATTGATATAAGCAAAAATACTTCTTTACATTGTAATGTCCATCGTAGTATATAGGACTCCTAGGACAGCCCCTTAAGCACCCAATAAATTTGTAAGGAAAAAGTCCATTAGTGTACACCTTAGGCCTATTTATAGTAGTGACCATGCCCCATTGAATAAAAGTGATTGCAGAGCCCCTAGCGGAGATTTTAAAAAGTTAGGATAACGATTTCGGCAACATAGTGAGATAGGTGAAAAAAGCCAATTACAAAGTTGTAGAGCATTGTCTATTAAGTATGGCTTGACAGTAGAACTGTTACAGAATGCATTTATTTGATACAATAGGGATTGGAAAATAGCTATCCTATTCTAAATGCTAAACCAACACGTAGATGCACGGAAATCTAACGTACAGCCAAAAGGCTCTCCGTCAACAACTTTGAATTAAAAAAATAATATTACTGTGCACTTTGACGAGCATTGCAGGTGTCACCGTGTTACAGGTTCTGATGATATGACTTTTGACAGATAATTATTGCCTTCCATATAAGTGTTTTGCTCATTCCTGATATCGATTCCTACTAATTAGACAATGCTTTATAACTTCGTAATTGAATTTTGATGTGATTAATATCTGTGCTTGGTGTTTCTGTGATAGAAGTCGGAGCGTTACGAAAAATATAAATGATATGGACACCTCCAAACCTAATAGATATAAATGTAAATAATTTTTCATGTTTTGTTGGAAACAGGGTACAAATTATGAATATATCAAAATAATTTCAATATTCTAATATTTTGAATTTTTTTTCGAAAAACTTAAAAAAAAAACTGATGTGGGCAGCACATGACTTTCCCTGCAGACTTATATACACATTATCTTTATTTAATTAAATTTAATTCACTATTATTTCAATTTTCGTTCTCATTTGGTAACTGGACTCATTTTCAAAGGTGGCGTAGCGAAAAAACGAAAAAACGAAAATATCTCGAGAACGGCTAGTCCTAGTGTAATGGGGTTGATCTTATTATTTTCTTCGTTAAAAATTACGTATAAAACAAGCATTTAATGGATATATTTCAGCATACGTAGTTTTTTAGTTTACATTTTGACAATTTTTGCGGGCCATTTCGAAAAAAAGGGCAGGTTATTTTTTTCCGAATCATACCAAAATCTAATCAGCACCAGGGTGATCCACAAAAGACTTATATGCCAAATGTTGTGAAATTCGGTTCATTAGCTTTTTAGCTAGAGTGGATACAAACTTTTGCGGGCCATATTGCAAAAAAAGGCGGGTTCTTTTATCCCGAATCATACCTAAAACTAATCAGCTCCAGACTTGCCCACAAGTGACTTACCTACCAAAATTTATGAAATTCGGTCTATTAGTTTTTTAGTTAGAGTGGATACAAAATCTGCACAGACAGACACACAGATACACAGACACACAGACAGATACACAGACACACACACAGACACACACACAGACGTCACGCTAAAAATGGTTTTTTCGTATTCTAGAGGTCTTGAAACGTGTAGATCTGTCGAAAACTCGAGTTGCGATTTTCGACATGATTCCAATACTTTCCCTATACATTATCATGTATTGCAGGGAAAGTAATATCTGTCGGAGCGAGTGTGTGTATTTTTATTATTAGATTTTTTTCATTTTTCTTACTTTCATTGGAAATATTTTCAAAACTATAAAAGATAGATGTAAACAGTAAGTAACAAAAATATATATTAGGAAATTTAGTTTCTAAATTTATATTTGCTTAAAAAAAGAGCTCTTATAGTTTTCGAGTAATCGTTTTGCCAGTCGAAAAAGATTCGAAATTTTTTATATCTCAAGTTTGTAATACTTATGTTTGAAAAACTAAATTGCTAGTTACAAACAATAAGCAGGAATTTGTAGCTCTTTGAAAGCCCTACAAGTGTATATAAATGGATTTTGGATCAAACTTTTTGTTTTTGAAATAAAGTTGTTATAATTTTGATATTTTAGTATTGGGTTTTCTAGGGAGTAGGTAAAGCTGTAATATTTAAAATGTCACAATTGATACACATCTTAATCTGTTTACTTACTCCTTGGTAAAATATTGGTGTACAAGCATGATATATTTTGTTTTATTTAAAAAAAATTAGGAAGTCAAATGAACTTGGAGGTTTAAAAGATGTTTAATGATTGATGAGGTTTGAACAGAATTCTTTTAAATATACGTATTCAAGTGCGTATTTATGTGCCGCTAGGCAAGTATTAACTTAAATGCAAAATCTCGTCAGATAAATTGTATAAGTTTAATTTATATACCGAAAAGTAAGTTAGTAAAATAATTTGATATTGTGATGATCAGAATACCCAGATGAAATCGGGGCAAAACTAAAAGTGCTATGAACAAGTAGCGAGTATCTTGTAGTGCGTTGAAAGCCTGTAAACTTTACAAATGAATCTAAAAAATCGAATAAACATATTAAACTTTACGGAAGTTTTATTTTACAAAATGTTATTCGCGTAAAATCATTCTATCAAAACTAAATCCACAGCTGATTTTTTTCGTTTATCTCACTTTGTTGCCGGGTTCATGACATAATTTTTAAAATATCCGCTAGGGCTGTAATTACTTTTACTTGATCGGGTATGGGGACCTAAGTGTACACTCAGGGATCGTTCCTTAGAAAATTATTGAGGTGCTTAAGGGCTTTCCATGAACCATATATAGTATGATACCTCACTTTTATAGCAAAATCTCTTAGAATGTAAAATATTTTTTTGAAATATTTATTATTTTTTAGTTAAATCTGGTTTTATTTTTCATATATAAATTTTCCAGTCTTTTCTAATTTATTTAAATGCTAGAACGAATTACCCGGCATTGCCCGGGTCCTAAATAAGCTTCCGCTTCTTATAAATAATTAAATAAGCGCCTGCTACTTAAATAATGCATTTGAACTAAAAAACATAAATAAGTGAAAGGAACGATGAGTTCTAGCACAGATTACTATGTGCTTCCTAGGCCTGTACTTCCATCGCAGTAAAATCCACTGGTAGAAAGGTTAAATCCGTGAACTTTGTGTTGGCTGCTTTGCGATTACTTAATGCAATTTCTTAAAAAATTACAATTACTTATCTAATCGAATTTTTCTTTAGCCAAATTCATTGTGTTAATCTTAGTTTTTTAGATGCAACGATATATATATATATATACCTTTTTAATTATGATTTTTGTATACTCATCTTCCCCTTACCCCCTTTCCATTATAGTGATAAGTTACCCTCTATTTTTACTTTCCCTGCAATACATGGTAATGTATAGGGAAAGTATTGGAATCATGCCGAAAATCGCAACTCGAGTTTTCGACGGATCTACACGTTTCGAGACCTCTAGAATACGAAAAAACCATTTTTAGCGTGACGTCTGTGTGTGTGTCTGTCTGTGCAGATTTTGTATCCACTCTAACTAAAAAACTAATGGACCGAATTTCACAAAATTTGGTAGGTAAGTCACTTGTGGGCGAGTCTGGTGCTGATTAGCTTTCGGTACGATTTGGAATAAAAGAACCCGCCTTTTTTTTGCGAAATGACCCGAAAAAGTTTGTATCCACTCTAACTGAAAAACTACTGGACCGAATTTCACAAAATTCAGTACATGAGTCACTTGTGGGTTACCCTGGTGCTGATTAGATTTTGGTATGATTCGGAAAAAATAACCTGACTTTTTTTGCAAAATGGCCCCTCAAAAATCGTGAAAATCTAAACTAAAGAACTAGGTATACTCAAATATATCCATAAAATGCTCGTTTAATACGTAATTTTTAATGACGAAAATAATAAGACCAACCCCATTACACTAGGACTAGCCGTTCTCGAGATATTTTAGTTTTCCGTATTTTCTCTACGCCACCTTTGAAAATAAGTCCGGTTACCGAATGAGAACGAAAATTGAATTCAAAGTGAAATAAATTTAATTAAAATATAGAGAACCTTGATATAAGTCTGCAGGGAAAGTCATGTGCTGCCCACATCAGATTTTTATCCTTAGTCTTGGTCTATAGTTACTTATTTGTAACAGATATGCTAGAGATGGGGTTTTTTTGTACTTACCGTAGTTTATGCATAGTTTTCGTTTAAAAAATTTCAATTTTTATTTATAAATCCATTATGTTATTAGCTGCTTTGCGCAATATCATGATGAAAGTTTTATATTCTGTTTTATATTCTGATTTCTAGATACTGACTTTTATTACATCATTTAATAGTGCATTTACATTTATTATTTGCTTTTGGATTCAAATATCTACCTTTTGATTTTCAAATATTTGCAAAAAAAAAACATTTTTTAAAAAGGTAAAACCTGTTGTAAAGCTGCATTTGCGCTTATTACAGAGTTTATTCTCTTTTTAATTATAATTTATTTTGTTTATTATCGCTAACGCATTTCTATACTATAACTACCAGCCCATCTATGTCTTAACATGGACCTCTATGGATAATTTTTTTTATATAGCTAGCTTACCCCTTTATTCCTTAAATTGATAAATTGATTAATTTCATTATTTTTGGTATGTATTCACATTTCGCATTATGGAGTATTTTGGTTTGAGTTCACTCATCGCTTTTATGACTTTTCCTGCAGATTATTGCTATTCTTGGTCGGTTTTCAAACTCGATATCAAACTTTTTTTATGTGTGTGTAGTGCTGACATCTCACGGCAGGCAAATAGTTTATTGTGTGTTTTGTGTTATATATTTCTGAACCTTTATGTTAACCCAGACGTCAATAACTTTTATTGCTTATTTTTACATTTTAATCAAGACATGTATTTCCACTATATGTGGCCCCCTTTTGCCTGCTGTTGTAGGGATTCAGTCAGACACATACGTATTAATAGCTTTGCATATCTTCCTTTCCTGTTGATTATGGCTCTGTTTGTTCACACTTCGAATATTTAAGAATACTACGTATGAAAATATCTTGTAGATCCTATCTACGTTTTTTATGTAACTCTCCGAAATTTCGTTTCACTTCTTCATTATGGTATTAGTTATAATTAGAAATTCGTACCTGACAAAATAGTTTTTGAAGGGATTTATATTGGGAATTTTAATTTAAAATTCGAGATGTAAATTTTATTCCTTACCTAGTGTCCGGTCTATTATTATTATTAATGGGGATAATTATAGATCGAAAAACATTGACCAATTAGGCGTTATAGACGATTTGGAGAAGAATACCATACCAACTCTCAATCTAAATCTTATTCCTTCAATAGATGCAACAATAATAGGTTGTTGTTGTTGAGACCCAGACCGTCCGACCTACCAGAAAGGTGTAAGGTAACTGTATGGACGGCCGGGAAGTGCCACCCAATTTAGACCGGAACCCAGTGGGGGAGGCATCCACAGGGACCGTACCCTCCTTCCCCTACCACCAACCTCTCGGAAGGACTTACGGACCCACATGTTTAACGTGATCGTACTCCGCATGAACACGGCGGCATTTGTGGCAGCGTGCAAATCTAGCGCGCAAACCACGGGGATACCGCACCCGAGATGGCCAACAGCACGCGGTGTTCCGAGGTGGTCACCCACCAAGTACTAACCGCGCCCGATGCTGCTTGACTTCGGTGATCTAACGAGAACCGGTGTTTTCAGCACGGTACGGCCGTTGGCCCCGCAACAATAATAGGTGTAAAACTTGTCCTTATGCTGACCCATTACAAATTAATAATAATTCCACCTCACAAAAATTCTGCCAAGTTTTTAATTGCATTTACAAACCAATTGCACAATTTGTAACTTATTTTATATTGGTCAAACCAGCAACCCTTTACATCTTAGAATGAATGTCCACAGGGATCATATTAAAAAAATTGACCATAAAGTTTTTAATGATCTCCCAACTAAAAATCAATTTGAATATCAGCACTTTGCTACCCATGGATTTAAAACTGTATCCCTTCATATTGTAGATATTAAAATTTCACTCACTGATAGATTAGTATTTGAAAGTTATTATATTAAAAAATCCAAAACTCTCTTCCCCTATAGCTTAAATCAAATATATAATAATAATAATGTGGTTAAAAATAGTTTTGAATACAATTCCAATAAATCTTCAGTATATAAACAACTTTTTCAGTATTCAAAGGCATCAACTCCTAGTAAAAAGCTATATAAGCGTGAAAAAGTAAAAAGTAACTTAAGTAATTCTATTGATTACAATGCAGACATATTGAAATTACAATATAATTATTCTCAAACTTACTATTTCCTATCCATTAGAAGTTGGTTATATAATGTCAGAAAATGCAAATTAAAAACTGTTTATGCTTACTTTTTAAAATTAAAATTAACTAATGAGCATTTTAACCATTTATTTTATGATTTGCTTCTTTCTCGTACAAATTGCTTAAATTTCTACCTATACCATTCACCTAATCCACCTACTAAAATTGCTTACTGTGTAATTTCTTTTAAACACCCAAATCTTAATTCTGTTAACTTTAATAATTTATTTTCAAAACATCAGCACTTGTTACCAGTAAATGATATCAAAATACAAAAATATTTTAAATATAATTTACCATTTGGTAGAACTATTTACAATTACAATGAAGTTTCTAGGTCATTAAACTCCGATAATCTTACATCATGTGTATGCAGCGAAAAGATTCTTACACCTTATGTCAACTCATCTTATAGACACATTATTACTGGGGATCTCAGTATAGTTCGGGATAATATACTTAGGGATATTATGAATAAAGGGTCTAAATTTCGCATTCCATTTTGCCATCACCCCAAACTTCTTCTTCAGTCTTTATCTTTTGATTTTGATAAATTCATATACCAACAGGCTTGTTCACATTCCATTCCTATTGAAGCATTCCATTTATGGAAGTATACTACCTTACAACTTCTTAAAACTGTTATTACAAATTTTAAATTTACGAGGCCTAGTTATGCTTATAAACAAATCCTTTCTGCTATTAAAAAACTACAACATTTTGTCATAACTTATGTAGATAAAGCTTCTAATAATTATGCCATTATTTGTAAAAAATATTATGTTTCTCTGTTACAGAATTACTTAAAAAATAATCATATTTTTAAACCCATTAATAATCAGTCTATCAAAATCAAAACTAAAATGCTAAAATTATATAAACAATTAAATATTAATTGCAAGTTTTATAAATTTCCATTTGTTACTTTGGTTCCTAAATTCCACAAATCGCCTCTCAGTTTTAGAACGGTCACTTGTGAACATAATACCTTTATCACTACAGCTAGTAAGTACTTGCTAAACTGTTTAAATAGAATTAATGAATCTCTTATATTTAAGAATTCAGGCTATTTCATATTGAACAATAGTTTTGATTTAGTTAATCACCTTAGCAAGTTTCCACATATTATTGGTTTCCACACCTTTGATTTTAAAGACCTTTTTTATTGATATTAAATAATGATTATTTTGATGAAAATATGACTATTTTGTATTGATATTAAAGATTTATATAAAGTTATTATCTCTCTTTTTCATGATTATCAATCTTCCAATAATGTTCCATTTAATGTCAAAAACGTTCCTATGCTATTGCACTTTGTGTTATACAACAATTATATTATCCAAAGTGATAACATATATTTACAAACATCTGGTGTACCTCAAGGGGGCTGTAGATGTAGTATTCTAGCTAACTTATATCTTTATTATTATGAACGTCATTTTAACTCTAATTCATATATTATAATATTGATATGTTGACGACTTACTTTGTATTATCATTGATGATTCCTATCCCATTAATATTGATTTTTACCCATCTAACCTAGAATTAATCCCTAATGAGCCTAGTGTTAGTTAAACTGTAAATTATTTAGACCTACATTTAGATACCCTCAATTATCATGTTATCACCAATCTATATGATAAAAAAGATTCTAATAAAATCACTATTATTAAGCAGCTATCATATCAATAGTGTAATTCTATTCAATTGTTTAGAAACATCATTTTAAACCAGCTATTTCGAATACATCGACTTTTTGATCCTCAGTTTCACTTTCTTCACATCAATAATTTTAAACGCATTTGTCAAAATTACCACTATCCGGAAGTATTTGTAAATAATATTATTAATAATTTCAAATACACCACGTAATAATTTTACAAAATGCATTATTTATCCTTGATTGGATTCTTTTGGACTCTTTTTTGTGAATTTCACCCGTTCTTATCACCGCCTTATCACTAGGCCTGAGTCTGATACTGCTCACTATTTTTGAAAGACTACTTTCCACTTGTTCTGAGTCCTATACTGCTTACTATTTTTGAAAGTCTTCATACACATTATTTTTCGTTCAAGGGTATTCATTCCGGTGTCCACTCGTTTTGACGAAGAGATGTAAATTGCTCTGTCGAATGTTCTTCTGCGAACGTGTAGACTCCTACGTGGTGACTGTGCCTGTGAGTTAATATTTCTGTTTTTTATATTTCTGGTTTATAATTAACTTGGTTTTTATTATTTGTCCTTCCACTAGCCAGTAGACAGTTCCAATGGTGTCCATAGGTAAATACTATCGCCATTGTCAGAAACTGGCTATTCTTTCCGTTTTAATACGAATTCTATGGCTGTGCTGACGAGAATGCAATTTTGAACTAACCACCGTGTTTTGTGTAGTTTAAATTAATTATTCTCCATGTCTTGATTTTTAATCTTGAGCTATTTATTATTGCCTTTTCTCATTTTTGTCGTGTTTGCTTTTTATTTTATATATATTTATATATATATATACCTTTATAATTATGATTTTTGTATACTCATCTTCCCCTCACTCCCTTTCCATTATAGTGATAAGTTACCTTCTATTTTTAACCTTAGTCTTGGTCTATAGTTACTTATTTATAACAGATATGCTAGAGATGGGTTTTTTTGTACTTACCGCAGTTTATGCATAATTTTTGTTTATAAAATTTCAATTTATATATATATATATATATATATATATATATATATATATATATATATATATATATATATATATATATATATATATATATATATATATATATATATATATATATATATCAGATAACGTAAAACATGCAAATTTCGATATATAATTTAAAAAAGTAAATAAATATGAAGGAATTGTCCTACGAATTCGGTTTCAAAATCGTTGGAATGAACCTTTTTCCAGTGGTGTCAAGGTGGAAACTTTGTGATAATATTTTCGGTTGCTAACGAACCGATTTGTGTGAAAATGCTAAAACATAAAATAACTATTTCGAATTAAAAAGAAATAAAGCCTCGGTGCACCCTCCTGGGTCCTGAAGTATCTATATACCAAATTTTATGACCGTACAGCCCTTAGATTTCTCGCTACAGCCCGCACACACAGAGAGAGAGAGAGATATATATATCTTCCTTTATTATGTACTAGAACTTTATTATGCACTGCCCAGCGGTGCTCGGAAGTTATAGCAGGGTAGTTATATAAAATAGCAAGATAAAAATCCTTGTACATCGGCGCAATGGCCGCAAAACGATCTCCACTCCAAATCACAGAACTAAAACTTATTACTTTCGGATACACTGCAGTCTATATTAAAATCTTACCGACCGATATTGCAGGTTTTTAAATAAATATATCTAAAAAATTCATAAAAATGGAAAGTAAAATTATCGTTAAATATGTAACACTTGGCAAAAAATTTGGCGACTCATTTTTCGAAATAGATGAAAATGTCACCAAATTGGCAAGACATGACACTAAAATTACGAAAATGAGGCCAAATTGATTATATTATAATTAACATATTTTAATATAATGGAATATATAGCTTAGCAGATGTTAGCAATATTTCCAAGTTTTATTTTCGCGTTATCAGTTATTTTAGTAATTTTACATGGTGTCATCCGGAAAAGCGTCAAATGTGAGTGTATTTTTTCAGCGTTAAAAACATTGTGCGTGAGTCTTGTCTATCATTATTTCACATTGAAGGAACTGAAGTACTTGTATTATTTAGAGAAAATCATGTGCTGCACACATCAGATTTGTTATAGTGATTGCATAAGTATTACTAGTAGGAATCGATATGTTTGAAAGAAAGTTTTAATATGTTGGTTGAATAATTTTAACAAGAATATGCATTACTTAGTGAATATTTAAGTAGCGATATATTTGAATACTTTTCCAAGAAAAACTAAATATTTGCAACAAATTTCATAGCATCCTCTGATAGAGAATCGGCCAAATGAGAATGGAGGTATGTTAAATAGAACAAGTATGTTTCGAAACCGAAACCAAGGAGACACTGAATATATGTCAATATGTATAAAATGAAAACAAATTACTATAAAAGAAAATGACACTTCTTATTTGCATATGAATGTAAGTTTAAGAATCTGAATATTATATTTATGCAGATAATTATTTGTACATTCCCTGCAATGCGCTGTGTAGAGAAAGTATCGGAATCTTGCTGAAAATCTCAACTCGTGTTTTCGACGCATCTACACGTTTTGGGACCTCTAGAGCACAAAAAGCCATTTTCAGCGTAACGTGTGTGTGTGTGTGTGTGTGTGTGTGTGAGCAAAGTATGTATCCACTCTAACTGAAAAACCAATTGACCGAATTTCATAAGATTTGGAAGGTAAGTTCCTTGTGGGTGACCCTGGTGCTGATTAGATTTTGGTACGATTCGGGGAAAAAAAACCCTGCCATTTTTGCGAAATAACTCCCAAAAATTACCTGTATCCGTTCTAGCTAAAAAACCAATGAACCAAATTTCATAATATTTGATAGTTAAGTCACTTGTAGGTTACCTTGGTGCTGATAAGATTTTGGTACGATTCGGAAAAAAAGACCCCCTTTTTTTTTGCGAAATGGCCCGCAAAAATCGTCAAAATCTAAATAAAAAGACTACGTATGCTCAAATATATCGATTAAATGCTTGTTGCTTACGTAATTTTTGATGATAAAAAGAATAAGCCCAACAACATTACTCTAGGACTAGCCGTTCTCGAGGTATTTTAGTTTTTTCGCATTTTCGCTACGCCACCTTTGAAAATAAGTCCAGTTACCAAATGAAAACGAAATTGAATTAAATGTGCAAATTCAGTATAATTTCAAATAATTATACTTGTTATTTTGTACAATTTCATGAATTATTAAAGGAATGAAGGAAAAATGTATTTGAATCTGCAGTTAAGTCAGGTGCTGTCCACATCAAATTTTTTTCTCCTAAAATATATGGCTTGTGTATTTACTGCGATACGAGTTCCTTACTTAATTCTTAAGATTTTAAGATAATCTCAATTTTACTTTCCTTACAATACATAGTAATATATAGGGAAAGTATTGGAATCGTGTCGAAAATCGTAATTCGAGTTTTCGACTGATCTGCTTCTTTTGAGCACCTTAGAACACGAAAAAACAATTTTTTAGGGTGACGTCCGTGTGTGTGTGTCTGTCTGTCTGTGAAATGCATGTATCCACTTTAACCTAAAAACTAATTGATCAAATTTCAGAAAATTAGGTGAAGAGGTAGGTCACTCTTTGATCACTCTGGTGATGATTAGATTTTGATGCGATTCGGGAGAAAAGAGCTTGCATTTTTTTGTGGAAATGGCCCGCAAAAATAGTCAAAATTTGAAACAAAAGACTATATATGGTCAAATGCATAAATTAAATGCTTATTTTATACGTAATATTCGACGGAAAAAAGAATAACACCAACCAAATTACTCTACGTCTAACCGTTCTCAAGATATTTCAATTTTTTTCAAATTTTTGTATCGTCGCCATTGAAAATACTCCCAGTCGCCCAATGAAACTAAAAATCTGATGTGAGCAGCACGTGACTTTCCCTGCAGACTCAAATTTATTGTCTCTTTATTTCATTAATAAATCATTAAATTTACTTTAAATGCACTAAATAACACCCATAGATGATGGCCTCAAAATCGGCATAGGGAAAATGCGAAAAAACTAAAATATCTGGAGAACGACTAGTCCTAGTGTTGTTGTTGTTGAGACCCAGACCGTCCGACCTACCAGAAAGGTGTAAGGTAACAGTTTGGACGGCCGGGAAGTGCCACCCAATTCAGACCGGAACCCAGTGGGGGAGGCATCCACAGGGACCGTACCCTCCTTCCCCTACCACCAACCTCTCGGAAGGACTTACGGACCCACATGTTTAACGTGATCGTACTCCGCGTGAACACGGCGGCAGTTTTGGCAGTGGCTGGAATAGAACCCGGGCCTACCGAGTGCAACTCCAGCGCGCTAACCAATGGGCTACCGCGCCCACTAGTCCTAGTGTTGAAGACCCAGACCGTCCGGCTCGTCAGCAAGGACTTGAGCAACTATTTGGACGGCCGGGCTAGTCCTAGTGTAATGAAGTTGGTCTTATTCTTTCCATCGTTAAAAATTACGTATAAAACAAGCATTTAATGGATATATTTAAGCACACGTAGTGTTTTATTTTAGATTTTGACGATTTTTGCCGGCCATTTCGCAAAAAAAAGGCAGGCTATTTTTTCCGAATCGTACCAAAATCTAATCAGCACCAGCGTCACCCGCAAGCGAATTTTGTGATAGTCGTTCAAGTAGTTTTTCAGCTAAAGTGGATACAGGCAAATTTTGCAGGCCATTTCGCAAAAAAAGGCGTGTTTTTTTTTTATCCCAAATCGTACCAGAAACTAATCAGCACCAGGGTCACACACAAGTGACTTACCTACCAAATTTTATGAAATTCAGCCAATTAGTTTTTGAGTTAGAGTGTATACATACATTGCACAGACAGACAGACACACACACAGAGGTTACGCTAAAAATAGTGTTTTCGTGTTCTAGAGGTTTCGAAACGTGCAGTTCCGTCGAAAACTCGAACTGCGATTTTTGGCATGAGTCCAATCCTTCCCCTATACATTACCATGTATTGCAGGGAAAGTAGAAGTTGAATAAAAACTGCAAATTCGGTAAAATTTTAAATCAGTATCCGTGTTATTTTGTGCAATGAAACTATTTAATGTACTATGAAAGAGAAAAAAAAGAGAAAATGGATTTGATTCTGTAGCGAAAGTCATGTGCTGCCCAGATTAGATTTGTTTTTATTTCTTGTATTAACAGCGAATGAAGAATTCATTGGAAAGTTCTAATCACTGTCATAGAATTGTAAGGAAATGTCCACAAGTGTACACGTTAGGTCTATCTATAGTAGTGACCTTTCCTAATCGAATAAAAGTGACTGCGGCGGCCTTAGCGGATAATTTAAAAGTAAGAATAATGAGCTCAGTAACAAAGCGAGATAGAAGAAAAAAGCTAATTACAAAGCTGTAGTGCATTGTTTCATTTATAGGAATTGACACCAGATACGAGCGATGCGTCTATACAGAAGGTAATAAATAAGTATCAAAAAGTTGTTTCATCAGGGTCAGTTGTTTCACCATGGTGACGTCTGCAATTCTTGTCAAAGCGCGAGGTCATATCCTTTCTCGAATTAAAATGTGTATTGTTTCTGAGAGAGCTCATTTTAAACAGGCTTTACACTAGAGTTTTGTTCATTTAAGCGTTGTTTAATGTATCATTTCTGAAAGGGACAGAAATTCACCAATAACCATATTTTGTCAATCATAAGCTTTCCATAACAGCTTTATTATCGATTCATACTAACTGTATAAGGCTCTACCCGTTAGTAATAAGTTTTTCGTCTATTTCGCTTAGTTGCAGACTTCGTTATCCCCTTTTCAACACTTTACAACGTAGTTGAAAAGTGTTTATGACTGTGTTCATTCTGTCTGTCTGTCTGTCCGTTCGCACGATAACTGCCGTAAAAATGACTTTATCTAGTATGTTGTTGAGACAGTCTGTGAGACATATAGGAATGTAATTGAATAATATCACCCAATTAGTTTTGGATTGAACCCGGGTTGAAAGAATTAAATACATTGTACCCTTTGGGATCTAATTTTTCAAACATTTTTTAAGCGAATTTAAAATTCACAAATTGCTTCGAAAGTTTTAGGAAATACTCAAATTATCTCATAAAATATATGAAAAACAGTTCAGCAAAATATGCTCAGTAGTTCTTTAAATAAAAATTAAAATAATAATTGCACCCATATTATATGAAGAGATCAAGTGACCCACTTCAAAATAAAATATGGTATCCATCTTTTTTCCCAGTGTAAAAATCGTGATTTTTAAAGTTCTTTTAAATTCATATTTAGTGTTGCATCCGCCCCAAAACCGCTTAATTTTTGCTTATTTTCTGTGCATCTATATACTGCGCCGACGCAATCACAATATTTTTTAGTTTAAATGATCATCAAACTTTGATTATTTCTACAACGAAGTCTAATTTGAACGTATGCAGAATGTAAACACATCAAGCTGTAAGATGAGATGCATAAGAATTGCTGAATATTTTTAACGCAAAATTATTTAGCTCTGGAGTCTGGAATATAGCTAATATGAATGAAACATTCATTGCTTTTACATAGAGAAGCAGACGATTTTATAGTATTGCCTTTTTCGTTGAAGTTTTAAGCATGGAAATAGAAAGTACTTTTACCTCTATGGTTTTAAGTTTTTAAGTAAAATAAATTATTGCAGTATTGTGATAATTTTAAAAATATCACCGCTGAATGAAAGGAATGGAATAAAAGTTTATGAGTGAAATATTCAGTGATTTTATATAGAGAGCCAGACGATTTATATTTCGATGTCGTCAGTTGAATAAAGTTCATTTTTTTTTCGATGAAGTTTTAAGTTTTCAAATATAATAAATTATTGTGGTATTGTGATATTTTTAGAAATATAACCGCTGAATGTATGGCATTTTAGAGATATTTAAATAAAATTGTATTGCAGTTGGAAAGTGTTTCATAATCAATGCTTTATACATGGTTGGTATTTCTTGTTTTAAATTCTCCGTTAGAGGAGCTGCAATAAACGGTATTCGATTGGGCATTGTCAGTTTGTTGCTAATGGACCTAACGTTTACACTCATGAACCTTTCCTTACAAATTTTTTCAGGCTGTTAAGGAATTTCCTAGTAACCGTGTATATAATGTAAGTTAGATATAAGACAAAATACGTATAAAATATAAATCAAGAGTTTTATTCAGTATGGTATGAAATCACTTTTAAAAGTTGATTATATTTCAGAATTTGTTTAATATAATATTTCTTAAATAGATAGACATAAACTTCGTGATATACGAGTATATGTTATCAATCATAAAAATAGGACATTTTGAGTATCTCGCGTTCTAATTATCCGTTCATCCACGTTCAATTTGTATTCTCTTTAACTCCAAGGAATCCACTTGGATGCCCGTAGTTCATTTGTCCCACATAGTTCCTATTCCAACATTATTATTCGGACAAAAATAGCATACACTGGGATTAAACTTTGTTATTTGCGCACTAATAAATTATTCGCATTGAAAACCCATCGGAAAAAAAATACGTTTATTATCCACTTGTCTATGTTCAACTTGCATTTTTTTTAAAGCTCAAAGAGAGTTATTTGAATAACTCTAGTTCCCTTGTCCCACACATATAGTTTCTATTTCATTATCCTTATTGGGACCAAAATAATTTTCTTAAAAATTTTTTTTTTGTTTCTCCAAGGAAATTTTTTGAACTGGAAATAAGTTTAAGTAAACCCCTACCTCCTCCGCAATTTATTGCTGAATTCATATCAGCCATCCTCTAAGATATATATAAAGCCGATTTTGAGGGCTATATGTTTCAAGAATTTTTTTAAACTGGATGCGGAAATCTTTAGTGAGCCCCTCCCCTTCCTCCTATTTTAGAACTTGATACTGAGTCTATATCAGTCATTGTGTAATCTCTATCTATAGTAGATCTCAAGAAATAGATGTTTCAAGGAAAATGTAAATTTTTTAATTGGAAGTGACATGTCCAGAATCAAAAGGTGGAAATCTTCAGTATCTCTCTTTGCCACCTCCACCTCCGAAATTTGATGCTGAATCAGACAGTTATTATCTAAGCTCTATCGGGAGCGAATTCTGAGAAATAGATGTTTTAAGAAATTTTTTTTAACCGGAAGTGAAAATCGTTATAAGTCTACCTCCTCCAGAATTTAATGCTGAATCCATATCAGTTACCATCTAAGCTCTATCTGTAGCCAATTTTGAGAAATAAATGTCTCAATTAAAATGTAAATTTTCGAACTGCAAATGAAAAATAACCGCAAATGGAAATCCTCAGTAAACCACCGTTATTCTCTTCCAGAATTTGATACTGAATCCGAATCAGTTATCATGTGTTCTTTATCTATAACAGATTTTAAAAAATAGATGGTTCAAGGAAAACTTTTTCGTAAAACAGTAGTATGACAACATTTTGTTCCCCCCATCCCCCCCACACAAATAATAATAAAAAAATAATTTAGTACCGTTTGCGTTCAATTTGCATTCTTTTAAACTCAAAAAAGTTACTTGGATTTGGATGTTTGTGTAGTTTACTTATCCCACACATTGTTCCTATTCGATTGGGATAAAGCTAGCTCACTCTCTGATTAAACTTCGTATTTTATGTGCATCATTAAATTATTCGCATTAAAAGAACAGTAGGAACATTGCGCTTATTATATCGCACGTATAATTTCACTTATTATATCGCATATGATCGCACACGATCGCACACATTCAACTATTCGCACACATTCAACATTCGTTTAACATCAAAGAAGTGTACTTGGATGGCTGTAGCTCACTTGTGGCACAAAGGTACATTACCATTATTACGATAAATGTAGCACTCGCTTTGTTTGGTTTCAAGCAAATTTGACATCTATGTTTTCGCCAAACATTTTTCTTGAAGCATATCTTTCTCAGAATTAGCTGTAGATGAATCTTAGATAATGATTAATATTGATTTAGCAATAACTTTTGGAGGGGTTCGGGGGCGAGGGGGGGGGGGTCACTAAGAATTTCCAACTCTGGTTCTCTTTTCACTTTGGATTAAAAGAAATTCTTGAAAAATTTATTACTCAGATCCAGCTCGGATGACCACTTTAGGGCAGAGCTTAGATGAAGACTGATATAGATTCAATATCAATTTCTGGAGGGGTGTGGTTAAATAAGATTCACTTCCGTATCTTTTCCGTTTCAAAAATTTTCCTTGAAATATATATTTCTGAGAATATGTCATAGGTAGAGATTAGATGATGACTACTATGGATTCAGTAACAAATTTTGAAGGGAGTAGCGAGAGTTCACTAAAGATTTCTACTTCCGGTTCTGGAGATTTCATGTCCGGTTTTTCGAAAATTCGTCTGACTTTACGGAAGAAGTGTGCAAAAGAGTATAAATATGTTTAACATTTGGATCGAAAATAATGTGTACAGACAACTTGCTGCCATATGAAAGCTCTTTCATAAAATTCTTGTTGAACTTGTTTTTTGTACATTAATAAATCATTTTCACTGAAAACCCCGCAGAAGAAAAATTGTGTTTTTGTAGCTGAAACTTTCTTCATGAGATAGCAACGAAAGATTATATTCGCTAATGTTGTTTTGCACGAATAGAGTTTCAACTGATATATCGGCAAATAATTCATTTATTGGAATCGCTTTGGGAATTTTCGTGATCCAAATGATAATGTAATCAAGCTGTAATCAAGGTTGAATAAAATTTCTTGGAAAATGTAACAAGTGAGTTAGCATTGCTTTGTTAGTAACTGATTACCGTTATAGTTACTGCTGAAAAACAAGAAGTAACTGTAGGCAAAAAGTGTCGCCAAGGTCAAGTGAGCCGATCTTTAAATAATAATAATAGTTGTCTGTAAATGTCATTTTTCTTTGCGGAAAGGCAAAAGGTCATGACAACAGTTTTGGTATTTGTAACAGTAATCAAAGTTCCTAGGAAAGTGCTTAAGCACCCCAGTAACTTTGTAAGGAAAGGTCCATGAATGTACACGTTAAGTCTATCCTTAAAAAAGTGACCATGTTCGATAAAATAAAAATGAAAGCAGCGCTATTATTTAAAAAGTTGGGAGAATGAATTCAGCAATAAAGCAAGGTATGCGAAATAAGCCAATTACAAAGTTGTAGAGCATAGTTTAATGAGTAGGAGTCAATCATAAAACTGTTAAAAAATGCATATATTTGACATAATATGGTTATTAGCGAATTGCTGTTCTATTCAGGAATTCTGAAACAAACGACACTTACATGCAAACAAATCTAATGTACAACCTGTTGAAAACGCCCTCCGTCAGCAACAATGCACATTTGAATTAGAGAAAGAATAGGAAAGAATATGACCGCGTACTTTGACAAGTGTTGCAGGTATCACCGTGGTACGAGCCCTTGTGATACGGCATTTTGGCAGATAAATATTGCCTTCTATATACGAGTTTTTTCGTCCCTGGTGTCGATTCTGATTCATTAGATACAACAACTTTCATATAACTTTGTAGTTGGTTGTTTTTGTCTATCTCGCTGTGTTGCCGATTTCGTTATCCTAATTTTTTTTACTTCTACACCAGAGACGCTGCAATCACTTTTATTTGATCGCCCATGGCGACTTTACTTTAAATATCCCCTAACATGTATACTTATGGACCTTTCGTTACAAAAATATTGGGGGCTTAAGGTTTTTTGCTATTAACACTGTATATTGAATAATATGGATAATTGTATTAAATGTACATGCGTACTCTAATATATATACTGGAAAATGTAAGTAGCAAATACTGAACAAGCTCAATGTAAAAATAAATATACAACAAGACAGATCAATCATGCATAAAGCATTGATTATGAAACACTTTCCAACTGAAATGCAATTTTATTTAAACATCTCTAACATGCGATGCATTCAGCGGTAATGTTTTAAAAATTATCACAATAGTACAATAATTTATTATATTTAAAAACTTCAAACTTCATCGAAAAAAATTAACTTTATTCAAATGACGTCATTGAAATATAAATTGTCTGGCTCTCTATGTCAAGGCAGTGAATATTTCATCCATACACTTTTATTCCAGACTCCAGAGTTAAATAATTTGATGTGTTTACATTCTGCATACGTTAAAATTAGGATTCGTTGTAGAAATAATCAAAGTTTGACCATCATTTAAACTCAAAATATTGTAATTGCGTTGGCGCAGAATATAGATGCACAGAAAAGAAAAGCAGTTTCAAGACGGATACAATACTAAATACAAATTAAAAAGAACTTTAAAAATCACGATTTTGACACAAGATGGATGCCACAGTTACCTTACACCTTTCTGGTAGGTCGGACGGTCTGGGTCTCAACAACAACAAGATGGATGCCATATTTTATTTTGAAGTGGGTCACGTGATCTTTTCATATAATATGGGTGCAATTATCATTTTAATTTTTATTTAAAAAATTACTGAACATATTTTGCTCAATTTTTTTTATACATTTTCTGGAATAATTTGAGTATTTCCTGAAATCTTCGAAGCAATTTCTGAATTTTAACTTCGCTTAAAAAATGTATGTAAAATTAGGTCCCATAGGGTTCAATGTATTTCACTTTTTCAACTCGGGTTCAATCCAAAACTAATTGGGTGATATTATTCATTTACATTCCTATATGTCCCACAGACCGTTTCAACAACATACTTGAATTTCATTTTGTAAAGTCATTTTTACGGCAGTTATCGCGAGAACGGACAGACTGACAGACAGTATGAACACAGTCTTTTTAACACTTTTCAACTATGTTGTAAAGTGTTAAAAAGAATATAGTCAAGTTGGAGATACTTCGACAAATTAAAAACCAATTTGGCTAAATTTAGCTCTAAGCGTCACAGACAGACGGGAGAAAGGCTTTTCTTATTTATAATTGACTACTGAAAAATCCAAAACTGCGATGCAAGGTATCTTTTCAAAGTGAATGGAAACTAACTAGATCCAAGAGAATGATATTAACAAATTTGTAGTATAATATTGCATTTAAAAAATGAGCATATTACACGATCGTTTATACTTTTTGAATTTTATGTAATATTTTTATATATATTTTTAAAAACGTACAATATCTCAAGAGCGGTTTATGCTAGCGTTCTAAATTTTGTCTTATTCGTTTCCTAATAAAAAAAATTACATATGATCATTTATGTAACATTATTGAAGGTTTTGATTTTTTAACGATTTTTCAAAATTTCATTCGAAAATCTGGCGATCTTCCGCACATTCGATTGCGTTTAAAATCAATAGGGTTCTAGGATTCACTGATAGCAATATTGTACCAAATTTCGTTACTGGCATCCACAGACTTCGGACATACACACACAGATATCATCTTTCCCGGCCGTCCAAATAGTTGCTCAAGTCCTTCGGATGAGTCGGACGGTCTGGGTCTTCAACACACAGACATCACCTCAAAAACGTTTCATTTAAATTCGGGATGCTTGAAACTTGCTCTTCTGTTGAAAACTTGAATTCGAATTTTCGACCCCATCATAATACTTTCCCTGTATATAGGGAAAGAAAAAATATCAAACATGAATTTAATAAAACCAAATATTGCCTTCGACTAGTTAAAACGGTTCAAAAAATTTTTTTTCTCCTATACAAAAATGTGTCTAAATTATTAAGGTGTATTTATCAATTTTTCAGCCAGTGTCTAAACTGCACCATTATAAAATATGAATATATTCGGCTTTAAATATATATTAATTATTCACTCCATTCAATAAGCGGAGTAGAACAATTAAAAATACAAATATACAGAATTTTTTTAATTTAATTTTGCATGAAGATAAATAGAACTAAGTTGAATTGTACCACTATATTGTATCATCCAATTTTTTTTTTAATTTAAATATTTTTTGATGAAATCTTCCTCCTTTAAGTTTGCGATATCGCTCTGTTTAACAATTCTGATATCATTACAGATCTGAAGTGAGAAAGTATAACTGCATAAATTTAAATAACTGAGATAAATCCCGAAATCCTGGGATTTTGGCATTTCTAATCCTAGGATTTCGGGATTTGAGCTAGTATTATATCTGCATGGGAGCGATAAGAATGCTATTAAAAGCTCAAAGCTTTAATCTTTGTATTTACATCGCAGTCCAATAGTTTTCCTTGGTAAAGCAACATGTAAATATTTGCACTTTCCAGCAGTTCAAATTTGCTAGAAAGTGCAAATTCCAACTTGTGCTAGTTGAAGAATTATAACTTCATCATTCAAGCATGCTTGAAAGATATTGCATTTTTTTTAATGCAGCTGCATAGGAAACCTCTATGACACTACACGAGACAACTCCCGGAGGCTAAACCAATCTTTCTATTTGGGTGAGTGTTATCTCGCTCCCTTAGAAAAAAGTCAATTACAAAGTGGTAGGGCGTTACCAACTCTGAAAAACAATCCTAAAAACTAGGAATACACTCTAAATCCCCCCCCCCCCCCAAATAAAACAACATTAACGTACTCATACGATTGGGATGCCTTACATTAGGAAACACCATGCGTATAATCGTTCGGCTGCGCTGGCATTCCGGTTACATTCTCCAAGAAGAAAGATCAAGCATACATAAAGCATTGATTATGAAACACTTTCCAACTGAAATGCAATTTTATTTGAACATCTCTAAAATGCGATACATTCAGCTGTGATATATTTTAAATTATCGCAGTAGTACAATATTTTATTATATTTGAAAACTTCAAACTTCATCGAAAAAAATGAACTTTATTCAAATGACGTCATCGAAATATAAATAGTCTGGCTCTCTATGTAAAAGCAGTGAATATTTCATTCATAACACTTTTATTCCAGAATCTAGAGGTAAATAATTTGGCGTGAAAAAAAATTAGCAATTCTTATGCCCCGGCCTTGGGCATAAGGAACCCTATGTCATTTGTGGCGGGCGCCAAGGCCTGGGTTTACAGCAATTCTTATGCAACTCATCTTACAATCACTTGCTTACATTCTGCATCCATTAAAATTAGACTTCGTTGTATAAATAACCAAAGTTTGATAATTATTTAAACTCATAATAATTGCGTTGGCGCATAATATATAATTGCGTTGGCGCAGAATAATATTGTAATTGCGTTGGCGCAGAATATAGATGCACAATGTACGCAAAAATGAAGCGGTTTTAGGACGAATGCAACACTAAATATAAATTTAAAAGAACTTTAGGGTCACGTGATCTCTTCATATTGTATGGGTGTAATTATTATTTAAATTTTTATTTAAAAAACTACCGAACATATTTTGCTGAAATTTTTTTTATATATTTTATGGGATAATTTGGATGTTTCCTACAATTTTCGAAACAATTTGGGAATTTTAACTTCGCTTAAAAAATGTTTGAAAAATTAGGTCTCATAGAGTTTAATGTATTTCATTTTTTCAACCCGGGTTCAATTCAAAACTAATTGGGTGATATTAGTAATTTACATGGTCCATATTATTAATTAATATGTCCCACAGACATGTCTGAACAACATGCTAAAATTTCATTTTGATAAAGTCATTTTTACTGTAGTTATCGTGCGAACGGACAGACAGACAGAATGAACAAAGTCATTTACACTTTTCAACTATATTGTAAAGTGGTAAAAACCTGTTTCTGTCCATCTGTAATGACCGCTTATAACAGGAGAACGGTCAAACAGATTTCAACATTTTTTCACCGGTTTGTTAAGTTATAAAGAACAGGCTTACAACTAAAAATGTTTCAGCTTTCGTATCGATTTAATACTTATATCGATTATATCTTTATATCGATATATTATGTATTATCGATTATGTAAAAAGTGAAAATAGCAAAATGCATTTCTGAGCTAAATATCTCCTGGAATACCCAATCTAATTTAGTGAACTATGAGAAATGTGTCTAATGTAGAGCAATGAGACTTAATTCAGGGAATGATAATATGTTTTATCCTTCTACACCTCCCCACAAAACAACGGAATCTAAGTGCCTGTTTGGTTTTCTGTAATGCCCACTTGTAATTAAAAAATAACACCATTTATTTATATGCTCTTTTGATTGGTTTGTTAAACTTAATAAAGAGCACATTATTGTCTGAAATATTTCAGAATTTATACCTCTTAAATTTTATGTGAGTAGTATCTTTTGCAAAACCGATTATTTCTGCTAGTAGATAATAACTTCCTGACATTAATGCCAATTATTTTTTCATACAATCTTACTAAGCCTTCCGTACGTTTTTGACACATTCATTTTCTATTTTTCAGAAATATATTTGTACAAGATTTTTGGAATATTATGATTCGCAAATGTGTTCGTTCTCCCAATTCAAGCTGAATATATGAACACAATTCAACAATATAAAACAGAAACATCATGACAACGGAAATAACAATATATTCTTGCACAGCAACAAAATATGGAAAACATCCAATAGAAATATTACAGATTTTTCAACATTTGTTGTTACAATTCCATGCGCAAGTTTTATCCGACAATATGCAAGTTTCTTTGAAACACGAATAGAATTTCGCTGGAATTTAGAGAAAAGCGCAACTATTCAATTTATAGGAAGAATAGAGGAAGTCTGACGAACGTTCTGGCGAAAGTGTGGGTAGCACATGCAAAAATTTTCCGGAACTGACCACACCTTAGGCAGGTGTACATAACTGAAAACTGAAATGAAACTAAAAAATGGGCTGGACGTCAAAAAGACTGCGTGTCTGGAAGAACTTTTGTGCACGACGCGGAAGAAACGAAAGATTTCATCATCTTTAGGAAACTAAACGTGCTTTGCATTTAATATTCTGACCTGATTTGGGGTTTTTCACCCCACCCTCTGTTAAGGGTGGAGATAGATATTAAGTACCCGCACATAATTAGAATATGGATGAGGGAAAATCAACAAACGGTGCATTTTGATACGATCGATCAGTGAGTGGGGTGTTTTTTTATCTGTGGAATTTTTGAAACCTTAAAAAAAAGCATATGTCAAACTATATATGATGGTTTACAAGAAAAGGGTTGTCGGTAATTTTACTATTAAGATGACGTGCTTTATAACCATAATACCGACAACTGTACCCTTTTTAGCTTACAGTGGGTTTAGTAAGCCACATGCTTCTCAAATACGGGGAATGTTTTCATTATGCTTTGCATGTTGCCAATTTCGAAAAATTATTTTTTTTCTTTCAGTCAGGATTCGAGGAAAACTGAAAAATAATGGTTTACCCCCCCTCCCCTAAAAAAAATGAAACAAAAACCAAATCATATTTTAAACCAGCGGTTCTCAAACTTTCTTCACTTGAGTATGGCCCTTGATTGTCAAATTTTTTCAAGTGTATCCCTGATCGTCATCTTTTTTTAAATTGTACCTCTTATTTGTCTATTCTTTTCAATTGTACTATCTGATTGCTCTATGGATATATTTTAATCGTACCTACTGACTCAACATTTTTCAATTCACCCCCCCCCCCTCTCTTCTCAAGTTATTCAATTTAATAAATACTGTAAATGCAAAATTTAAATTCTTATAAATAAAAATACACTTAAATTACTTAATTTATAAATAAAAATTCAAATTTTTAAAATAACACAAGGATTTTATAAGTTTTAGGGAATAAAATATGTACTGTACATTAGATGTTTAAAAAATTTTAGAGCAGATACGAAAATTGTAAAAGTTTTAAAAATTTTAATAAAGTACGTATGTCCGATGGTAAACTCATGTTCCAATATTTTCGGGTTGGGATCAAAAGTTACGTTCCAGTATTTTGTGGTTCAGCTCCAGTTTGCAGGTGTTCAGAAAAACAGGATGTGCGGATGGACTTTGAAGATCAGAGTTCAACGAAAATATGCCACAATGTCCAAGCCGTATGGGATCATAGGTTTATGGGCTTTTTCAACGAACGCTCGTAGGGTATTAGTTGCTCAGCTTTAGAGCGTCGGCTGGCCAATACGAAGATCTGTTGTTCTATCCCGGCTGGCCAATACGAAGATCTGTTGTTCTATCCCGGCTGGCCAATACGAAGATCTGTTGTTCTATCCCGGTTGGCCAATACGAAGATCTGTTGTTCTATCCCGGCTGGCCAATACGAAGATCTGTTGTTCTATCCCGGCTGGCCAATACGAAGATCTGTTGTTCTATCCCGGCTGGGGTAGCAAGATTCTTTACAATGACGCCAATCTTGTAGGTTAGTGCAAAGATGTCGGAGATCTGAAAGTGACCCTAATACGACGAGCACGGATTCAATGGACTCAGAGATATCGAATGCCGATTTCAAATCGGGAGGACAACGACCACACCAGGAAGCTAACATGGTGGATAAAAGTAGCACCAGAAGGCTAACCTGAGGTGGTCAGTCAGATTGTCAGTCGCACGCCAATCTGACATTAGAGGGTGGAGAATGCAGAGCCCACTTCGACAATAAGAGCTTGCAAATCTGTCCCAGTTTCTCAACAGTAGAACGTCGGCTGGCCAGTACGAAGATCCGTGGTTCGATTCTCGGTTGGAGCAGCAAGATTCTTTACAATGGTGCCCGAACAAATCAATCCTGTTGATATTGGAGGTCTGAAAGTGATTTTAGCACGAATAGCACGGATTCAGTGGATTCTGGTATATGGAGCGCCGATTTCAAATTAAGAGATCAACGACCACGCAGGAAGCTAGCCCGGAGGATAAAATTGCAGCAGAAGGCTAATCTTAGGTAAAAATTGCAGGACGTAGTCAATCAGATTGTAAGTTGCACGCCAATCTGACATTAGAGGGAGGAGAGTGCAGAGTCCACTTTGGCGATAAGAGCTTACAATTCCATCGCAGTAGCTCAACGGTAGAGCTTCGGCTGGCCAGTACAAAGATCCGTGGTTCGATTCCCAATTGGAGCAGCAAGGTTCTATAGACAAAATGCCTACATTCTTAAATTTTAGGAAAAAAATCTTTTTCAATGAATTATTTTCGTAATTTTACTTTTTCTTTTTAATTTTAGGAATATTTTCTTCATGAATATTCTTAAAAAGTAAAAATTATTTCTGCTTAAAATTTATCAAATACAAAATTTAGGGGCACGCAAAATTTTGGGGCCCAGGGTCGCGGCCCGGAGACACATATGATAATCAGTCTCTAAGTAGAGCTAGAGATCAATTATTCAAGCATATCGACAAAAAGAATTAAAGATGGATTTCGTTGAGGCTCAAAAGTTTTGGCTTGAACAAAATTCCTAATAAAAGTTTTTAATTATCTGCACAGCTTAATGTAAATATTTTGTCCATTAAATTCTGATTTTTTATAATAAATGTAGGATGATAAATGTGGTTTTTTTTTTACAGATATGACAATATTTATGTGAATAAATCTAACTTTAAACAATGTATCGTCCGATGTCAGCTCAAACAAGAAATGAGAATGTAATGCGAGCTAGTGCAACAAGAAGGTTAGTAAGAGTTACTGATCCTGTAGAAAAACTTCGTCTTCTATGTCTGCAGAGAGGTTCGAGCGGGATATTAGGTCTTGGTAGGTAAGTAAGCAATATTTGAATAAAATGCATTTTGAATTCTTATCAGTGGGCGCCAACAACATGGGGTACAATGAGCATTTTTCCCTCGCTGGATTTTGAAATTTAAATGTAATTGTTTTCTTTAACGTAAACGAATAAACAAATCGTTAACTGTTTATATTATCCCCCTGTTGTAAAAATATACGCTGGCGCCAATATTTCTATTCCGTCTTCACAATTTTGACTCGCTAACATTGCAAACAAGTTGGATAAATTTGTTTTACAAATAAGCATAGCATATCTATAATGATAAAAGATGTTTTTTATTTTTTTGTTGGTCGCTTAGCGGAAAATGTAAGCGACCCACAGTTATGAAATGTGGTATAAGTGTACCTCGACTCCCAAAAGGAAACACCAGATGTTTTTAAAATACGAATTAGTTTAGAAGTAATGGATTTAATTGTCGAAATTTGGCCCTGTCTCAATATGGCAGCAATTTTGATTGGTAGCGCTATCTATTGCATGTTGCTAAAACTACAAAAATGTCCGATTATACGTGCAGATCAAACTGCTGTTAATATAATAAAATTAAAATAATAGCTTTATTAGAGCAATATACAACACAAAATAATAATGTCGACCTGTTTTAAACACAAAAAATGGCATTCATTATCAGGACGCACAAGAAGCTCAATCTTCACTCGTAAGACTCCTGAACTTTTCGATTGTTTTTAATTTCGCTACTTAATTTAGTATTAGTCTCATACTAAAGGGAGGAGAATGTGAGGTTACATTTGAAGGCAACTCGGTTGGTAGACCGCTGGTTTCAAGATCCAGAGTCATGAATTCGAGACAGCAGACGATTCAGATCCAAACAAGCGGACTTACCATTCGAATGATATTGTTTCTCTGTGCAAACATGAACAGATAATTTTTCGTTGAACAGAAAAAATTATGGTTTCAAAAAGAAAAATATTTTGACACACATGACAACACCTGTCTCGAAACCGATAAAAAAATGTCGAGTTAAGCATATTTAATATTTTGAATAATCACATTTTTAATACTTTACAGCAAAGTTGAAAAGTGTTTATGACTTTGTTCATTCTGTCTGTCTGTCTGTCTGTCTGTCCGTTAGCACGATAACTGCCGTAAAACTGACTTAATCGAAATGAAATTTTAGTATGTTGTTCAGAGGGTCTGTAGGACCTATGGGAATATAAATGAATAATATCACCCAATTAGTTTTGGATTGAACCAGGGTTGAAAAAATGAAATACATTGAGCCCTATGGGACCTAATTTTTCAAAAAATTTTTAAGCGGATTTAAAATTCACGGATTGCTTCGAAAATTTTAGGTAACATTCAAATTGTTCCATAAAATATATAAAAAAAATTCAGCGAAATATATTAAGTAGTTTTTAAATAAAAATTAAAATAATAATAACACCTTGTATATGATGCGATCAAGTGACCATGATATGAAAATATCACGTGACCCACTTCAAAATGATATATGGCATCTATCTTGTCTCAAAATCGTGATTTTTAAAGTTCTTTTTAATTCATATTGAGTGTTGTATCCGTCCTAAAACCACTTTATTTTTGCATAAATTCTGTGCATCTACATACTGAAACAACGCAATTACAATATATTTGAGTTTAAATGCTCATCCAAATTTGATTATTTCTACAACGAAGCCTATTTTTCACCTATGTAAAATGTAAACAGCAAAATATGTAGAATGAGTTGTATTTGAATTGCTGTATTTCTTTAACACAAAATCATTTAGTTCATGGAGTCTGCATAGCTGATATGAATGAAATATTCATTGATTTTACAAAGAGAAGGACGATTTTTTTCGATGAAGTTTTGCGCATAGAGTTTAATTACTTGCAGCTCCATGGTCTTAAATTTTAAATAAAATAAATTATTATAGTATTGTGATGAATGAATTGAATGGGAAATTATTTATGAATGAAATGAATGGGAAATTATTCATGAATGAAATGCTGCTTTTATAGAGAGAGCCAGGCGTGTTATTTTTTCTATGACGTCATTTGAATGAATTTCAGTTGTTTTCGATGAAGTTTTCAAATATAATAAATTATCGTAGTATTATGATAATTCTGAAATTATTACCGAGAAATGTATAACATTTTAGAGATGTTTAAACCAGGCAATTTATATTTCAATGCCGTCATTTGAATGAAGTTCATTTTTTTCGATGAAGGTTTAAGTTTTCAAATATAATAAATTAATGTAGTATTGTGACAAGTTTTAAAATTTTACCGAGGAATGTATTGCATTTTAGACTTGTTTAAATAAAATTGCATTAAAGTTGGAAAGTGTTCCATAATCAATGCTTTAAGCATGATTGATCTTTCTTGTTGATAATGAGCCTGAAGACCAACCACCAAGTTATATTATTGAAGGTTGTTGTTAATGCATATTTAAATATTCGATTGAATCACGTTATTGCATCACGCAGTATAATGAGCATCTAAAAGTATGCTAATAAAATGTACCAAATTAATTCATTTTAGAAATCAATAACTCCAGATATTTTTGCATAGTTTATTTAATAATATAAATGTGTAATACCTTGGTAAAAAAAAATTAAAATCTCTGAATTCACTTGCATTTCCAACCCTGTTTATAACGTTTTTGTATTCTATTTTTTCAGTGATTTGTAAATATCAGTGATTTGTAAATATCAGTCAAAAAGTATTGTGAATGTATATGAAAATGCATTACCTCCCATGAGGTTTAATTAGCAGTTAAATATATAAATTGTTGTTTTCTATTTTGTAGTCTGTATTTAAAATATTTACAGCGATTTTATATTTTTGTGTTGTTCAAAAATTAGGTTATTGCAGATTCATAAAAATTTTATTATTCAATCAAAATCGGATTTTATATGTATTTTTTGTACCGAAAGTATTTTGATTATACCTGAAGAAAATTTTTAATTCTCAAATTTAAAACTGTGCACATTAAGATGCTTTCACAAGTTTGTATTTGTACTTATAGGCAAGATTTTTCTGTGCAAGAAGATAGACAAATATATTAGAATAACTAATAATTTCCATAAATTTCGTTAAATCGTAACAAAATTGGTAGATACTGATTTGATAATAATCCAAATATACTTAGTATAGAATATAATTCATAAGTAGTATCTCCCTATATTAAAAAAAAAAGTAGCTGACATTGCCGTCGCGCTGTTTGACAAATTTCTCTTTTCTCGAGGTTCTTTGTTTCGTATCGTAAAAACTATTGCATATAAAATATGAAATTTGGTACACTTGTAGAAAAATCTTTGGGAAATACGTTGAGATAAACTGTTTTTTGATATATATTGTAGTTTAAGAAATATTTAATGTAAAAGTCAAAGACAAAATATTTGAGCTGCGAGTTTGCGTCCTGGATAGACTAACAATAGCAAGATGACGAATTTTTGCAGGCAGGTACCTACATGGGTGAATTTTTGCAGGACGGAGCCCCTTTTATTCATTTCAATGTAGTTTTTCAGATATTTTACTTTTTATGCACTTCTAAAGTGAACTTTTTTTTGGTATCGACACGTCTAGCGATTTCTCTGTCTCGTACCGTAAAAACTATAGCATACAAAAATATGAAATTTGGTACATTTATAGAGAAATAATAGGGTAACACGATGAAATAAACCGTTTATCGATTCAAACTTTAGTTTGGCGTGAAGCGAGCTCATGATCAAAGAATCCAGTTTTGGAATTCCCTGGGCTAAGAAAAATCCCTGCTTTTCCCTCCTGCGGAAATAGGCAGGGATGGAATAGGGATTTTCGATAGTAGAATTTTTAGGAAAGATAGATATGAAGCGAGCACAGCGAGTAGGAGGCAAAGCGGTTGTGCGAGCGAAGTGAGCAGGGGTCAGAGCCCTCTAGTAATTCATATAAATGAATTTTCAATTATCAGTTCAACTCAGCCTACATGAATAATGTAATTTCTAATTTAAGTATAAAATATAATTCCTAATTTAAGGATAAAATATAATTCTTAATTTAAGTATAAAATATAATTCCTAATTTAAGGATAAAATATAATTCTTAATTTAAGTATAAAATATAATTCCTAATTTAAGGATAAAATATAATTCTGAATTTAAGTATAAAATATAATTCCTAATTTAAGTGTAATTTATTTAAACCTTTTAAAAATGAAATTTTCCAATCGTGCACTGGATCGAGGTGATATAAAAATTCTTATTCGTGAAACCCAGGAATTGTAATCCCTATTTTTACGATATTTCATTGTGACAGCAAATTAGACGTGTGATATTGACTTTTTTTTTTTTTTTTTTTTTTGTAAATGATCCCGTGAAGAATTTTTATAATCATTAAGAATTGTTGTTTCAACATTTTTACTTTCTCATACACTTGTATAGAGAAGGTATTGTCTTCCTGAAAATTTTCTAATTCGATATTTTGACGGATATGCATGCTTTAAGATCTCCTGAATCAATCTATTTCGAAATCTTTTGAAAAAATCATAATCAGGCGTAGCATTCTCTCTCTCTCTCTCTCTCTCTCTCTCTGTGTGTGTGTGTGTGTAGACTAGAGCTCCAAAAGCGGAAATAAACCCTGGAAATTTGTAAACTTTTATAGGAAGATACTAATTTACGCGTTTCTTATACGTGTATGGTCTGTCTAATCCGGCACTTTGTACAGTTTAAACCCTTATGTTGTCTTGTCATTTAGCTAAATTTACTAAAACTTTATTAATTTAAGGTAGAATCTATTGAAAAAAAATTTAAAAATTTGAAATTACTAGAATTTTGTTGAAAATGTGCAACGTATTTTGCCCACGGAATTATTAAAATGTTATTGTGACTAATATAGATTTCTTAATTTCATTCAATATTAAATATATATGAATACATAAATCATTTTGTAACAAATATTTCATAGTTTAAAGCGCTTTTATCTTTTAAAATATATTAAATAAAATTCTAGATGTTGCGGTTTTAAATATGGTCATGAGCTCAGAAGTAACTCCATATTTAAAACCGCAATATCTCCGGTTATAAAGGCAGGAACTTTAAAAATTTATATTTAAACTAATTTAGGGATGTAGAATTTGTTAAAATAACGACTGAATAACGAATACTTTTGTGGAATTAATTTTCATTTTAATAAAAATTCCCATAATCTAAACATTTTTTCTTGCATTTAACAAATTTCCCTAAATTTTTCATGCTTCAGCTATTTACATTTCCTAATGCAAAAAATAAATATTAGTTTTGTTTACATTCCATTACATTAATTTTGTTTACATACACATTTCTGTCACAATGTATAAAATCTGATGTGGGCAGCACATGACTTTCCCTACAGATTTAAATTCATTTTCTCTTTATTTCTTTGATAATTCTTAAATTGAGTGTTATTGCACAAAGTAACACGTATACTTATTTGAAATTAAACCGTATGTGCACTTACTTCAAGTTTCTTTTCATTTGGTAACTGGACGTATTTTCAAAGGTGGCGTAGCAAGAATGCGAAGAACTACCATATCTCGAGAATGGCTATTCCTAGAGTAAGGGGGTTGGTCTCCATTCTTTTTATCGCCAAAAGTTACGTATAAAACAAGCATCATTTAATTGATACATTTGAGCATATGTAATCTTTTATTTTACATTTTGGTGAGTTTTGCGTGCCATTTTGCTTAACACACACACACACACAAAATAAATAAAAAAAAGCAGTTTCTGGTTTTCTGAATCATACCAAAATCTAATCAGCACCAGGGTAACCCACAAGTGACTTATCTACCAAATTTTGTGAAATTTGGCCGATGAGTTTTTAAGCTAGAGTGGATATATATGACTTTAGCGGGCCATTTCGGAAAAAAAATTCAGGTTCTTTTATCCTGAATCGTACTAAAATCTAATCAGCACCAGGGCAATTCACAAGTAAGTTACCTATAAAATTTTATGAAATTTGATCAATTTAGTATTGAGTTAGAGTGGATACATACATTGCACAGACAGACAGACACAGAGTGGGCGCGGTAGCCCTGTGGTTAGCGCGTGGAGGTTGCACTCGGTAGTCCCGGGTTCGATTCCCGCCGCTGCCCAAACTGCCGCCGTGTTCACGCGGAGTACGATCACGTTAAACATGTGGGTCCGTAAGTCCTTCCGAGAGGTTGGTGGAAGGGGAAGGAGGGTACGGTTCCTGTGTATGCCTCCCCCACTGGGTTCCGGTCTAAATTGGGTGACACTTCCCCGCCGTCCAAACAGATACCTTACACCTTTCTGGTAGGTCGGGCGGTCTGGGTCGAAGAAGAAGACAGACACAGAGACACACTCAGAGACGTGTGCCAACGGCCCTACCGTGCTGAAAACACCTGTTCTCGTTAGATCACCGAAGTCAAGCAACATCGGGCGCGTTTAGTACTTGGGTGGGTGACCACCTAGGAACACCGCGTGCTGTTGACACATTTCGGGCGCGGTAGTCCGGTGGTTTGCGCGCTGGATTTGCACGCTGCCACAACTGCCGCCGTGTCCATGTGGAGTACGATCACGTTAACCATGTGGGTCCGTAAGTCCTTCCGAGAGGTTGGTGGTAGGGGAAGGAGGGTACGGTCCCTGTGGATGCCTCCCCCACTGGGTTCCGGTCTAAATTGGGTGGCTCTTCCCGGCCGTCCAAACGGTTACCTTACACCTTTCTGGTAGGTCGGAAGGTCTGGCTCTCAACAACTACTACACACACAGACGTCACCCGGCCGACTAACCGGTTGCTCATGTCCTTGCTGACGAGCCGGTCGGTCTGGGTCTTCAACACACAGACGTCACGCTAAAAATAGTTTTTTTCGTATTATTCTAATGGTGCCAAAACGTGTAGATCCGTCGAAAACTCGAATTACGATTTTCAACGAGGTTCCAATACTTTCCCAATACATTACCATGTGCTTGTGTTGAAGGGAAAGTAAAAGCAATGACTGAAAATTCCCACTTTTGGAAATCGTTTAAAATTCCCAGTTTTTCAAAATTCCCGGTTTTCCGGTCCTTACAACTCTAAAGAAGACTCGCACTTTAAATATTTTTGTATTCCTGTACGGTATGTATGTGATAGTAATACAATAATTATATCTAAAAAACTCCCCATTATATCTAAAATTTTGTGTAATGTAAATCATTATTATATTTATTTAATACACATAATTATATTATATACAATACTTAATATACTGTAAAACTGACGTACAAAAATAAATGTTTTTGTTGAACAGTAAATATTCACAATATTAACGTTAATATTCCGTCGGGAAATTCTTAAAGTCGGATAAAAAAAAATTGATTCAGTGGCCTCGTCCCCGTACTGCTTATATGTAATTCCCTTATCTCTGTTTCCAAGGCGTGCCGTGATAGAAATAGGTTGGAAAGTATAGTGAATGATAATTAACGAAATAAGAAAAGTTAAAGCAAGAAAAATGTTAAGGCATAAAGCAGATTTATTCCTTCAAAATCGTCAACAATTGATCTCAAGGGTCCAGTTCTGACAGGTGAAAATATGGTAATACATAAAGCAATTTTATTCAAAATGATTACCAGTTCTTTGTGCTTGATTCTACATACCTTCAAAACTATAGAGTGGGAAATATGTTTCTGTCTGTGATAAACATATCAAAAGTCTATTTTGAAAATAATTTATTTCAGATAAGGCTGAGCTTTTAAGATAAATAACAATGCAGGAATAAATTAAGATATTCAACAGTTTATTATGCTGCAGAGAGACACAAAATAATATTTGTTCTATTTATTTGGCTCGTGGGTGCATTGTAGGGTGGAGTGAGAAACACCCGAAAATATTTTTTTCAATGCCTATAATCACAATAACTGACTATTTGTTAATTAAATTTTTCTGTGAAATTTCACTCTTTTTGAAAATAATGAATGAAGCCCGCTGAAATGGCGAATCAGCCGCGAATTTCGAGTAAAATTGCCTTTTTAACACTTTACAACAAAATTGAAAAGTGTTTATGACTTTGTTCAATCTGTCTGTCTGTCCGTTAGCACGAACTGCCGTAAAAATGACTTAATCAAAATAAAATTTTAGTATGTTTCTCAGACGGTCTGTAGGACCTATGGGAATATAAATGAATAATATTACCCAATTAGTTTTATATTGAACCCGGGTTGAAAAAATGAAATACATTGAACCCTATGGGATCTAATTTTTCAAACATTGTTTAAGCGGATTTAAAATTCACAAATTGCTTCGAAAATATTAGGTAATATTAAAATTATTCCATAATATATATATAAAAAAAAAAAAAATTCAGCGAAATATATTCAGTAGTTTTTTAAATAAAAATTAAAATAATAATTACACCTCTTATATGAAATGATCACGTGACCATGATATGAAACGATCACATGACCCACTTCAAAATGATATATGGCATTCATCTTGTTTCAAAATCGTGATTTTTTTAAGTTCTTTTTAATTCTTATTGAGTGTTGTATCCGTTCTAAAACTACTTTATTTTTGCTTAAATTCTGTGCATCTACATACTGAAACAACGCAATTACAATATATTTTAGTTTAAATGTTCATCCAAATTTGATTATTTCTACAACGAAGCCTATTTTTCACTTATGTAAAATGTAAACAGCAAAATATGTAGAATGAGTTGTATAAGAATTATTGTATTTCTTTAAAGCAAAATCATTTAGCTCATGGAGTCTGCATAGCTGATATGAATGAAATATTCATTGATTTTACAGAGAGAAGGACGATTTTTTTCGATGAAGTTTTAAGCATAGAGTTTAATTACTTGTAGCTCCACGGTTTTAATTTTTAAATAAAATAAATTATTATAGTAGTATGATGAATGAAATGAATGAAATCCTGCTTTTATAGAGAGATCCAGGCTTGTTATTTTTTCTATGACGTCATTTGAATTTATTTCAGTTGTTTTCGATGAAGTTTTCAAATATAATAAATTATCGTAGTATTATGATAATTTTAAAAATATTACCAAGGAATGTATCGCATTTTAGAGATGTTTAAACCAGGCAATTTATATTTCAATGCCGTCATTTGAATGAAGTTCATTTTTTTTTTCGATGAAGGTTTAAGTTTTCAAATATAATAAATTAATGTAGTATTGTGATAAGTTTTAAAATATTACCGAGGAATGTATTGCATTTTAGAGATGTTTAAATAAAATTGCATTGAAGTTGGAAAGTGTTTCATAATCAATGGTTTAAGCCTGATTGATCTTTCTTGTTTATCTTTAATTTTGGCATGCCACTTTGAGGCCTAAGATGATTTTTTAAATTTCGCGATATTCAATTTCATACCAGTTTCAATCATTTAGAGTTCGTTACCATTCATGCACTGAGTGATAGGCGGCTCTTCCTATGCTAAAACCTTTAATTTTAACCAGGACCGCTATAACTCTTGTTGAGGCCCCTATGCAAAATTAAATTCTAGTCTCCCCCATAAAACTTTTATAGTAATGTGCATTGATCATGGACGGTACTTGATCCCATTACTTGATCCCAAGGGACCAGTTCTGATAGGTGAAAACATGGTAATACATAAAGCAATTCTAGTCTACTTTGTCTATGGTCAAAAACGGACCTGACTTTAAGGACTATGCGTCACCTCAAGATATCACTTGCTATTGAAATCCTTTTGAGGATTTTTCTGCATTGTTTCGTTACAACTATTATGGTGATAGGCAAATTAAAAAAAATCAACGTTCCACCCTAGTGTATAGGTCTAATTGTTAAAGCATGCTAAAACAATTTCTAGTAAAATGAAGATAAATAAAATATGAACTTCATATTTTTAATTTCACATATTCGATATCTCTTTTCATATTTTAGGATACGCTTACTAGATATTTCTTTTATTGTATGTATTGAAAGTTCCATGTCAATTATATTCAAGTTACGCTTTGTTAGTTGATCATGAATAAAATACTGTATTTTGTAATCACATGTCAAACACCTCCTGAACCTTTTTTAGTCTCATTACTAGTCAGTTCAGAGCCCTCCCAATGAACTCCACCCTTTGCTGGATGGCGGCCAACTTTTGAAAATAGATTCTGCGGTTCGGGAAATACCGGGATTTTTCCAGAATAGGTGTCACAGTCATTGCAGTGCTCCAGTGGCATAACTTCGAATAGTATGCCCCAATGCAAATTACAATTAACGGCTTTTTTGAAATAAGAGCCTTACTTGAAAATATTGAACTCTTTATTCTTTTGGAAATTTCTTATGCTTGCTTTATTTTTATGAAAGAGAAAAATGTTAAAAAGAACTTTTTAACTGAAAGCCTTAGTTCAAATGTACCACATAAGCAATCTTTAACAAACTACAGGCATTAAGCAAACATACCCAAATAGATATTAAACTAAAAAGACGCCTCAAAGCTTTTTAAAAAATGCAAATTTTATGTTCAGTTGTGCCATGTTGCACATTAAATTATTTTTTTGCTATTCGAAACTTAGATCTTTTTCAGAATTTTCTTTTCTAAATAAAATATATTTTTAGGGTTCGACCTTTGTGATCTTCAGACCTCAATGGAATTGTATCGGATACAGTGGTCTATATACGCTACTTCAGTGCTCTTATTAGCTTTGTCAGAACTTCTTTCTTATCTCTTCCCACAAATGTATACATCTGAATTCCTGTCATATATGACTGGAATTAAGATATGTCTATGAATATAATTTGCATCATTTGCTGTCAAAAATTGTACTGGAGCACATAAATGAAATGATATTCAAACTTAATATAGTAATCCCTCAAGGAAGAGTGTTTAGAGCCACGTGTAACGGCGTTGCACTGTTTGCGCAAAACTCCCCTGCAACTAGTTTATTGCAGACATGGCTAGAAAATTGTCGTTAACCACTCCACACATGCAAATTCATTTTTCTGTTGGGTGATGGACTCCTATGAGTCTAAGTGTAATGCCAGAAATGTAAAGTAATAAATATTTGGAAGGATTAAAAAATAATGGAACCAGGAATGCGGGCGGATTAACCCCACGCTAAGCAGATGGGCGATAATATACAGGTGGCCCCATATCTTACATACCACGCCCATGTTTACATTCCACGCTAAGCCGTTTGGCGGCAACCGAGACGGCGACGCCATGTCTACGGATTAGCCATCAGCTCTACATTTCAGCACGTGGACCGCCGACCGAAAAAGGGATATAAGTGAGAGTTGCTCGAAGTGGGAGTCAGAATTGGTCAAGGCAGGCTGTTGGAGTTAGACTAGTCAAGAAGAAGCGACGGTAGCAGAGTTAACAGTTGTGTGTGCGTCTCTGATATAGGAATTCGAAGGAGAGCTCATGTTCATCTGGTATTGCAAGTGTAAAGTGTGACAAAGCATCGGTGTTACCCAAGTTATATGAAAGAAGATCAGGTACCGTACAATTAAACTATATGAGGATAACCTCTTTGTCTAAATTTGTGTTTTTAAGGAAAAGCTAATTATGCATCCCACCACGTGCTCCAACCAAATATCAATTCATCTGGCATTACACCCCCCGAACTACCATTGAGATGTATTCCACTATTGTGATATTTATTTTAATTTGTAAAACTAAAGAGTGTAAATTGAGTATGTGATAAATAAATGTTTGTTCCTTTACTATTAACCTTAATTTCTAGTTTGTTAACTTAGTATCCCGTTAAGCACAGAAATAGGTGGGTTTTGCGGCCACCAACGCAATGTACACAGCAGTAAGTTTTAGAACAGATTACATGTATAATTAATATACTAATAAATAATTAATTTAATGTAAAATGCATTTTTGACAATATTAATTTTAATCAACAAAATTAATAAATCGGCACATTTGGTGCTCGTGACTTTAGCAGTAACGGAAATAAAATAAGGATTTATGAAATTAATAAAAATGAAAGGAATAATAATAATAAAAAATAAATATTGATAAGGTTGGACAACTGGTGGCGACATAGATGATTGTGAAAATATTGTGCACAATTCTCATTTCTCCTTATGTTATATGTATGATTATGTAAAGTTTTATCAATGAAATGGAAAAAATGGTTCTTCTAAATGAGATCGAAGGTATAATTAGAAAAATGGGATATAGGAATGGGACCAGTTAAAAAAGTGGTGAAAAGTTCAATTATAACAAGGAGTTCAAGTTTGAAAGAAGATTCAAAAATATCAAATAAAAATTATAGTAAATTGGATAGAAATAATAAAAATATGGATATTCCAGTAATGCAGATCCTGCCATTATTTAGTGGGAGTAAGGAGGAAGATATAAATTTCTTTATAAAACAATTTGATGAATTATCGGAGTTAGCAAGTTGGAAGGAAGAGCATAAAGTGGCTATCATTAAAACCAGATTAAAAGATAAGGCTATGCAGTTTTTAATTCAAAACCCTGAATTACAAAACGAAAAGGAGTTTGATAAAATAAAAATATTACTAATAAATAAATTTTCAAACAGAATAACGATAACGCAAGAACAGGACGCTTTCAATAATATAAAACAAACGCCTGATATGTCAGTGGACGAGCTTGTGCTAAAAATAAAAAACGCAGCGCGTAAATTTTTGAACCTTAAGGATACAACAGATGGAGAGGTAGAGAAAATAACCAATAAAATAATGTTGGGAAAATTCATTAGCGCATTACGCCCTGATTTGGCAATTGAAGTGAAGAAAAAAGATCCGCAGCGGTTTGAAGATGCCATAAAAGATGCCGAACTGTTTGAAATAATTCTTAATGATAGGACTCCAGAAGAATCACATAACGAACTGAAAGAAATGTTACTTACAACACAGGTTCAAGATTTGACTTTAGAAATTAATAAATTAAAATTGCAAAATATACCAAATCAATCCATGGAACGAGCTGTTTTTTGCATAGGGTGCGGAAAAAATGGACATTATTTCTCAGATTGCTGGTACAATGAGTGTAATACTGCATTTGCAAGGAATCCCAAACGAATGAATTATCAGCAATATGGGTTGGAGCAAACAAATTATATCAGAGGAAACAGAAACGAAAATCTCAGAAATTTTGAACGAGGAGGATATAATAGAAATAATAGGGAATATCAAGGAAATAATAATGATCAAAGAAATTATTACGATCAATTAGAAACCAACGTAGAAAATAGAGAGAGGCAAAGTATAAGAGGAAATTTTAGGGGGCGCAACGGAAGAAATATAAGATCAAACACATATGAGAGAAACAATAATAATAGTAATTTAAACTAAGAGCTGGAATTTGGGACCAAGGAACGAATCGTACAAATTCCAGAGAAATAAATAAATTCGGTTCACAAACATATAGAAATAACAAAAATGGAGATGACTGGCAAAACTATACAAATTTGAAGAGAGGACAATATTATGAAAATAATGATAAAGCAAAATATGATACCAAAAGTATCCTTTCAAGCGAATGTGAAAACGTATCTAGCCCACAATTACCGATGGTAGAAATAGATTGCAAAGGAATAAAAATAATAAGTGTAATTGATAGTGGGGCTCAAGTTAGTATTATAGATTTGGAAACATTTCAAAAACTAAAACAGAATAGAAATGTAAAAATAAAATACATAACCAGAAGAGTAATACTTCAGACGTTTACTAAAGAAAATATAGAATTTTTAAATTGCATTCAATTTTCATTTAGAATTGGAGAAAAGGCATGCAAAAATTATTTTTTCGTGACAAAACAGAACTTTCAGGGGCAATATAAAATGCTTTTAGGCTACGACTTTTTATCCTCACATAAAGCAATTTTAAATACAAAAGATAACGAAGTACAATTTGGGAATACTGCGATTAAATTGTATAAAAGTGAAAATACAAACCCAATACAGAATTCAAAACAAAAACCACAAAGCCAGGGAATTCGCGATGAAAATAGATATAATAGTAATTATGAAAATTATAATACTGATGACGACGAATATGAGGAAATAAATAGTTGTTATAATGAATCCAATAATGAGAATGAAGATAGAATAAGCGATGATAATGATGACGACGAATATGAGGAAATAAATAATTGTTGTAATGAATTCAATAATGAGAATGAAGGTGGAATAAGCGAGGATAATGAAAGCGATAACGATAGAAAAAACTCTAATATGCAAAATTGTAGCACTCGCGATAATGTAAATGATGAAAAATGGTTACCAAGTTCTAATGAAAGTAATAAGAATAAGAATGTTAAAAAGAAAGAGGAAAAGCAGATTTTCGCTAAATTGAAAAGAAAAATAACATTAAAGCCAGGGGAGTCAGAGATAGTCCAATTGATTTTGTCACAGGAATTAAATGAGGGACAGGATGTTTTATTTTCTCCAATAAAAATGGCAAGAACATTAATCACGGATGAAGCGATCCAAAGTATAGAAAATAAAAATAAGATTAGAATGTTGTTATACAATGAAAAAAATTGCCAAATTACACTTAATAAAAATATGAACGTGGGTATAATAACAGAACAAATCGAAATTGTTGATACAAAAAATAAAAGCAGTAAACCCACGTTGGAAATTAATAATATTCAAAATTTAAATAAAACAGATTATCAACAAATTCGGGAATTAAGAAAGAAAGAAATATCTCCAGACGATTTTCAAGTACAGCACTTAAATAAGGAAGATAGAAATAAAGTTATTGCATTAATGATGACCAATACAGAGGTTTTTTCAAAGTCATATGCTACCCTAGGTAAAACATCAGCAATAGTACCGAAAATCGAACTTATGCACAATTATCCTATTCAGAGTCGACCATACCCAATTCCGAGAGCAGTACGAGAAATTGCGCAAAAAGAAATTAGGGAATTATTGGAAAATGACATTATTGAAAGTTCACAAAGCACGTACGCTAGTCCCATTATTCTTGTAAAGAAACCAAGTAAACCAAATGAAGAACCTAAATATAGACTTGCTATTGATTATAGGGCCATAAACGCGTATTTACCACTTTTGCCAATAAACTTACCAAAGGTGAAGGATATATTACAAAATATCGCTGGTAGTAAAATTTATACAGTTATGGATTTGAAGGCGGCGTTTTTTCAGATCGAACTAAGAAAACAAGATAGAAAGGCCTTAACGTTCACAACTTTTATGGGAAATTTTAATCCTAAAAGAATTCCGTTTGGTCTTAAAAACTCAGGAGCATATTTTCAACTTTTAATGAACAAAGTGTTAGGAGATCTATCAGAGTTAAAAATATACTTTTACTTAGATGACTTAGTCATATGCGCACAAAATAACGACGAAATGTTAGAGAAAATCAAAATTGTTTTCCAAAGATTGAAAGAAAATAATTTAACACTCGACCCGGCGAAGTTACAGATATGCAAATCGCAAATTGAATTTTTAGGATATAAAGTAAATGCGAATGGTATAAGCCCATCAATAAAAAACTGTGCAAAAGTGCAAAATTTCAAACAACCCCAAACGGTTAAACAAGTAAAAAGCTTTCTTGGGACAACAAACTATTTTAGAGGTCTGATAAAAAATTATGCACAAATTGCAGAACCGTTGGTAAATTTGACAAAAAAGAATGTTAGGTTCGAGTGGAATAATGAATGTAGAAAAGCTTTTGAAAAATTAAAAAATGCAATTTTTAAAGAACCAGTTGTAAGACAGCCTGATGAAGTAAACCCGTTTGTCTTAACTACGGATGGCTCAGGTAAGGGAATTAGTAGTATTTTGATGCAAAGGGTAAATGGAGTCGATCATGTTATCGAATTTTATTCAAGACCTGTGAACTCGGCAGAGAAGCGTTATCCTGCAATAAAGCTAGAATTGCTAGCTATACACGCATCCTTACAACACTTCAGAGAATATCTGTTCGGAAGGAGTTTCACCTTGCTGAGTGACGCAAAATCCCTTATGTACCACATAAAATTAGATAAAATGCCAAATATCATATCGAGGTGGCTAATTGACATAAGTCAGTATGATTTTAAATTCAAATATCAAAAAGGTGAAAATAACGCAAGTGATTATTGCTCGAGATATGTATTTGACAATGATAACCAAATCAAATATGTAAATACTTTAATTAAAAATGATGAGATAAATGTGGAGAAAATATTAGAGCAACAAATGGTAGATGAAAAATTAAGTAAAATTAGAGAGGAATTACAAAAAGGAAGAAACCGATATCACAATAACAAGGTATACTATATTGATAGCCAAAATAAACTGTTGATGGTAAAGAAGGAAAATAAAAGACAAACGTATAGGAAAATAAATGAGAATAAGATTGTAATACCGCACTCGCTAAAGGGAAAGATAATAGAGATAGCACATTTCCCTCATTTCGGAGTAAAAAAGACATACCAATTACTTTCAAGAAAATATTTTTGGATAGGGGCTTTCCAAGACGTGGAAAATTTTTGTAAGTCTTGTAATCAATGCTTATTAGTAAAACACAAAAATATACCACCAGCCAGACTTCAGGCTATGCCAGAAATATTAAAACCAGGAATATATTTACAACTGGATTGCGTAGGAAAACTTCCGCGCAGTAATGGAGGAAATAATTTTGTAATTACAATTGTAGACATGTTTTCACGATATTTTGAGGCCTATGCAGTCAGAGACATTACGGCTAAAACAATAGTGAATAAGCTAACAAACTTCGTGACAACTTATGGAGTTCCAATTATTATTCAAAGCGATAATGCTCAAATTTTTAAAAGTAAAGAATACATAGATTTTACAAATGCATTAAATATTGAAAGGCGATACAGTTCGGTTTATTTCCCAAGTTCTTTAGGTCGTTGTGAAAGAATACACAGAGACATGAAACAATGTATAATGTGTTTGTCAAAGACTACGTTTGAATGGGATGAATCTTTAAAATGGTTTAAGTTTTATGTGAATAACACTATTAACAGTAATACAGGATTTGAGCCTTCATTCCTGTTCTATCTTAGAGATTTATCATTGCCATTTGAAAATATTAAACAAACAAACATACCAAGTAAGGAAGAAATAGATATAATGTATAGTGATGTAAATAATTATAAAAATTATGTGGCACAGCATTTAAAAAATATAGATAAAGTCGTGAAAGACGCATCGGAACAACAAAAGCTGATAAATGACAAACAAATAAAGAAATATAAAATAGTGAGAAAAAACGATATATTTATAGGAGCGACAGTGTACCTAAAAAAGTTCCTAAAACCAAGGGTATTAGAGGATCGATATGATGGACCATTTAGAATTACGAAATTAGTCCGAAATAATAATGTTATAATATGTCTTAAAAGTGATGAAAATAAAACTTATAAAGTGCACATAAATAAACTATACATGGCAGCGGAGCGAAAACAATATTTGAAAGATAGTGACGAAAACGAATCAAACCACACACACACACAGGACAAAGAAAAAAATCAAAATGAGAAAGTGATTAGAAATAATGATCAAAGTCAAATTAAGGAAGGGAAGGTCACTAAAGAAAAGCAATTAAACTGTGAAAATAATAGAAATGATGATGAGGTTTGTTATAATGCCAGAGGGTATAATTTTCGCCCTCGAATTGTTGTAAATAGTAATTTCATAAAACAAAGAATATGAAAAATATGTAAAAAGTTTGTAATTAATGTCATAAATAGAAAGTGATAATTGAGTGTATATGTATATGTTTTTATGTTTTAAATTGTGGATATAAGTATATTTCAAAAAGTATGTTATGTATTTCTGACATTACATATATGGCACGTTCAAAAAAAAAAAAAAAAAAAAAAGTGAAATAACAAAGTAATTTATAAATAATATGGTGGTATGGAATTCAACCATAACCAAGAATCGGAAGTTGATAGTTGCACTACTACAATATGTTACAAAATGAAATGATAACAAGAAAATGTATAATAATAATAAAGTAATGAATGCTGTTATGTAATGATATGTCGTATGTAAATAATTATGTAAAAGGAGAAATGAAAATTATGCATTGCAAATAATATATATCAAAATTTACAATTTAATAATAATGTGAATGTTGGTAATCCTCATGTAATTTATGGTACATTATGTCAATTATGAATAATGGACTAACTTGACAGGGAACTATCAAGAAACTACAAAGAACTATCAAAGCTATGAGTTGTACGAGGCTAAAAAGTGGAACTCAGCCTTTCTCACGATGGATGAACTTATGTGTTTGCGAGGAACCATTGTGAACTGAATTTCTTACCACTGGGGTGAAACTGTGGGAGAGTAACTTTTGGACTTTTTTTTCGCGGGGGGGTGAGAATGTAATGCCAGAAATGTAAAGTAATAAATATTTGGAAGGATTAAAAAATAATGGAACCAGGAATGCGGGCGGATTAACCCCACGCTAAGCAGATGGGCGATAATATACAGGTGGCCCCATATCTTACATACCACGCCCATGTTTACATTCCACGCTAAGCCGTTTGGCGGCAACCGAGACGGCGACGCCATGTCTACGGATTAGCCATCAGCTCTACATTTCAGCACGTGGACCGCCGACCGAAAAAGGGATATAAGTGAGAGTTGCTCGAAGTGGGAGTCAGAATTGGTCAAGGCAGGCTGTTGGAGTTAGACTAGTCAAGAAGAAGCGACGGTAGCAGAGTTAAGAGTTGTGTGTGCGTCTCTGATATAGGAATTCGAAGGAGAGCTCATGTTCATCTGGTATTGCAAGTGTAAAGTGTGACAAAGCATCGGTGTTACCCAAGTTATATGAAAGAAGATCAGGTACCGTACAATTAAACTATATGAGGATAACCTCTTTGTCTAAATTTGTGTTTTTAAGGAAAAGCTAATTATGCATCCCACCACGTGCTCCAACCAAATATCAATTCATCTGGCATTACACCCCCCGAACTACCATTGAGATGTATTCCACTATTGTGATATTTATTTTAATTTGTAAAACTAAAGAGTGTAAATTGAGTATGTGATAAATAAATGTTTGTTCCTTTACTATTAACCTTAATTTCTAGTTTGTTAACTTAGTATCCCGTTAAGCACAGAAATAGGTGGGTTTTGCGGCCACCAACGCAATGTACACAGCAGTAAGTTTTAGAACAGATTACATGTATAATTAATATACTAATAAATAATTAATTTAATGTAAAATGCATTTTTGACAATATTAATTTTAATCAACAAAATTAATAAATCGGCACACTAAGTATGAGTTTTTTTTCTTGGTGACGAGTAGTTGTTATCCGATTATCACAATAAAATTTCAACCCATGATCGCAAAGAATCCAAATTAATCTGTAACTCTGGGCAGTGGATCTGTAAATCTGGCAGACGTGGGGAGGAGGGATATCCCAAAATCAGATGACAATTGTATCAGTTCTCCATAGACTAATATATTCATATTGCAAAACGTATCCTAGCACTGCAAATCCGTACGATCCCTGCCTCCTTCGATGCCATAGCTGCACTTATGACATAGGGCGTTTATTTGATGACATTCATATTTTATGTTACAAAATGCATTCCAGCATTGTAACCCCCCCCCCCCCCATTGATCCCGTAGATATTCTAAAGAGGATATCTACGGTTATATAGTATATCTACGATTGTTCCTCAACGACCCGTCCTACCTCAGATCCTGATAGCATCTATGACACTGAGCATTTGTCTGGTGGTCGATCTGTGAACGAAATATATAATCCACTAATGTAATTTACTCCTTCCACCTTTGCTATGGGCATATAAATCTGGAGAACGGTGCGTTGTTAATTCCTCGATTTATTTCGTGTGAATTTTACGAAGCTAAAACCAGACTCTTCCAGGTGACGGGGTGGGACTAACCACATTGTGGTTTGAGCCAAAACCCGCTGACGACTGGGGCCTTGATTTGGCAGGTAATCTTCGGACCCTACCCGGTGAATGATTCCGCAGATCGCTGCAACTGTAGATGCGGCCTAGCTGGAAAGGAGATTTTAACCTTGATTCTCCCCTCCTGTAGAAGTAAACCATACAGGTTATCTTGGGGATGTTCTCTTCTTGTTTTAACTAATGATGTCGCTGAAAACGCCAATTTGCTTATAGTATAGCTTTGTTATTCATTGCATAAGGAAAGCCCTTCTCTCCGTCTGTCTGTCCGTCTGTAAGCTACTATGTTGAAGACCCAGACCGTCCGACTCGTCCAGAGGACTTAGAGTAACTAGTTGGACGGCCGGGAAGGTGTAAGCTACTATGTATTGGAACTCAGACAATCGGTTTTATATATGAAATATTAGTTTCTAGTGATTATAATCATTTCATATATGAACTATTGCTTAACGGAACATATTTTTAATTAAGTCAGATTTGTGCAAAATAAAAGTTAATCGTGTATTTTGACATGGTTTTATATGTTCTCTCCCAGAAAAGCGTCCAATGTCAATATGCATTTCAACGTTCGAAACATTGTGCTATGGATTTTGTACATCCTTATGAAGCGGTAAAATAAACAAAGTCATTGCATTACGTTGGGAAAGTCATGTACTGTCTACATCAAAGTTTTATATTTAAAGTTGAGTTATATATATTTCAGAATTTATGCGTTTTATGATATGTTTAATTTATTTTTATTTGTGACAGTATTTTTAAAGTAGACTCACTAAATTGTTATGTAGTTAGAAATCTTAACAGACATCTTATATAATTTTGTTTAATAGCTTCGAGCATTACACTTTTTAATCTTTCAAATCAATCTTCTACACATTTTATCGTGCATAAATTTATGTATATAAGGTGAATTTATTGAAGCACTGTAAAACATTCTGCAACCGTTGCTATATTTTTCAGCTACTTTGTTTATCATTTCGGCAAACTGATAAGAAAAGGCACAATGACAGGCGTTCATGAAAATCCCAGCTTCATTTCTGAAATATTCAGTTAATTATTGTCTGCCGAATCATTAATTTTGTATATATATATATATATATATATATATATATATATATATATATATATATATATATATATCAATAACTATCAGGAACCCATTACGGACAGCTGAAACTTTCAGTAACATGCTTGCAAATGTTTTACAGTGTATAATGTTCCTTCGTTAGTTTCAATATTCTAAATATGTAAGCATGAAATATATGTATTCATGTATCAGTATTCATCATCTTTCAACATTCATCAGTATTCGCATCTCGGTCTTCAATATTAATCCTAGAATAATAACACTAATTTTCCGTCTATTATAATCCGATGATATTGTGATTAAAATTAACTCAGCTTTATCATTCTAGTGTTAATTATTCTGTGACTCATACTAGAATGTATATGTACGAATACACAAAATAAATAATGGATTTATGAATACTAAGAAATATTTTAAAGTAATTTTCGGATTTATTATTTAATTTTGTATAGTTGACGCAATAATATAAAGACCTAAATAACTGTGATTTTTATAAGTAGATTTCTCTTAGTAATTAAACAAGACATTTCATTAATATCTTTTCAAATCATCATGAGAACAGGAAAAATAATAACAAGCTAATTGAACGTTCTTACGAAAAACAAAATTAGAACAACATTTCTTATTTTTTAAGTAAAGCCCTTTGTATTTTTTGGAAAGTTGTATTTAACCAGTTAAAAATTTCTTACAATATACAAATTCAAAAGTTTCCATTTCTAAAAACTCTGCATTTAACCAATTTTCAACTTTTAAGTATAAAATCAAAAGCAATATTTTGTATTAAATAAAGTAAATTACAACTGCAACGCTATATTTATATGTATAAAAAAAAAATCTGATGTGGGCAGCACATGACTTTCCTTACGTAATACAATGCCTTTACTTTTTCCACAGCGAAATAATGGTATACAAGATCCACGGTACGAAGTTTTTGGTATTGAGATAATACAACACAAACGAAAATTGGGCAACATTTGAGTCTAAGCAGAATGACTTATTCTTACTCACGTGCAAAATCTTCATCAAACTGCAGTTGACATTAAGATACCGTAAAATAAATGACTATTGACGAATTATTTGCCGTCAATACAAAATTATTCCAAAAGGTAAATTCTTTTGTGAATAGAACGAACTAAATCTCAACAAATGTATTGCATAATAATGCATATGGAAAGAGAATCTATTTGATAATATTCACTATTTTTTTAATTTTATGTAGTTTTTGTAAAATGTTTACTTTGAAAACGTGCAATATCACGAAAACTGTTCATGTTAGCATTTTACAGTTCCTGTTATTCGTTTTATAATGAAATATAAAGTAAGAAATGATTATTTATTTATCCTTATTGAAGACTTGGATTTTTAATGAGGTTTTTTTTCAAAAATTCATCCGAAAATTGTTTTTTTTTTAGCATTCGATTGCGTTTAAAATCAATAGGTTTCCAGTATTCAATGATAATCGTACGAAATTACTTTCGCATCCATAGGCTCACAGACACACACACACAACATATATACACACATTAAGACACACATAACATAAATATACACATTAACGACACACACAACATACATGTCATCTATACATAATTATGACTGTAAATAATGTACATAGTAAATTAATGTACACCCAACTCTTGTTTTACACGGTAGATACATTCTTCAAAAATTCATGTAAAAAATAAGTATGCATAAGTATAAGACAATGACTTTGAAATCGTGTTAGATCAAATAATTTTTTCAAAAAAGGAAGACTTTTTTAAAACCGTGTAACTTCAAATTCGTGTAAAAAAAGAGTTGGGTGTACACATTTTTAACAGAAAATAAAACTAGTTTGTTAGCAAAATAGATTAGCTTTTCTTACTGATACTAATTTGTTACCTACTTTTATCCCCCAATTTGACTTTGATTGGAATTTTACCAATTAAAAATGTTGCCATTATCCTCTTTCTCGATGTACATATACACTGGCTAATTCAAGGCATACAGTTGTTTAACATGTGTCTGGTATCTACTTTATACCAAAATACAAGCCTTCAGTTTTAAAAGCAAAATGTACCAACCCAGAAGTACATTGGAGCTCATACCATAAAGTTTTCAAGATCTGAGTACCAGTTATTAAAGTGTAAAAAATGTTGAAGTAGAATGTCAAACATATAAATCAAACACCAAAGAAACTTATAAATGCACTAACTTATATGTACATTATTCACAGTTATTGTTTCCTGGCCACACAAGCAGCTACCATTAGCCTTCGGGTTAGTCGTGTAGTCTGGGCTTTAACGACACACACAACATACATCCGGCTGTCCAAACAGTTACCTTACACCTTTCTGGTAGGTCGGACGGTCTGGGTCTCAACACACAACATACATACACACATTAACACACACACACGCAACATACATACACACATTAACACACACATAACACACATACATACATTAACACACACACAACATACATGCACATACTAACGCACACACTTCTACACATATACACACAGACATCGCTTCATAAACGGTCGACTCCAGTTCAAGGATGCTTAAAACGGACTCTTCCATCGAAAACTCGAATTCAAATTTTCAACCTCAACTCGAATTTTCGAACTCGTCACTATAATTTTCCTATACATTATACAATGTAGAGGAAGTATAAAATGCAAAATACTTCTTCATTTCGCATGATAAAAGACCGCAATAGATAATATCTGTACCCAGCCAAAATTTATTAGCTATTAAATTTGCAATCTCATCTAAGCACTGGAACTACTGGGCGTATCTAGTTTAATATGGTTTTTCTGTACTTCGTAACTACCCACTTTTAGAGAGGAGATTCAATTATAGCACGTATTACTCATAATATCCGTCATTAAATTCTCTTAACTCATTTCATGTTGTTCTCTTGCTTTCAGGTAGTTTTCTATGTAATTAATTAAATTTGGGGTCAACAGCCTACATGAACAGCGAATTGATTACAAATTCAGGTACAGTACATACTAAAATGCTAATAAGGGAGGGAGGGCCGTCAAAGAATTGGCTTTACACGTGCGATGTATACATTTTACATAATAGGATTGTATGTATTTGAAAGTGCAAGTAGATGAAGGTATTTATTATTGAATAGGGAGATATTTCAGACCAGTATTTCCCAGTGTAATTGTTTTAATTCTAAATGCATGTCTTTTGAAACGACATTAAAAAGAAACAAGAAAGATCAATCATGCATAAAGCATTGATTATGAAAATGCAATTTTATTTAAACATTTCTAAAATGCAATACATTCAGCGGGGATATTTTTAAAATATAACAGTACTACAATAATTTATTTTACATAAAAACTTAAAACTATGGAGGTAAAAGTACTTTCTAACTCCATGCTTAGAACTTCATCGAAAAGAGCAATGCTATAAAATCGTCTGCTTCTCTATGTAAAAGCAATGGATATTTCATTCATATCACTTGTATTCCAGATTCCAGAACTAAATAGTTTTGCGTGAAAGAAATTCAGTAATTCTTATACAACTCATCTTACAGCTTGGTGTGTTTACATTCTGCATACGTTAAAATTAGGTTTCGTTGTAAAAATAATCAAAGTTTGTTTATCATTTAAACTGAAAAATATTGTAAGTTGTTGCAGAATATAGATGCACAGAAAATACGCAAAAATAAAGCGTTTTTAGGACGGATACAACACTAAATATAAACGCAAAAGAACTTTAAAACTACGATTTTGTCACAAGATGCATGCCATATTTTATTTTGAAGTGGGTCACGTGATCTCTTCATATGACATGGGTGTAATTATTATTTTAATTTTTATTTGAAAAACTACAGAACATATTTTGCTGAAATTTTTTTCATATTTTTTAGAGGATAATTTGAATATTTCGTAAAACTTTCGAGGCAATTTGTGAATTTTAAATTCGCTTGAAAAATGTTTGAAAAATTAGGTCCCATATGGTTCAATGTATTTCATTTTCTCAACCCGGGTTCAAGCAAAGCTAATTGAGTTATATTATTCATTTATATTCCCATATGTCCCACAGACCGTCTGAACAACAGACTAAAATTTCATGGTGATAAAGTCATTTTTACGGCAGTTATCGTGCGAACGGACGGACAGACAGGCAGAATGAACAAAGTCATAAATACTTTTCAACTATGTTGTAAAGTGTTAAAAATTATGTAGCAAAATTATGTAACAAAAAAAATTATGTAACAAATTTTCACGTGATCTTTTCATCACGTGATTACGTGATCTTTTCACATAATATGGGTGCAATTATTATTTTAATTATTTAAAAAACTACCAAACATATTTTGCTGAACATTTATGTATTTTATGGGATAATTTGAATAGATCCTAAAAATTGCAAAACAATTTGTGAATTTTAAATTAGCTCGAAAATGTTTGAAAAATTAGGTCCCATAGGGTTCAATGTATTTCACTTTTCAACCCGGGTTCAATACGAAACTAATTGGGTGATATTATTCATTTACATTCCCATATGTCCCACAGACCGTCTCAACAACATACCAAAATTTCATTTTGATAAAGTCATTTTTGAGGCAGTGATCGTGCGAACGGACAGACAGACAGACAGAATGAACAAAGTCATAAACACTTTTCAACTATGTTGGAAAGTGTTAATAAGCAATTTTATTTACATCATATTATAGATGTCCAGTAGTAGCCGTCAGACTCTAAACTGCCGTTCTATACAGAATCGACGTTAGTAAATGTAGAGCTTTGAATGTACGCGCAAGTATGAAGTATGCAAGCTGTGAAAGATTTCAAATTATAACTTATAAAATTAGAAGTTTAAAAATATAAATTCAATGTTTGAGAATTCTAATACAAGAGGACATATAAGTTTTTAGAATTTGAATTGTAATAAAATAGCATGGAAATACGTCAAAATAATGAATACTTTAAAAATAACGACAACCAAAAAAATTGGCCATAACTAAAAGTACTTTATCAAAATCTCCTTTTTACGACATACTAAAATCACACGGCCATAGCTCTTTCGGGCATTACTATGCCCCTCATCAATAGCGAAGTGAAATTCACTTTTCCACTGATGAAGGGCATAGTAATGCTCGAAAGCACTATGGCTGTGTGATTTGAGTACGTCATAAAAGGGAGATTTTGATGAAAGACTTTTAGAAATGCCTAATTTTTTTGGTTGTCTTTATTTTAAAAGTATTTGAATTGTAGGTTAAACAAATTAGAATACAGGAAAACAACGGAATCAACGTAACGCATTTAAATCATTAGCACGTATTTCCATAGATTTGCGTTTTATTATTGTACTAGAAAGTGTACCCGGTGCTACCAGGAATTTAAAATAGGCGGTTGTGGCGTAGCCAGGTGTGCACCTATGCAACAGAATTTTATTGTATTTTTGTTATAAGCGAACATATTGTTAAAACGTTAGTTGGTTTTCAGGAATTCGCTGTGAGTTCCGGTGTAGTATTTATTAGAGTTTTGCCTCTTAAATCCCGGATAACGCTGGGCACATTTTCTATTAATAAATAATACAAATGAGGATGCAAATAACACAAATCAATTTTCGAAATGCTTGTTTTGAACAAAAATCGTACAAATTTCATGCTAAGTTTCACCAATGAATAACGGAATATAATTTCACTCCTTTTTGTTACGCTATACACGATGGGCAAGAAACCCCCCTCCCGCTAGTAAATTTGAACAATTTATTTTTATATGTTTCCAAATCCTCGTTACAAATTTGTCATTTAAATACATTTTTGATTCCATATCCACATATGAGCAATATGATCACCCCCTCTTTTGATATTGGAACTTTTTTCTTCACCCAAAATCTAAGCAGCTCTGACCACGGTTAAAAGATTGGTGGGCGTCACTACACCTTCCTTCCCGGGAGACTTGCTTTAAAATGAATGTTTCATTGGCGTCACTAAGACTTGAAAACATAGATAACTTAATCAAACTTAAATACTTAGGTTCACGAAATCTGAAATATATAGATGTGTTTTTCATTCTGATAATGATCGTGATGCAAATTCTCTTTTCGATCGAATGAATTCGATCAAATGAAATTAAATTGCTTCCTGAAAAAAAAAAAAAAAAAAAAAAAAAAAAAAAAAAAAAAAAGAACAAGTTTTATCAAGTCCTGTTGTTTCAAAAATCAAGTTTTATTTTGGATTCATCAATAGGTTTGAGGCAATGAATATTTTTATGTATTATTGTTTGACTACACTTATTAAGACATATTTTGTGAACAGACTCGATCTACTTTAGGCTTTTAGTTAAATATTCCTCACTAATATTTTAATTGCTAGTATTTCTGAGTTTGAGGATATTTATGTTTTACCCGATTTTAAATTCTTATGAATACAAATAATGTGTTCAAAGTTTTTGTTTTTATAAATTTGATCATTTTTAGTGCCCTAATTAAGGTTCCGAGTTTGAGGATATTTATTCTTTACCCGTTTTAAAACTCTTACGAATACAAATAATGTGTTCAAAGTTCGTGTTTTTATAAATTTGATCATTTTCAGTGCCCTAATCAAGGTTCTGATTATTGAGATAGCTTTAGCTTTAAAAGTATATGAAATAACATACACATTCAATCAAGCTCATGTCTAAAATTATCCGAACGAAAAATACTTCGTTAGTAACCAGTGGCGCAGCTAGGAAGGAGGGGGAGTTAAAATTTACTGCGCCAAGAAGGAGTTATTAGCATTTGGCACGAACAGATTTTAAAAGCTTAAAAATTACCCATTTCTTTACTTGCATTGAAATTTCTTGTTTAGTGTCCCTAGTATATTTTTTGCCGATTGATTTTTTAAAATTAATTTTAAATTTTGTGCACCCTTTTCTTCTTAAAGGCATTTTTTTTTTAAATTTGATTATCGTTATCGAATAATTTGCCAAATTAAAAAATAGCTTTTACACTATTTTAGAAAGTATTTAAATACTTTGGATCAAAGTGCTGGTTTTTAATAACATTTTTTGACATACAGAAACTAATTAATTTTAAAACTGAAAATCTTCTTCAGAGTATTTCGAAGAATGGACGACAATGGCAACGGACAGCTAAGCTTAGAAGAATTCAAAAAAGGTCTTCAAGATTCCGGTTTTGATAATAAAATGGACGGATATGATACTGAGGAGCTGTTTCAAAGATTCGACAAAGATCAATCTGGTTCAATAACTTATGAGGAATTTCTTCGCGCAGTCAGGGTATGTAATAATATTTCAATATCTGTTTAATTTTTTTAACAACTGGATCTGAATATGAAATGTGCTGTGTAACAAAAAAAATATAGGTGCGCAATAATATTTGACTTAAGATCATGTAACAAATTTCTATTGCGAGTTACAAATAGATCATGAAACGCTATCTCATATACGTATCCTTAGTTGACATAGGCAAGGGAATTATTATGCGTGACGTGATAAACCCCGATATTCAGGAGTCTGTATAGCGGCCTCCAAGGTAGCTAAAAACTTGGTCCTTTTTTCTGTAATATGACCACGAAGATAAACAATTTTCTACTAACAATTAACTACTGAGCTGATTTTAATGAATGATGCCCTATTTTGCGTGTTCTGGTTACCGGACTCTAATCGTATAGTTCGAGTAGAGTTAGTTAGAGTTCGGTGGTTTCCGTGGAAGGTACATACTTTTCTTTTAAAACTTGAAGGTAAATTTGATTTAAAGTTTCAAAAATTGAAAATACATGATTTTTCGGCCATTTTCTTCAGTATTGACGGACCTATAGCCTAAGCTTTAATCGATGGTGGCTCATTTTGTGTATTGTGGTGGAAAGTACATACTTTCCTTCTAAAACTTGAAGACAACTTCGATTTAGAATTTCAAAATAGAAAAAACTTTGAATAAATGGTGCTCGGCGGTAAAGTGAACTTCGTAATGTCATTGTTGCGTAATTGCATTGGTAAATATTTCTACAAAAAGTATTCAAATCTCACAAAAACACCACGTTATTAAAAAATTCCTTGCCAAGAATATAAAACATAAACCTTCTTCCAAAAACATTTTGAAATCTCAAAATGGTTTGCGCCTAGTTCCTGCAGGACCGGAGCTATTTTTTTACGTCTAATACACCCTGCTGAAGAATCATAACCTTCTTTCAAATCATCCGAATATACCCTGCTGAAGAATCATAACCTTCCTTCAAATCATCCGAATACACCCTGCTGAAGAATCATAACCTTCCTTCAAATCATCCGAATACACCCTGCTGAAGAATCATAACCTTCCTTCAAATCATCCGAATACACCCTGCTGAAGAATCATAACCTTCCTTCAAATCATCCGAATACACCCTGCTGAAGAATCATAACCTTCCTTCAAATCATCCGCAGTCCTTTTTTAATCGTAGTTAATTAAAAAAATGGCTACGAATAAAAAGGGCCGCATTGAGGGTTAGGATTCTTCAGCAAGGTACCATAGACTAGAAAATACAGCTCCAGTCCTGCGGAAACTTGGCGCAAATCTTTTTGAGATTTCATGACGTTTTTGGAAGGAGGTTTTTGCTTCTATACTTAGTGGGGAGATTTTTTTTACCATAAAATGGTGCTTTTGTGAAATAATAAAAATAATTTACGCAATCATACTGAATTTATGCTGTATAATTTTATCAGCGATTTTCAAAATTAAAGCACAATCGATTTTCTTTATTACTAATTTTCTTTATACCCTAAGAATATATTTTTGGAAAATACTTTTTTATATTTTACGCAGCCATACGCAACAAGTGCCATCTTCTTGTTCTTGTACCATCTTCTTCCATCTTGTTCATCTTTACCTTAGCTTCGTATAAAATATTTAAGGATATCAGTTTCTAATGCAGTTCTTTTATGGGATCCATTTTTACCTCAATTGCAATTTGTCTCATTATATCATGCTATTAATATGGGTAGATGGGTGTTTCGGTGTGACGTGTCTCGATAAAAATATTGGCTCCACTCCACGTTAATTTTATCTAATTTTAGTCTGAATGTTTTGATTTTTAATAATTATAATAGCTAATGTTAATGTAAAATATAAAAAAATTGAAAGTGGTGTTAAATTGGAGTTTTGTAATTATGTGTGGCTAAAAAGGAGATATTTTTGTTGAGTGGGAATATTTATTTTGTCCCATTAATTAGCAAAGTAGATACAATAATCACCCCCCCCCCTTCAAGGTCGGGCATTTGACACTTAGGTCATTCGCGTATAGAAGCGGCCAAATCGATTTTGTCGTCATAATATGTTGCCCCGGCGCGGCGTATCACATTCTTCCGTTAAGCCATCCAATTTAGACCGGAGCCCAGTGGGGGTAGCAGCCACAGGGACAAGTACCCTCCTTTTCGACCCATCACCTCTCGGAAGGACTTTCGGACCTGCTATCAGAAATAAGCTGAGGTTACATATATTGAAAATACGTGAGACATATAATTACAAATATCCACAAAAATTTTGGAAAAAATATTGAAATTTTAGTTAGAAAAAACCAGATTTCAATTAGAATATGGAAGTCTGGTTTAAGATCAGTTTTTCCTTCTAGGTATACTGAATAAAATACATTTATTTACATGGCAAGGTACTTCGGCTCATTGCCTATCAAAAAATAGTAGTTGGTATCGAAAAATATTATTTTCGGGTTTCGGGTTTTTTTCCGCCACGGCACCACTGTGCGGCGTATCACATTCTTTCGTTAAGCCATCCAATTTAGACCGGAGCCCAGTGGGGGTAGCAGCCACAGGGACAAGTACCCTCCTTTTCGACCCATCACCTCTCGGAAGGACTTTCGGACCTGCAGAATTGTCGCGCACATACTCCGCATAGACACAGGGATAGCTTTAGGCGGCGCTGCATCTAGAATCGAACTCGGGAGTGCGATTGAATATGACCCTCTTGCCTTAACCACTAGGCTATCCCAACTTCGATACAATATGAAATCCTGCATGTATTTCCCCCAAAAAATGTTTCTTAAATTTGCTTCGCTGCAACTGTTATTTGAGTGATTAACGCGTTGATTGTCAAATCAAAAGGTGGTAGATTATTTAAAGACGGTATAAATTTGGGTACTTCCAGTTTTGATATTATTTAAAATGCAGGTGAAAAGCGGAGTCCGAATTCTCTATTCAAAAATTGAATCTATAGAAATTCTAAATATGGTACTCTTAGGCAAGAGTCAGATGTGACCATACTGACAAAGGAGTAATGTCTTTATGGATGATTTTATAAGGAAAGTGGATCTTGTTTGCGCTATGTGCGTGGAAATATGCAACAGGTAGATATAACGATATGTACCTCGACTTTAAGTGATTCATTGATCAACATCCTAACGACTTGTCCATGGGTAGGAGAAGATAAAAAAAAAGTTTAAATTTTAAACAAATTTTTTTTTGAAATTTTTAGATGTATTTAAATATTAACTAAGCATTTTTGTTTTTCTATATTTGAACCGTCTAATATGTATAATTGTTGGGTAAATTTTTCTAAAACATACACTATTATAAATTTTTGAACGCGAACTCCCGGAAACAGCCCTTTCCGCCAGCGTTCGTAGAAGGGAAGGAGCTTGGGTATAAATATGCCATAAAGCCATGTTATCTTAGTTAACTTTGACTCAACATTATTGAAGATTGCGGACTGTGCATGTAATGTTTATATCATACTTATTATGCATATTTCGATAATAATATAATTATGGTTAAAACTTTCTATTTTAAGTTCATTAAAACCAGTGGCCACTGCACCCGTGCCTCAACAGCTGTTTTATAAATATGGCTCTTTTATGAAAGTTTCTAAGTTTCTGCTGTGAAAGTTTTAAACTTCTGCATTTATGTCGCAGGCTAGGAAATGATGAAAACTGCACACAGCCTTATTACTGTCTGCCCAGATGCTGTCACACTCGAATGCTTGACGCAGTGTCGTTGCCAGGGAAGGGTTATAACCCCCCCCCCCCCCCAGGAACCCATTGAATTTCTAAGAAATGGTATATGGAAAAATGGAAAACAAAATATTTGGTTTTCCTCCACCGAGACATTTTTTTTTCTGGCGACGCAACTGGCCTGACGTCTCATAATCTGGTCACTTTTGTGGACGTTATAATATATACTATGATCATTCTGATAATTTCGTAAATGCAAATATTTCGATATTTTTTATTTGCTAAATGTATTTCTTCTTATTTTCATAATTATTACAGGTCTATTCTAAAGTAATTTTGTATTTCAAGTAATTTTATTCTGGCGACGCAACTGGCCTGACGTCTCATAATCTGGTCACTTTTGTGGACGTTATAATATATATCATGATCATCCTGATAATTTCGTAAATGCAAATATTTCGATTTTTTTTATTTGCTAAATGTATTTCTTCTTATTTTCATAATTATTACAGGTCTATTCTAAAGTAATTTTGTATTTCAAGTAATTTTATTCTGGCGACGCAACTGGCCTGACGTCTCATAATCTGGTCCCTTTTGTGGACGTTATAATATATATCATGATCATCCTGATAATTTCGTAAATGCAAATATTTCGATTTTTTTTATTTGCTAAATGTATTTCTTCTTATTTTCATAATTATTACAGGTCTATTCTAAAGTAATTTTGTATTTCAAGTAATTTTATTCTGGCGACGCAACTGGCCTGACGTCTCATAATCTGGTCACTTTTGTGGACGTTATAATATATATCATGATCATCCTGATAATTTCGTAAATGCTAATATTTCGATTTTTTTTATTTGCTAAATGTATTTCTTCTTATTTTCATAATTATTACAGGTCTATTCTAAAGTAATTTTGTATTTCAAGTAATTTTATTCTGGCGACACAACTGGCCTGACGTCTCATAATCTGGTCACTTTTGTGGACGTTATAATATATATCATGATCATCCTGATAATTTCGTAAATGCAAATATTTCGATTTTTTTTATTTGCTAAATGTATTTCTTCTTATTTTCATAATTATTACAGGTCTATTCTAAAGTAATTTTGTATTTCAAGTAATTTTATTCTGGCGACGCAACTGGCCTGACGTCTCATAATCTGGTCACTTTTGTGGACGTTATAATATATATCATGATCATCCTGATAATTTCGTAAATGCAAATATTTCGATTTTTTTTATTTGCTAAATGTATTTCTTCTTATTTTCATAATTATTACAGGTCTATTCTAAAGTAATTTTGTATTTCAAGTAATTTTATTCTGGCGACGCAACTGGCCTGACGTCTCATAATCTGGTCACTTTTGTGGACGTTATAATATATATCATGATCATCCTGATAATTTCGTAAATGCAAATATTTCGATTTTTTTTATTTGCTAAATGTATTTCTTCTTATTTTCATAATTATTACAGGTCTATTCTAAAGTAATTTTGTATTTCAAGTAATTTTATTCTGGCGACGCAACTGGCCTGACGTCTCATAATCTGGTCACTTTTGTGGACGTTATAATATATATCATGATCATCCTGATAATTTCGTAAATGCAAATATTTCGATTTTTTTTATTTGCTAAATGTATTTCTTCTTATTTTCATAATTATTACAGGCCTATTCTAAAGTAATTTTGTATTTCAAATAATTTTATTCTGGCGACGCAACTGGCCTGACGTCTCATAATCTGGTCACTTTTGTGGACGTTATAATATATATTATGATCATCCTGATAATTTCGTAAATGCAAATATATTTCGATATTTTTTATTTGCTAAATGTATTTCTTCTTATTTTCATAATTATTACAGGTCTATTCTAAAGTAATTTTGTATTTCAAGTTATTTTATTCTGGCGACGCAACTGGCCTGCCGTCTCATAATCTGGTCACTTTTGTGGACGTTATAATATATATCATGATCATCCTGATAATTTCGTAAATGCAAATATATTTCGATATTTTTTATTTGCTAAATGTATTTCTTCTTATTTTCATAATTATTACAAGTCTATTCTAAAGTAATTTTGTATTTCAAGTTATTTTATTCTGGCGACGCAACTGGCCTGCCGTCTCATAATCTGGTCACTTTTGTGGACGTTATAATATATATCATGATCATCCTGATAATTTCGTAAATGCAAATATTTCGATTTTTTTTATTTGCTAAATGTATTTCTTGTTATTTTCATAATTATTACAGGTCTATTCTAAAGTAATTTTGTATTTCAAGTAATTTTATTCTGGCGACGCAACTGGCCTGACGTCTCATAATCTGGTCACTTTTGTGGACGTTATAATATATATCATGATCATCCTGATAATTTCGTAAATGCAAATATTTCGATTTTTTTTATTTGCTAAATGTATTTCTTCTTATTTTCATAATTATTACAGGTCTATTCTAAAGTAATTTTGTATTTCAAGTTATTTTATTCTGGCGACGCAACTGGCCTGCCGTCTCATAATCTGGTCACTTTTGTGGACGTTATAATATATATCATGATCATCCTGATAATTTCGTAAATGCAAATATATTTCGATATTTTTTATTTGCTAAATGTATTTCTTCTTATTTTCATAATTATTACAGGTCTATTTATTCTAAAGTAATTTTGTATTTCAAGTTATTTTATTCTGGCGACGCAACTGGCCTGCTGTCTCATAATCTGGTTACTTTTGTGGACGTTATAATATATATCATGATCATCCTGATAATTTCGTAAATGCAAATATATTTCGATATTTTTTATTTGCTAAATGTATTTCTTCTTATTTTCATAATTATTACAGGTCTATTCTAAAGTAATTTTGTATTTCAAGTAATTTCATTCTGGCGACGCAACTGGCCTGACGTCCCATAATCTGGTCACTTTTGTGGACGCTATAATATATATCATGATCATCCTGATAATTTCGTAAATGCAAATATTTCGATTTTTTTTATTTGCTAAATGTATTTTTTCTTATTTTCATAATTATTACAGGTCTATTCTAGGATAATTTTGTATTTCATATTTTAAGATATGCTCATCCAAAATATCTACAGATATCCCATAACAAACGTTCTACATTTTTTTTTTAGCCAAAAATGTCTACCAGTCGTCTCAAAATTGTAGAAAAGGCTTTTGCCAAACTCGACAGAACGGGAGACGGAGTTGTCACTTACCACGACCTAAAGGACGTTTATAACGTCCAGTATCATCCGTTTTATCAGAATGGACAACAAAGTGAGAAAGAGCTCTTCCTGAGATTTTTGGCGAACTTTGAAGTGGGTGGGAATCCAGACGGAATAGTAAGTATAGTAAATTTTTAATATTTAAATTATTTGTTTACAGCGTAGAAAAGTGTGTTAGAAAACTATGTTAGAAAATTTGAAATTAACCATGTTCTTGTAGTTTTCTCGGAATAAGTGAAATTACAGTCAGAGTCTTTTGGGTGGGAGGGGAGGGGAGGACTTCAATGTCAACTTCCTTATATACGATTTCGATAATCACAAAATATTATTAGCTTAGTTTCCCGCCCAGAACATTTGCTGGCTTTGCGAAAGCAAAAGTTCGGAAGTGTATAGTATGTATGCTTATGCAAAAGTTTTGCATACTTATAAACAAGAAAAATCAATCATTCATAAAGTATTGATTATGAAACACGTTCCAACTGCAATTCAATTTTATTTAAACATTTCTAAAATGCGATACATTCAGTATGATATTTTTAAAATTATCACAATACTACAATTTATTATATTTAAAAACTTCATCAAAAATAAATGAGCTTTATTCAAATAACGTCATCGAAATATAAATCGCCTGTCTCTCTATATAAAAGCAGTGAATAAGTCATTCATAAACTTTTTTCCATTCCTTTCATTCAGTGGCGATATTTTTAAAATTATCACAATACTACAGTAATTTATTTTACTTAAAAACTTAAAACTATGGAGGTAAAAGTACTTTCTACTTCCATGCTTAAAACTTCATAAAAAAAGCAATAATATGGAATCCCCTGCTTCTCTATGTAAAATCAATGAATGTTTCATTCATATCAGCTATATTACAGACTCCGGAGCTAAATAATTTTGCGGTAAATAAATTTAGCAATTCTAATACAACTCATCTTACATCTTGAATGTGTTTACATTCTCCATACGTGAAAATTAGGCTTCGTTGTAGAAATAATCAAAGTTTGATGATCATTTAAACTCAAAAATATTGTAATTGCGTTATCGCTGTGTATAGATGCACAGAAAAAAAAATCAAAAATGCAGCGGTTTTAGGACGGATGCAACACTAAATATAAATTAAAAAGAACTTTAAAAGTCACGATTTTGACACAAGATGGATGCCACATTTTATTTTGAAGTGGGTCACGTGATCTCTTCTTATGATATGGGTGTAATTATTATTTTAATTTTTATTTCAAAAACTACCGAACACATTTTGCTGAAATTATTTTTTATATTTTTTATGGGAGAATTTGAATATTTCCTAAAACTTTCGAAGCAATTTGTGAATTTTAAATTCGCTTAAAAATGTTTGAAAATTGGGTCCCATAGGGTTCAATGTATTTCATTTTTTCAACCGGGGTTCAATCCAAAACTAATTGGGTGATATTAATCATTTATATTTCCATAGGTCCCACAGGCCGTCTGAACAAAATACTAAAATTTCATTTTGATAAAGTCATTTTTACGGCAGTTATCGTGCGAACGGACAGACTGACAGACAGACAGACAGAATGGACATAGTCATAAACACTTTTCAACTATGTTGTAAAGTGTTAAAAACGTACAAATTATCTTCAAAATAAATTGCAATAACATTTATTTTGCACTTGTGCATCATTCTTTGAAAATTTGTTACATAATTTTTTTTGTTACATAATTTTGTTGTATAATTTTTAACACTTTACAACACAGTTGATAAGTGTTTATGACTTCGTGCATTCTGTCTGTTTGTCCGTCCGTTCGCACGATAACTGCCGTAAAAATGACTTTATCAAAATGAAATTTTAGTCTGTTGTTCAGACGGTCTGTGGGACATATGGGAATATAAATGAATAATATCACCCAATTAGTTTTGGCTTGAACCCGGGCTGAAAAAATGAAATACATTGAACCATATGGGACCTAATTTCTCAAAAACTTTTCAAGCGAATTTAAAATTCACAAATTGCTTCGAAAGTTTTACGAAATATGCAAATTATCCTATAAAAATATGAAAAAAATTTCAGCACAATATGTTCGGTAGTTTTTCAAATAGAAATTAAAATAATTACACCCATGTCATATGAAGAGATCACGTGACCCACTTCAAAACAAAATATGAAATCCATCTTGTGTCAAAATCGTGATTTTTAAAGTTCTTTTTAATTTATATTTAGTGTTGCATTCGTCCTAAAACCGCTTTATTTTATTTTTTTTTCTGTGCATCTATACACTGCGACAACGCAATTACAATATTTTTGAGATTAAATGATCATCAAACTTTGATCATTTCTACAATGAAGCCTGATTTTCACGTATGGAGAATGGAAACACATCAAGCTGTAAGATGAGTTGTATAAGAATTGCTGAATTTCATTAACGTAAAATTATTTAGCGCTGGAGTCTGCAATATAGCTGATATGAATGAGACATTCATTTATTTTACATAGAGAAGCAGACGATTTTATAGCAGACTTTGTCGATGAAATTTTAAGCATAGAATTAAATTATTTTTACCTCCATGGTTTTAAGTTTTTAAATAAAATAAATTATTGTAGTATTGTGATGAATGAAAGGAATGGAATAAAAATTGATGAATGAAATATTTACTGTTTTTACTTAGAGAACCAGTCGTTTTGTATTTCAATGACGTCATTTGAATAAAGTTCATTTTCTTCGATGAAGTTTTAAGTTTTCAAATATAATTGTTGTAGTATCGTGATAATTTTAAAAATATTACCTCTGAATGTATCGCATTTGAGAGATGTTTAAATAAAATTGTATCGCAGTTGGAAAGTGGTTCATAATCAATGTTTTATACATGATTAATCTTTCTTGTTAAATTATTGTCTAAACTAGAAAGATATAAGAAATTCTCAATAAAATGATATTACAGATATAAAAATTTAATGAAACATAAATCGTATTTGACAGGTATTCACACCAAATATAGCACATCCTCTCTTACTTGCCAGTGATGTACCGCTGCAAATGAATTGAATCATAGCAAATCGGCGTGCTAGATTTGTGTAATTGAGACTTTTTACCGAATCTATATAATCAAATTAAGTTGTCCCCTAGTATACGAGGCTTGTCCAAATTATCCCTTTGATCACTAACTAGCTGGCCATCTGCACTATATTTCCTTTGCTTATCTTTCCTAGAAATATCTAGGAGGGGAGTTCTGTGGATTCCTATTCTTATGGCAATATTAAATGTCATGAGCTGTAAAGTTCTTTAAATTCTTTAGCTCATCACAAATGCTGATAATGTATGCCTACCACGGGATGATTCGACCCTGATGTTACCACACTCTGGTAACAAATAGTGAATTGTGGGTAAGGAAAACTTGAAACAACGTAATTAAGCCCAAATTAATAAACAATGGCATATGCAGCTGTTTCTAGGATACTTTAAATCGCCTTCTTCACTGCAAAACAAGCCAACAAACACGGAGTCAAAAAGACAAAATGAAAGGAAGAGATCTAGCCTATTCACGAAACAGCTGTATGTTGCATTGTTTATTAATTTGAGCTTAATTCGTTAAGTTTTTCCCCATTCTTTGTCCAAAATGTTTTGATTTATTGAATGTACTGGGGTTCTAAGGTGTGCTATGTCGACCCTTAATCGATATTTTAGTGGATCTGAAAAGGGTCCCTTTCAGCTTTGTGGCCCTATATGGCGATTTAGTCTGAGTATAGATAAATCTGTACATATAACATGCCAAGCCATACCTATAGTGTCCTTTATTATATTATTTATTTTTCTATTTCTAGGTGACGAAAGAAGAATTTATTGATTACTATACGGGAGTGAGTGCCAGTATAGACGAAGACGCCTATTTTGATTTAATGGTGCGTCTGGCATGGAAGCTGTAGAAGTTCCAAAACTGTTGCATTGAGCCATCTTCCATTTTGTAAAGCCTCACAACTTCAACACAGAAGCTTATATCATCATTCATACACACATCTGATGAGAGAGAACTTTGAGATCATAATAAAACAGAAACAGATTACTGTGAGAAATTTTAAAAACTGCTATGCATTTCCTCATCAATCTTACAAAATGATATATTAATGATATCCTTGTCTGAAAAACTCTGTTTTGTTCTTTGAAATCATTTTATACTTAGCATCATATGTAGATTCGATAGCTATAGTTAAAAATCTTAAAAGTATTGTTCCGTGGTTGTTCCTTGTGTTCATCTGTAACAAGGGAAACCGGGTCAAAATGTATCTTTAGACTATATAAGATAAAATTCTATGATATCTTAAATAAAGTTGACTCATAAAGATAAATTACTAATATGAAATAAATTTTTTAAAATAAATTTTCGTAAATATATTGACGAAAATGTCGCCAAATTGACAAAAATGAAGCTAAATTAACAAAAATGACGCGAAATTGATGGGAAATTTTAATATTAAGGAAAATTAAAGTAGCATTGATAATCCCTGTCGCTTTGGAGGATTTAACATTCTTGCTGTGAAATAGGGGGCGTTTCACTGTTTGTGAAATAGGTATGTTTTGTTAGTAAGATTTAGTGTTTAATACAATTTAGTAATTAGTACGATTAGTAGGACTTAAAACGCGAATTCTGGTTGGTCTCAAATGAAAGATACGAATATTGAGATAAAAGTTGCCAAAGTAAAAATTTAAAACAATAATAGATGTTTACGAAACTAGGGTATTCCGCCCTAAGCTCGCTAATCTCGCCAACCCCCGTAACTCACTTCACGGGCTTCACTCCAACTCGCTGGAGCTCGTAAAGCTCGCTTCGTGAGCTCTTTCATGCCGTCTATTACGCAGGCGTAATGTGTCCGTTGGGGGCCCGACCCTTAATCGTTAGAACTCACTAATCTTCGGTCCTCGCTTCGCGAGCTCTTCCAATCCAGCTGGCTCAATCGCCATCGTTCTTTAAATTGGCTCAATTCAGTGAATCTTTGCCCATACTGGAGAAAATTTTTCCCTCCAGAAGTGCATAAAAATAGAATAATTCATAAACTACATTGAACTTAAAAAAAAGGTCTCCGTTTTGCAAAAATTCAACTACGTAGGTACATGCCTGCAAAAATTCGTGGTCTATTGCTAATTTGTCCAGAACGCGAACTCGCAGCTTAAGTATTCTTCTTTTGACTTCGACATTAAATATCTCTTAAATTAAAGTTTAAATCGAAAATGGTCTATTTCAGCATGTTCCTCTAACATTTTTCTACTAATGTACAAAATTTCATATTTCTGTATGTTATAGTTTCTGCGGTTCATTTGTCAAACAGTGGCTATATTTTTTAAATATAGAGTGAAATCATTCCAAAACCGAAAATTTCGTTATCCTTGGGATTTTACAATTTTGATTTAAGATGCGAATTCTGGGTGTACAACATAGTAGTTTTTTTCAAATTTGAAGTACGGATTTGTAATGAAAATTGTGAAAATGAAATATTTTTTTTTAATTATTTGAATAATTTTTTTAATTATTTGAATAATTTTTTTAATTATTTGAAAAATAAGGGTGTGGGGGCGTGAAAAACACTCATTGTAACCTTTGGTTGCTGAGATTTAAAACGCAAATTGTAAATGTATGATCTAGGGATAAAAGTTGAATTAAAAATTAAAAAATATATATAATAATAAATTTTTAATTGTTTAAGCGGACTTTTGAACAATTTCGACGGTAAATTGTTCGTAGCGATCAGTCTAGCTTAACACCATCATAAAGTATAAAATACGATCTCTAAAATGATACTTGAGAGGAATCCTTAACACGATTGCCTGATTTTTGTTGAAATAAAGCGTTTTCTGTAAAATAATGCGTTTTCGATAGTGCTTTCCGTTTGAATTCATTTTAAAATTCCGACATTGAGGAAAATAATGTAATAATTTTTTCTGTAAGTCCAAGTTTGCGTTCAGTATCTACTTTTGTTTTATAATGATTTTCTAAGTTTTCTGCTTTTTGTAATTTAATTCCAATAAAGTCCTCTTCATTATTTTCCTTCTTAAAGTGTTCTATCAGCATTTCGTCTAATTGCGTCCAGTCCGTTAAGTCTGTACACTGATTTATAAAAAAGATTAAGGTCTCTTCATCCAGGTATTCAGACAATATTTCTAGCTTTTCTCCTTCAGTAATCCTCTATTTTCTACATTGCAAATTAAAAAAAAATTATCCAAGTCTTAATTTCCATTTCCCCCCTCTAGTTTGAATTTTGGGCAAGAGATTTTTGTTTTTCTTCGAAATGTCGACTCTCCATATTTTCAAATTTTTGCAATGCGGGCATATTTGTGTCTTCCGTCATTGATGATTTTTCTTCCATTTTTACGGTCCTTAATTCCAAATCTACACTCTTCTTTAAAAATCCACAGTTCTTTATCGACATGGCTGCGTCCAATTATTCCGAAAACATCTGCACTTTCTTTCAAATCCCCTTAGGAACGCGAAAGCAAGTCATCGCCGGTCTTATTGTTGACTCGACTGAAAGAGCTTCACAGAGCACAGAGTTTCTCCGTTCGAATCCATTCTACGACGGCCGCAACACATCATCGTGATAAAAGTTTTTATCATTCCAACACAGATTCATACATGGGTCAAAATAAGTTTTTAATATTTTCCCTGCTGCACGGCACAATCGCTGTCGACTTCTTGTAATAATTTTTTCTGTAAGTCTAAGTTTGCGTCCCGTATCCCCTTTTGTTTTATAATATTTTTTTAAGTTTTCTGGTTTTTGTAATTTAATTCCAATAAAGTCCTCTAAATATTCATTATTTTCCTTCTGAAAGTGTTCTATCAGCAATTCTTCTAATTGCGTCCAGTCCGTTACGCCTGTACACTGATTTATAAAAAAGATTAAGGTCTCTTCGTCCAGGTATTCAGGCAATATTTCTAGCCTTTCTCCTTCAGTAATCCTCTGTTTCCTACATTGCAAATTAAAAAAAATTATCCAAGTCTTGATTTCCATTTTTCCCCCTAGTTTGAATTTTGGGCAAGAGATTTTTGTTTTTTCTTCGAAATGTCGACTCTCGATATTTTCAAATTTTTGCAAAAAAGGCATATTTGTGTCTTCCGTCATTGATGATTTTTCTGCCATTTTTACAGTCCTTAATTCCAAATCTACACTCTTCTTTAAAAATCCACAGTTCTTTTTCGATATGGCTGCGTCCAATTATTCCGAAAACATCTGCACTTTCTTTCAAATGCTCTTAGGAACGCGAAAGGAAGTCACCGCCGGTCTTATTGCTGACTCGACTGAAAGAGCTTCACAGAGCACAGAGTTTCTCCGTTCGAATCCATTCTACGACGGCCGCAACACATCATCGTGATAAGTTTTTGTTATTCCAACACAGATTCATACATGAGTCAAAATCAGTTTTTTAATATTTTCCCTGCTGTACGGCACAATCGCTGTCGACTTCTTGTAATATTTTTTTCTGTAAGTCCAAATTTTCGTCCCGTATCCCCTTTTGTTTTTTAATAATTTTCTATGTTTTCTGCTTTTTGTAATTTAATTCCAACAAAGTCCTTTAAATATTCATTATTTTCCTTCTGAAAATGTTCTATCAGCATTTCTTCTAATTGCGTCCATATATATATATATATATATATATATATATATATATATTTGAAATGTAATAATAAGAATTATGTAAAAATAAAAAAAAATAAATAAAAATACAATTCAAGTAATATTAACATCACCATAGAAGCAAATTCACGGCCATAATGCCGATAAGAGAAAAGAACAGAACCTTCCCAAATTCGATGATTAATCAGAATAAAATTCATCTTCATATGCCTTTCTTAGACGTTATATGGCAATTAATAAAACGTAGGGCGATATAATCATCACATTTTAAAGTAATAGCACTTAATCTGAGGAACTTTTGAGCATGCATGTGACGTAGCCATGGTAATGTCTATTCCTCGCTTTGATGATGGGGAACTGGAATTACTGTCAGCGGTTTTATGAGGAAAAGTAACTGCATTCCGCCTCAGTTTTGGAGATAATACTAGATACGTCTTAATAAACTCATTTTATAGACGCAGACTACTATAGGGGTGCTACGAAGGTCTCTATTTTTAGCTGTGACTGATAAAATTACCATTAGTTGTAGACACTGCAGTTATAAAAATTGATTTCATGTTAATTCTTCATAAGTCAGCATTATTTAAGCTATCGTGGAATTAGAGTTTTATCCGTATCACGGAATTTCTCGACTTTCCCTATGAGAGATTTTAATAATAGAACACACGTATAATTTAATGAAAAACATGTCGGTTTTAAAGATATTATCAGATAATTATGATAATGTTCAGGTATCATTAATCCAGGCCAATAGACGTATGTGGATAACCTCGCGAAATGTATTCTGGACTTGTTAAGTCATACATTAACTTTATGTAGTGCTAAATATAAACGATTTATTATGAAAATAATATAAACCAAAATACATCAGGTTAAACAACCCTAATTGCAGCTATCTTTTGTGGTGCATTTTAATTCTTTGGATTTTGAAAATAACCCGGTCCGGTCCGTTTTGGAGCGGTATTGGATTGTAACACATTTATACATTTACTGGGGTTTTTAGGAGCAAAACGATTAACGATAATATGTTAACTTTATCAAATTTCTACCCAACTTTTAATGTCTGATATGAAAATGTTAGAAAATTATTATTATTATTTTCATTTTAATACATTTTAAAATAAAAATGTGGATCTTATGTGAAAAGTTTTTTTTTTTTTGGTTTAAAATTGTTAAAAAAAGCTGTTTTGCTTATTCAAATTGCAAAACATTAGACTTCAATTTTGATGGTAAAATTCAATTAACAGAAACAGGAAAATCAAAACGGTGCTGCTGGTTCCAGTCCAATTTCGCTATCTGCTGCGCCATTTCCACCATGTATGGAGTTACAGTAAACTTCCGACAATCTGGCAGGTTCGAGACTTCAGCGGTGCCGGGCCGGTTTATCGGATGTCAAAATAAAATGGGGTAAAAATGGAAAAATTAATTTAAAACAAAATAATGGATAATAGATGCGTAATTTATTTGTCTAAGAGGTTACATGGACTGGATTACACTGTACAGTATATGGAGAAAAGAATATGTAAAAAATTATAAGGTAGACTTCAGTGAACAGAAATATGCATATAAAAGCATTTAGTCTATTGCAGTAAATGGATCTCAGTACAGCCAAATGCACCCGAATGTCGCTTAAAAGGCGCGTCGTAGTATTGGGCGTGCCGCGCTGAACCATTGAATTAACGGAAGGTTACTGCATTTTACATTATCCTAACTCCCCAATCATGGTCAGGTCGTAAATATCCTCTTTAAGATATCTAAGTGTCGGGTGAGGAAGGGGGGAGGGCAACTTCAACCCCCTCTGGCTACAACCATGCAATATTTAAGCTCGGGCGCCAATTGTAAAACTTTGGGTTCTATTTTTGATAACAAATTTAATCACCCAGAACTTGGTATCGAACCCGGGTCTCCAAGTTTTAGTTAAAATTTAGAATACTAAATTAAAACGATGTCCTAACATGCGTGCACTTGAAGTTAACAAAATCCTTCACACATGTCTACATATTTGCACTCAACTTTCATATCACAGTCTTCTAGTAAAAAATTAATATTTTAGAATTTAAACAAGTATTTGGGAATTTAGTTGCACGCAATGATAAATCCTAAATTAAAAAAAAATGGAAATTAGAACCAAATTATCTCTTATATGACATCAAACTTATTTCAGGAAATCGAGAGAACAACATATTTGAAAATTGTATTTATAAAGAGAGAAATGTAATACATTAAAACTTCACGAGAAGACATGATTTCTATTAGAAACGATTTACCCGAATGAGAGAAACATGATTTAAAACGACACAGCATAATTCAATTGTTTTGTATCTAACATGTATCTGAATGAACGATCAAAGTTTAACAGTTTTTAAAATGTACGTATCAAATTACTTGCTATTAAGTATTGTTCTAATTAAATTCATTTATGAAAAGGTACAATATTAAAAAAATGGGGAATTAGCTTAAAATTAACTGTATAATACGGTATACGAATATTTTTTATTAGGAATAAATACGCAATATAGCCAAAACAACACAGATTAAATTAAAAAGCAGCTAACAGCTTATCAGGATGTAATAGCCGTAATTACTCCTGATACACAATAAAGAAGTATATAGACCAAGTAAAACTGCACAGTAATTACTACAGATTCATACTTCATTAAGCTATAATTAATTTTGGTCTATCACTTAATACATAAGATCGAATCAAGTGGTTAGCTTTCTAAAAGGGAGAGTTACACTCCGAGGCAGCTGAAAATCAAACATAATTATAATTAATTAATTCCATAAGATCAGAGGCAATCAAGAGGCAGATGTGGATCCAAAATTATCATTTAAATATATATATATATATATATATATATATATATATTAGAAAAATATCTAAAAATAAGATATACAAAAAACACAATCATAACACTTCATAACATTAAGGCGCATTGCCGCTCTTTCATGTTTAGCAGGTATATAAAAGTAAATACATCATCAAATTGAAAAAGGGGGGGAGGTACAAAGGAAAGGGGGAAAAGAAAGGAGAGTGTTTACAGGAACGACAGAAAAAAGGCCGGGGGGGATAGTGACCCCCCGTTCCCGGTTAAAGTACTTTTACTCTAGAAACACTCCCGGTGCCTCTGTCTTCCCGAAGCACTCCTCCTTCCGATGAAATCTATGAAACATCCCGAAGTATATAGACCATGAAGCAAAAAAGGGGGCTTAAGATTGGAATAAACCTAACCTAATTACTCAACAGAATTCCTGAAGTCCACAAGCCATGCCGCACAACCTTATCTCACCGACCTGCTATCATCAAATAAAATAGTTTGTCTTTCTGTCAAATATCAAGTCTACATAGTGCCTTAGATAACGATATGGGTAATTGCTTTTTGCTGCTTCCCTGAGTAATTTATTGACGCTGTGTTGCTGTTCTTCTTTTTCAGTGTTGAGACGTCTATATCGATTTAGATGATTTATTATAACATTCCTGAAAATACCACTGCTCAAATTAGATTTCTAATCTATAATGTAATTAATGTTGAAATCAAAATTATCCCTCTTGTCATAAACTTTAAAATATATCTTGTTTTTCTCATTGTAGTAAATACTGATATCCAGAAAATCAACAGTTCCTGGATTTGTTTATTTAGTTTCCAAAAGTTCCAGGCACTTAGGGTAAAACCCAAACTCAAAATGATCTTGTTGATTTTTATATCCAATAATCACATCGTCAACAAAGCGGTAGTATGGCATTTCATTGAATAAATATGTGCCTTGTTCATACTTGTTCCTGCTGATAAATATTGTTTTGTTTGAAAACATACTGCACAACGGTATAGGTTTTTATCGTCAGGTGCAAGGCATCCCAATGGGGGGGGGGGGGGGGGGGGGGGGGTTGCTCTTCGGTACTTACAGATATTTACCTGAACAAGTATGAACAAGGCACACATTTAGTCAATGAAATGCCATACTACCGCTTTGTTGACGATGTGATTATTGGATATAAAAATCAACAAGATCATTTTGAGTTTGGGTTTTACCCTAAGTGCCTGGAACTTTTGGAAACTAAATATACAAATCCAGGAACTGTTGATTTTCTGGATATCAGTATTTACTACAATGAGAAAAACAAGATATGTTTTAAAGTTTATGACAAGAGGGATAAATTTGATTTCAACATTAATTACATTATAGATTGGAAATCTAATTTGAGCAGTGGTATTTTCAGGAATGTTATAATAAATCATCTAAATCGATATAGACGTCTCAACACTGAAAAAGAAGAACAGCAACACAGCGTCAATAAATTACTCAGGGAAGCAGCAAAAAGCAATTACCCACATCGTTATCTAAGGCACTATGTAGACTTGATATTTGACAGAAAGACAAACTATTTTATTTGATGATAGCAGGTCGGTGAGATAAGGTTGTGCGGCATGGCTTGTGGACTTCAGGAATTCTGTTGAGTAATTAGGCTAGGTTTATTCCAATCTTAAGCCCCCTTTTTTGCTTCATGGTCTATATACTTCGGGATGTTTCATAGATTTCATCGGACGGAGGAGTGCTTCGGGAAGACAGAGGCACCGGGAGTGTTTCTAGAGTAAAAGTACTTTAACCGGGAACGGGGGTCACTATCCCCCCCGGCCTTTTTTCTGTCGTTCCTGTAAACACTCTCCTTTCTTTTCCCCCTTTCCTTTGTACCTCCCCCCCTTTTTCAATTTGATGATGTATTTACTTTTATATATATATATATATATATATATATTTATTTATTTATATGTATGAAAAGTGAATATTTATCTATTAGAATTCTTAACACAGTTTTTTTTATCAACAAATTAAGACATAATCACATAAACAATATCTAAATATATTACATTTATATATATATATATATTTATATGTATGAGAAGTGAATATTTATTTATTAGAATTTTTAACACAAGAGGCAGATGTGGATCCAAAATTATGATTTAAATATATATATATATATATTTATTTATTTATATGTATGAGAAGTGAATATTTATCTATTAGAATTCTTAACACAGTTTTTTTTATCAACAAATTAAGGCATAATCACATAAACAATATCTAAATATATTACAAATGATATTGCATTTCTTCATATCTTTTAAGTAAGTTTCACAATTATAAATTTACATTTTAATAGTAAATATGCAATTCGTATTATTCTTCCCCTGAGTTCCAAATAGGGAGGGGGGAGGGTATCGTTTAAAATTCTTTAAATCAATACTAGATTTGAGCATTGTAAAATAAATGCCATAATTCAATCCATTAAACTTGTTTAACATGCGTTGCTATGATTCATTGTTGATGTCAAATGGTACAAATCAAACTGTTTTATAGTTTCTATCTTAGATTACTTATTTATATCATTCTAATTGATTAGAGTCATTGCTAGACAGATCACAATATTATGAATTGAGTGACTTACGAGAATGAGATGATGAGGTTTGTACGTTGAGGGACCTGCTGCTGTCATCAGCGACATGATATTAGACTTTTATTTATTGCACGGATTGGTCACTCTCTTCACAAGTTGTGAGTCTGCAGACTTATTGTACAGCATTAGTGATGATGTAAAGTTTCTCGGCAATAAACCAGCCATGGTCAATAGTATGCCAGATATAGCAGGACGTATCAACTTAGCAGGACCCCATTCCATGGCTAACAGTTGTTCCATAATTTTACAGCATTCAGCGCATCAAAAGATGTCACCATCGTAAATTGCAATTGCGACAATATCATAATTAGTTTAAAATTGCACAAAATGTCATATTCACTATGACACAGCTGTTTCGAGAATACGTATGTCAGTGCCAAGAAGGTTTTAATTTAAATATTTAAACCTTCTTGGTCAGTGCTCCTCTTCGTGGTGCTCAGACTATCAAACCTTTATCAGTGCTTCGACAGCAATAAACCCAAAATCATGAAGAGGCAATTTCCACTTTCTGACTTTTGGTGTGATGGTATTCTCGCTATTAGTCCTTATATTATTTTGTATTATTTGATGGTATAAAGGTGGGATTTAACGTATTCGAAAAATAACAGTTTTCTGCTTTTAATTTTCATTTGTGTTCGATTATCTTGTGTTTTTTTTCTTATTCTTTGCACACAGCATTTTTACTTTTTATATGTTTTTATTGCTACATTCAAAGGAAAAAATATAAGTTTTTGTTTTATTAGACCCAAAAAATGAAGGGACAAAAATATATTTTTTTATTTCGTCGACCTAAATGTAACTTAAATGGGTACGACTACTCCACGTTTTAAAATTTTGCTAAAATTAACTCATTTCATTATTTAAAAGAAATTTTTGTTGCCAGTCACATTTTAATGTTTTTTTCATTTTATTAATTTCAACTGTTTAGTTATGCCAAAATAGGAAAGAATAATAATGGAAAAGAGAGATCAGTTTAAACAAAATTACTTTCATCAAAATTAGGCCCGGTTATTTCAATTCCTAAAGAGTTGGTAGAAAATAATATTATTGATGAATTATTTACTCTAGTTACGTTCTTTTGCATTCAAACGATAGTTTCTTTAAAAATACTGAAACGCAAGGATGAATTATTGAATATGAAAAATTATTCTTTCCTCTAAAGCTTTCCACAGTAAATAACAATTTAAATGTATCAATAAAGTTTTTCTTTTTTATATTAAAAATTCAGAACAAATTGCCTCTTATATCAAGCATGAGACATAGCAAAACATATTTAAACATCTTTGAAAAGATTATTTTTCAGGAACTAGTTTATTTATTAGTTTATTTATTGAAATAATATTGGTATTTGTAGTCGATATTGCAATTTTCCATCATATGTACAACAAAAAATAATATTTTTAATGTCTATATTTCAGCATGAAAATAAAACTCATTGTATAATAAAAATCATATGAAAATGTACCTTTTTGTTTTAGTTTAGTATTCACCAAATGATGACTGAGATAACATAATTTTCAGATGTTTTTCAATACATAATGTTATTCAGAAACTAAGACATTATTGCATATTCAATTTTTGTTATATATTACTTAAATTTTCATAATAAATATTGTCTCGTATTGTATGGAAATTTGTCTTTTTAAATTCCATCGCAAAGTAAATGAAGATTTGTAGTTCGAGTTACAAATATTGGAGGAAAAATTGGGTTTATTCTCGGTTATACACCGAATTTTTCTTTGTGTGTGTGTGTGTTGTTGTTGAGACCCAGACCGTCCGACTTACCAGAAAGGTGTAAGGTAACAGTTTGGACGACCGGGAAGAGCCACCCAATTCAGACCGGAATCCAGTGGGGGAGGCATCCACAGGGGCCGTACCCTCCTTCCCCTACCACCCACCTCTCGGAAAGACTTACGGACCCACATGTTTAACTTGATCGTTCTCCCCGTGAACACGACGGCAGTTTTGGCAGTGGAGGGAATCGAACCCGGGCCTACCGAGTGCAATTCCCTCTCGCTAACCACTGGGCTTCCACGTCCCTTGGGTGTGGGTGTGTGTGGAGGGGGGAGTGAATTTTTTTTGAATTTTGAATGTTTCCAAATAGTGGGAATTCTCAGTCATTGCGTTTTGCATTAAAGAAATGTGTATGATTTACAAACAAAATTAATGTCCATTTTTAGCATTTGGAATAGTAAATAGCTGAAGCATGTAAGATTTAGAGAAATTTGTTAGATTCAAGAAAAAAAAATTAAATTATATGACTTCTTATTATATATAAAATATATATAAATTAATTCCAGAAATGAATTGTAATTAATTTGTAAATATTATAAAAGTAAAAAATACCCCCTTACTATAAAGTACTTATTACAAAGTGATTAAACCTTCATTAAGATTTAAATTGCGCTAAATCATATAAGAAAACAGTAAGAGCATGTGGCAGCTGCCGACTCTGCTCCTGCCAAAGACATCCATCGAAGATGCCGGGCCTACCGAGTGAAATTCCCGCACGCTAACCACTGGGCCACCGCGCCCTCTGCGACAATCTCCATAACTTTCTTTTTATTCACCCAATTTAGACCGGAACCCAGTGGGGGAGGCATCCACAGGGACCTTACCCTCCTTCCCCTACCACCAACCTCTCGGAAGGACTTACGGACCCATATGTTTAACGTGATCGTACTCCGCGTCAGTGGCGGGAATCGAACCTGGGCCTACCGAGTGCAATTCTCGCGCGCTAACTTCCCGCGCGCTAATTTAAATTTTATAATTAAGCTCTTAATTCCATCATCCTCGTTCCATCGTTCCATCATTTAAAATATCCATAAAATTAAAATATCCATTTAAAATATCTATAAATTAAAATAGCCATTTAAAATATCCATAAATTAGAATATCCATTTAAAAAATCCATATCGTTCTATCAATCATCCATATCGTTCCACCAATCCATAAATATAGTAATTTCAAATACATCACCACAATTCAAACCACCATAATTCAATCATTTAAATTATTTAAAATATCCATTTAAAATATCCATAAATTAAAATATCCATAAATTAAAATATCCATTTAAAATATCATATAAATATAATAATTTCACCCGATGTATCCAATACATATGCTAAGCTATTATTTCATTTAAAACCGAAAGCGGGGTCTCCATGGAGACGGGTAAAAAACTACTGCCGAGGGGGGAAATGCCGTTGAAGAACTTAGCGGATTGCCGAGAAATATAAAATTATGACGTCTTTAAAATTGCGATCCTGCGGGCAATTTTCATAATTTCTTGACCAGATTGGACTTGTAAGAATACCAGATCTTTGACCTTTCTAAAAATGCAAATTATTAGTCGAAATTATGAGTAGTTTTTACGATGGGAGGATTTAAAAACGAAAGTTGGTTTTTTTTTAACCGAAAGTGACTTTTGTTTTAAAATCTTTAAAAAATATTAGAATTTGTCCTTGAAATTTGAAATTTATATATTTTTACTCGCAATTGACTGCTCTTTCCGGTGGTGTGATTTGTTTTTTCTGCAACGTCTGGATCGTGGAGAAAAAAGGGTAAAAAGGGCAAAAAACTGTCGAAATCGCATAAAACATTAAATAACAAAAAAAAATAATTAAAATTTTAAAAATCGGTTTTCACGTGTACCCTTTCCCCCCCCCCCCTCCCCCCCGGGTCTCCGATTGCCAAATTTCGTAGCTCTCCGAACCGCGGTTGCTGAATGTATAGTGTATAAGACAGACACACAGACAGACAGACATTGCCTTTTATTATTTAAGAAGAAGATATATTTTAATTATCTTACGTTCTAATTTATTTGTCTATAAATATTATGTGTATGTGAACGATAATAGCATGTTGAGATTTTCTTATGACAAATTTTTGGCATACCGAAATTTTAAATATAATGAGAACATTTTTATAAAAAAACAATATCTTTAAGTACTTTTTCACATTTATAATAAACACCTATATACTACTTATAAAGAGCAATAGACAATAGTTAACCGTCTGAAATAATACACCTTTAATTCGGCAATACAATATATTAAAAAAAATCTAGTACAATAAATGTGCATGTGTACTTTGACATATGTACTGGAAAATGTAACTGATTGATATCGAACAAATTGCATATAAAATTTATAAATAAAAGCATCCTAAGTTAATAATTGCATTGCATTTGGCATAAAATGAAAGTGAAACTTGCTGCGCAAGTTTTAAGCAACAACGTTGCAGATGCTTTATTATATTTATCAAATAATGAAAATTATCCTGATTTCAAAGGCTGTGAAGCAATAGCCAATTTTGTTCGCAAATTTAACAATCTATTTGATATTTTAAATAGCCAAAATTTAAAAGCCGCTGACTTTAAATCTCCATTAAAGCAGTCTAACAAGAACAAAATTTTCAATTTTTTCTCGCAAGTAGAAATTTATATAAAAGGTTTAAGAACCTCATTTAATGGTCCCCTCATTTTGCATAGCAATAGAAAAACTGGATTTTTAACATGTATTCACAGCACAAGACTTATATACAAAACACTCATGGAAACAAACTATTTACACTTTTTAATGACATACAAACTTTCTCAAGATCACTTAGAAATGTTCTTTAGTACTATACGAAGTAAAGGCGGTTATAATAATAATCCCACTGCAATGCAATTTAAAGCAGCATACATACGTTCGACTGTTATGCCATCATCAAATAACGCCATCACTAAACTCAAATTGTTTGCCTTTGGATGAAACAAATATTTTAAATGTAACATCGTCACATAATGTAACATCGTCTGGACACCTTCATTGAATCTTTTATCAAAAAAACACAGGAATGTGCTTTCAAATTTATTAGAAAGAAAAAATCGACAAAAAATTTTAATTTCAGTTGGTGGAGTCCAGAACTCTCTAAATTCAGAAACTTCGTCAATGCTCTTTATAAAAGAGTAAAGTCTCTTGAGAGGGCCTCCGCTTCTTCTGAAATAATCTCAGAAGCTTTGGTAAAATATAAACTTAACAGAGCAAAATATAAAATTATGATTTACAGAGCCAAATCCGCTGCCTGGAAAAACCATTGCTCAAGCTGCTCTTCCAAATTTGGATCCATTTTCAAGTATACGTTTAAAAAAAATAAACACTTTAACGATATAAACCTTCAATTTTCAGATAATATTAACCTCAGTTACGGTGAAAAAGTTGAGCGCTTGATGGACCACTGCTTCAAAAACGATCCTGAATTCTCTTCATTTCCCTCGCTTTCACTTCCTCCTGGCGGGTTGGGCTCGGTTTCGGATGTTGAGCTCCTTCTCGTCTTCAACCATCTCCCCAATGGTAAAGCCCCTGGCGTTGATAACTTAGATTTCAACATCTGGAAAAATGTTTTCAAATCCTTTCCCTCACTTGTCTCCAAAATTATCAACAAAATTTTTTATCTTGGTCATTTTCCTAGCTCCTTAAAAATCTCAAAAATTATTTTCCTGAACAAACCTGGTAAAGACCCCGCTCTCTGTACTTCATACCGCCCCATTTGTTTACTCCCTACATTTGGCAAAGTCATTGAAAAATTTTTTATCAATAAATTAAATTTCTGGTTGAATTCAGAAGGTGCTCTCCATCCCCTCCAATTTGGGTCACAGCTGTGAAGATGCTGCACTCAAGCTTGTTAAACATATTGAATCCCTTCGATCAGTCCATCATGTCTCCCTTACCACGGTAGACATCTGCGGGGCCTTTGACAGCTTAAATTGGAATGTTCTTCCCTCTACTTTTGAAAAAATTAACCTCCCTCTCCCTTTTCGTGCTTTTATTTATTCATATTTGTCCTCCCGTTCTATCACTTTTACCGGTAACAATTTGTCCCTCTCTAAATTACTTTCTATGGGTGCTCCACAGGGTTCGGTAATTTCTCCGATCCTGTGGAATATCTATTTCAATAGTATCTTAACCCTTAACAACGACCTCTTCTACCTGCAGGCCTTTGCGGATGATCTGGCCGTGGTCACGTCTGGTTCCGATATTAAATTTACCACCCAAAATACAAATCAAATTCTTGGTCTCATCTCGGATTCCCTCACTTCCTTGAAACTTTCAATTTCCCACGAAAAATCAAAATGCATTATTATCAACAAATACAGATCCAAAAGAAAATATAATCGATGTATTAGACTTCAGAATAAACCCATCAAAATTTCTAAAACTCTTAACTACCTAGGTATTATAATTGACAATAACTTAAAATGGAGCGCTCACATATTCTACTTAAAAGAAAAATGTTTCAAGTTGTCCTCAACATTTGGAAAAATTTCTGGGAATAACTGGGGGGTTAATAAAGCTCTTTTAAAAATATGGTACTTGACTGTAATTGAAAAGGTTATTATTTACGGATCTGGGGTTTGGGGGGGTAATCTCACACGGGATCAAATTTCAAAACTTACTTCATTACAAAGAATCTTTTTATTAAAAATCTGCCCTGGTTTTCGGACAACTTCGAACATTTCTCTTTTTTCAATTACCGGTATTCCCCCTGTCCATTTAGTCATTAAAACTCTTTTTATTAAATATAACTTTTGGAAACATAAACTTAACTTATTTTCGGACCCCTCCATTCCCTCCCCTGATCAATTTGATTCCCTTTGTTCTCTTTCTAGCCTTCCTCCTCCCCTTCGTGTTTTAAATTTTTCTTCCTCGAACCCTTCCTCGTTTTCTAGGTTTAATGTATTCACAGATGGGTCAAAACTGGATAATAATGTAGGTTTATCAATATGCATTTTCGAAAATCGAATCATTATCCTTTAAACTTAGAACTGGAAACACAGTTTTTCAAGCCGAACTTGAGGCCATCAACCAGGCCATCCTCTGGGCCGGCAAAAACAATTTAAAAATCAACATCTTTTCGGACAGTCAGTCATCTATTTCGGCTTTTAAATCTATCAAGAATAAAACGAAATTTCTATCTAAAATTAAAACTAATGCTCACCCCTACAAATCATTAATTAACTTATCCTGGGTCAAGGCCCATTCTAATATTCAGGGCAACGAAGTCGCCGATGAACTGGCCAAACAAGCTACGATCTCCGGCACCCCACTCCTTATACCTTTTCCCTACTCCTTTTTGATTAATAATTGTAAATCTTTCCTTCTTAAAAATTGGCAATCTCTTCTTAATGATTATATTTCCCCCCGGACTCATGACCCTGCCAGAATTCTAAGCTATTTACCCAAAGTCAACCCCAATTTTCAAATTTATAACAAATTCTTAATCTATTTTTTAACGGGTCATGGTCCTTTTCTTGACTATCTTCATTTTTTCAAACATAAACGTTCTTCAAATTGTCTTTGTAATTCATATGGTGACGTAGATCATTACGTCTTTAATTGCCCCCATACCTCAAAATTTCACTTAACCCGTCCTCCAGATAATCTTCGTGCGACTTGGTTCTCTGGTGTCAGAACCAATAAAATTCTTTTAAATAGGTTGAAAAACTGTGTTTTAATTGCGAGAGAAATCTCCAATCAGGTTCCTTAGCAAGCTTGGTGCCAACTGCTTTCAATTTTCTTCGGTCAATGTTGTCCTCCCTGTTCCAGGCGTTTGTCTCTTATTGTTTCTGTACTTACACTTTTTGGTGTCCGTCTTTTGTATATTTTGTTTCCTGTCTCTATTTCTCTGTTGTATATATCTGTTTTCCCTGTGTTCCTCGGCTGTTCATATATTTGAAAGTCTTACCATGTACATGTAGTGCTATATTGCACTTAACTTTTTCCGGTTACCTCAACTGATTGTAACCTTTATTCAGCTATGTTCTTTTTGCTTTCTTTTGTTGGTTTTTACTGTATTGTCCCTTTTCCCGCGGTTGCTCGGATTCTTTTGGCCATACGTTTTACATAAATTTAATTTCATTTTAAGAAAATAATTTAATTTTTACCTCAAAATTCAAAATTTGTTAAAATCTACGTTTCTTTGCCTCCCTTCCCACTGTATTTTATGTAAAACTCTAAAACTGTCTGTATATATATTTACCATGTAACCACTTTATTGAATTTTAAATAATTGCAGACTGAAACTTGGTGACTGACTGGAGGACGGTTTCGGCTAACCTCCTCTCCCGGCCACACATTAAACTGCCGTAAGCCCTAGGGTTGGCTGTGTGGTCTGGGCCTTCGACATCGACATAACAATTATGTAAAAACACTAAACAAAGACAAATTTTTCTCGGCAGAAAGTATGCCACAAAATCTACAAGAAATAGACAATATACCTAATATTAGCATCCATGATAGCTTAAACTTCTTTCTGGCTGATATAGTCAGTTATATCGCTGGATTTGTAGTTAAAAAATTGACTAAAACTTTAAATTGTGAAATATGCGTATCTGCTTTAACTTTTGAGGTTAGAATAACAGATTTAATAAAACAAAACAAATATATGATATACCCGGGAAAAGATACTGAAAAACTATGCAAAGTAGCAGAAAAAATTTTAGAATTTTTCAGCATGCTGAAAAATTAAAAGTGCATAACTGTATGCAAATGCTGATTACACATTCGCTGATGCAAATAGAATCTGGTATTTTTTCTACTTTAAATTATCATATTTTATGTAAGGACCCTGTAGAAAGTCACAAAATTTGATTAATGAAATCTATTATTATTTGAATATTTCAGAATTCGATTATGTCATGTCGATAAAATGTACACCGAAGAACTTCAGGAAAACAAATGCAGAAGCATTAATAATAAAACTACTCTATTTCAGGGTCATTAAAATTTTTAATTTTATTTCAAAATTTAATATGAATTTTTGCAATCCCGTAAGAGGTCAACATTTTAATTGGAAGAATTTTCGACTAGAAATTTAGATTGGAAAAACATTTCGAAAAATTTTATAATTTTTGCTAATTATTAACCTAACGCCTAAATTTTTACCTATATCTCGTTAACAAAATGTTATCTATAGATATAATATATGTTTAAGGATAAAAAAAATACTGAAATATTAATTAAAATTAATTTGTAATGACAATTTGAAAAAGAAAGCTAAAACAGTCGTAACAAAATTTGAAAATTAATGTGTAAGAAAAGAAAGTGTTCCAGAATCTTAATCCACGCATTTTGAAACTGTATATTTTAAAGGATTAAAAATACGTAGTTTAAGATTCTTAAAAAAGAAAGTTGCGTCAATGAACAAACTACCACAATGGCACACTTTTACAATTTTCTGGAACTGCTACAATGAGACGTTCTAGTGAGAATGTGCCAAATCTGGCTCTCATTTGTAGCAGCGAAGGGGGACATAAATGGCCATGCTTTTCAGATCGCCAAACAATGGAATGGCTACCTCTAGCGATTCTAGCTCTTTGGTACAGAACCACCCTAAACCAAAAATGACCCCCTTCCGAAAGAAATAATCATCCTGAATCAGAAATGAAGAAATATCCCCACCCCACACACACACAGACGCTCCTGAAAGAGCCCAAAACTAAGATAGCTGAGTGGATCAAGTGACCCCTCAATTGGTAAACAAGAGGGGGTAATCGTTCTTTGTTTTGAATGAGTTCTTTCTTGTGTTTCTGGGAGAATTTATAAAAATCTGTATAAAAACTATCGACTTTATTAAAAATCCGGCTTCTAGAGACCGTTCGGAATTCATCTGCCTATCGTTTAAAAAAACCAAGATTCTAACTTAGTTTTTGAATGAGAAAATACATTTTCCGCACACCTTTTTCTTACCCCTAAAAATTGGGTTTTTTGCAAATATTTAAAAATCTATCAAATTTTTCGAATTTTCGAAAGTCTCAGGTCCCTTTTCGGTTCGATAACCATATTTTAAAATATTCGTGCGCTTCTAGGCCGAGTAGGGGGCTTCGCAATTTCATTAATATACATGCATATGCGATTGCGTTTTAATAGTATAGACGTTTCTTATACAAACGTAGATATTTTCAGTTTAAATCTTCTATGTTTTGAGTTCGATGTTGTTTAACACTGATGGCACATTGCCGATGTTTAATTGTTTATTATGATGATTATATTAGCATTTTCTGGAGTATTTAAGTTCTTTAATACAATATTTATACAGTGAAATTTTAAAGAAGTTATTAAAATGTAATTTTCTTATCCCAGAGGTAAAACTAAGATTTTTTTGACCCGAGGCAAAGCCAGGGTTTGACGCCCCCTTTTAAACAAAATCGGCGTCCTCTATCGCAATTGGACACCTAAATTCTTAGATCACAAGAGTTTCAAAGTCCGCATTGGCACTTGCAGACGGTTCTGAAGGTGCTGTGTCCTATACCCACACAAGAGGTGTGACACCTGCATGACAATGTGCATAGCCATATACAGGGCGTCTAAGAAAGTCCTATGAGGGGAAATTTTTCGAGAACGAAAAGAGTTATCCTTACTGTTTAATGCGTAAGAAACTCGTATGGTGTTACACGACAAGACAACCCCCTTTAGAGAGAAAGTCAATAACAAAGTTGTTCCCAAATTAGTATAAAAATGTGTTTGTCTGACAGAAAAAACTAAAAAGAACTCTAAAAACTAGGGAATTAGATTCAAAATCCTCCCTATATAAAGCAACACTAACATATTTAGACGATTGGAACGCCTTGAATTGGAAAGCGCTATGCATATAATCGTTTGGCTGCACTGGCATTCCGGTTCAATTTTCCAAAAATAAGGATTATTTCGCAATATTCTTCATTAGTAAACATAGTATAAACATGGCTCATAAAATCGAAATAAAAATAGGACGAAGTGACAAATAACATAAGGATACAATACTGTAGATGAAACGTTACTTTAACCTCAGATTAGTTTACTTATTTTTCTGGCCTCGATTAGGGGGATGCTTACCGACAATTAGACTATCAAATAAAACAGTTAGGATTCAAACTAAATTCATTAAATTGTTTTTATACAACTGTCGCCAGACGAATTTGCAGTTTAAAGAATCGCATGTTCTTAAATATATCTTTTTGGACAATTATCTGCAGCTTTTTCTGTTGGACAAAGAAATTTTTATACTAAAAATAGCTCTGAAACTTTGCAATTGACTTTTTCTCTATCTCTAAAAGGGAGTTAGATAGCCCCCGCCTCCATAAGAAGGTGGGGAAGGGTCATTCCCCAAAGTTGTCTTGTCATGTAGCACTATGGGGTTTCCTATGCAGCTGCATTAAAATATAAGGATAACTCTCTTTGTTCTCAAGAAGTTCCATTGATATGGACTTTCCTAGTCACCCTGTATAGTCTTTTACGTCTATGGCTGGTTGTCTGTACTGGTTCAGAATCAACTTAAAACTAAATGTCCCGGTCTAATTAATCACAGAATGTGCCAAATATGACCCTGGATATCGAATGTTGGAAAACTTTAAAAATCAATGTTTGTTTTTTTGGTACCGCCTTTACTGCGTAACTACGCAGTTTGCCTGCTTGACTCTTGACCAGTCAATGCAATTAACGCGCATGTTGGTGGCAAAGAATTTATTTTATTATATTTGAAAACTTAAACCTTCATCGAAAAAAATGAACTTCATTCAAATGACGGCATTGAAATATAAATTGCCTGGTTTAAACATCTCTAAAATGTGATACATTCCTCAGTAATAATTTTAGAATTATCATAACACTACGATAATTTATTATATTTGAAAACTTCATCGAAAACAACTGAAATTCATTCAAATGACGTCATAGAAAAAATAACACGCCTGGCTCTCTCTATAAAAGCAGCATTTCATTCATAAATAATTTCCCATTCATGTCATTCATCACAATACTATAATAATTTATTTTATTTAAAAATTAAGACCATGGAGCTACAAGTAATTAAACTCTATGCGTAAAACTTCATCGAAAAAAATCGTCCTGCTCTTTGTAAAATCAATGAATATTTCATTCATATCAGCTATGCAGACTCCATGAACTAAATGATTTTGTGTTAAAGAAATACAGTAATTCTAATACAACTCATTCTACATATTTATACCCCGTGTGGCTATTAATTCTAATGTGGCTATTAATTCTAATAGGTGGTGGTTTAACCCATCGAGAAGGAATAGATAGAGCGAGCATGACGTCACACCCGACAGCTTTTTCAGTTCTACAGAGAATGTCCGCAAGATCACTGCTCGGTAAATTGTGTGACTGTTATCTTTCTGAGTAGTGTCGTCTGCTAGTTAGTGTTTGAATAAGAAAAAGCATATCTCTGCATTTTAACGAGCGATTTTCGCCGCGTTTTCATTGCTACAAAGCAGAGCTTTTGAGATATTTTAAAACGGAATTTGTTCGTTTTATATACCACAATTAATTTATTAAAAAGGAAGGAATAAGCGTTAATTTAACATTCAAAGCTGCACACTTTCTTTAGAAATTCTTGCAATTTGACCTGCCATTACAGCCACGTTTTGATTGCTGTTCGAGATTTTTTAAATTAAACTCTACACGTTTTATATACCACAATTGATATATTTACTATTAACGAAGAAGAAATAATTTAATATATTCAAATCTATAAACATGTACTAATTTGTACTAGTTTAAGTTTTTCCTTATAGGTGCAATAACTCATGCATAGCATTTTTGTTTGCGATAGAAAAAATATAAAATTAATTTACTTATCTATAAAAATGTACTATATTATTTGAAAATACTGTTGCCCATTTATTGAATATGTAGTTATTTACTTAGTATTAAATGTGCATCTGCATAAAAATTGCACATATTTATCTTACAATACTAACCTTTGATGAGAAGCCTTGTATTTTGTTTTCATCTCTCATTAATTTCTAATAGTTCGAGTCGAGATGAAATTCGTTGCATTAAATTCTTTTGAACTCTGCATTGATGTGTAATAAAAGAAAATGCAAGCTTGAATTTGGAAAACACTAAGTGCACTGCAGATAGCAGCATCCATGGACCAGTTTTGTACTTCTTGTGCAAGCATGGTATAAACAATATCTGCCATGGCAGTACGAAAACTTGCTATATGCTATAATTTTGCAAACCACTATGGAAAGCGATAAATTCAGTTCTATCACCTAGCCAGCGTTTTTAGCTCAGATTGCAATGACCAAGTTCATAGTCACAGAACCCACCTGTAGAGAGCACTTCCAAAAATCAGAAAATTACTTCTATTCAAATAACAGCATGAATATTAACAACAGATCATATACAATTTCATTGTAGTCATGTGTTCAAACATAGCTTTTTTATGAATAGACACAATAAAATATATTATTAAACCTCAAGGATGCTCTTTCTGCAGGAATGGTTTAAGGCATAGGTGGCAGGAAAAATTAGCTCCACATTGAAAATTTAATGTAGTAATAAGTAATTTTACGAGTGCAACTCTTCATCTCAAAAAAGAAGAAGTTGCATAAACTAACTCCATAATATAAATTCATATGAAATTATCTTTATGAGGTATTTTTCATAAATACAAAATTAACTTTTAATTATGTTGATTTATCTCGTTGATAAAATATGAGAAAAAGCTTTGTTGAAGTAAAAATTATGTTTGAAATCTTGTTATTCATTATTTTTTTCTAAATACTGAAAAAATCTGCTATTACTAACTCTAATTATATTTCCCAAAAAGACGCGTTTGTAAGTTTTTTCTTATTTTTGCTCATAGCTACATAACATAAAGAAAAATTATGTATGGGGGGGGGGGGGGGAGGATAAATTTCATAGCATTTTGCCAAAGAATAAATAATTTCTGGAACCAATCCTTCCTTATATTTCCAGGTCTGCTAATCCAATAACCTATAAATCGAGGTAGTTCTTTTCTTTACGCATTATTTTTTTCCTAGCGTGTGATCATAAAACTAGAATTTATTTTTCACGAACGTAATATTAAAACAAAAACATGGGAATAAGCAAAGGGTATTCTATGACGTGTTAAAAACAAAGGTTTTTTGAGGAAAAGTTAATCTGGAGCTTTCAGTTCAGATATCTTAAAAGATTGGAGAAAGATTGAGTTTTGATTTATTACACACAGTAAATACTTTTACATCTGTGAAATCAAAATACACAGACATATAACAAAATATATTTATTTTTACAATCAACGACAACACAAAGAGAAAAACTATTTTCCCTTGAATAAAATGCATTTCGTATTTTTGTTTCTGATTTTAATTCCATGAATATCACATTCAAACATTTCCCTAGATGATTCAATCTCACTTTCATGTATTGGAATACAAATTTTAAATGTGTAACTCATCTACAAACAATCTGTCGGTAAATATAAAAAAATACAACTGCACAAAAGATTTTCCAACAGAAATTACCATTTATAATACGAGCTTTACTGTAGGCAAAGAGCTAAGTGGATAATAATAACATGATTTCCTATCTTCTGATCTTGCAGACTATTTTGTGATGATTCAACATCCATGGGTTTAACATTTGTGATCGTTTTGCTAGACCCAGTAGAAAGAGGGGCATCTCTCTCCAATCAGAAATCGGTCTGACGTCACGTGACATTTATTTGTTTCCAATGAGGTTGCTGTAAAGAAAATATCGCCAAGAGAATAAATAATGATCAGAAAGATGGAATACTGTTCTAAATATGTTGTAAAAAGGTCAATTTTTAAGTAAGAGTCTTATTAATTTACTTTAATGCAGTTTAATATTTAATCTTTATGATAAAATGAGTAGCAGTAGATACTCATGTGTAAATTTCATTCGTTGATGCTTTGCTAGTAACCGTTTTTTTTTCAATGTGGACGCCGTTACGTGACATAATCATTATCATCTGAACGCGGAAATATGTACAAGAACTGTTCATATGCTGTAAATAAGGTAAATTTATTTTCTTTAATGCAGTTTTGAAACCTGAGTTGTTTATGAGCAGTGACGTAGTTTGAAATCCAATTGGGGGGGGAGGGGAGTTTTAAATATCAATCTCAAGGAATCCAAGTTAGAGATCGGCAAGGGCTCGGGCCTGACCCGTGGGCTTGAGCCCGATCTGGCCCACGGGATAGGTTCCGATCCGAGGACTTAGGCCGTACCTGGCCCACGAGCCGGAGTCAGCCAAGTTTTATTAAATTCGGGTCAAGTTGTGTCAGTTTAAAATAAATAAAAAAGCTAATAGGTACTGCTTACTTAAAATTCAACACTGATATTTTATTTTCAATTTTTTTGTGATTTTAATTTCAATTATTAAATTACGAATGTTTCTAAATTATCAAAATTAAATAAATTCTATTCTTAAAGTAAAGCACTTCCCTGGATTTCTTTACGATAACAAATATTGAATGAAAATTTAATTTATTTGAGAAAACAGTTGTAATTTAAAATTAATATATGTGTAAGATGAATTATTATCCTTGAATTTATATATATTTGTATTCTAAACATCTACCACTTTTAATTTAAAAATATTCATAACTATGTCATAATCAAATAAAATAATACATATATGTATACTTACATAGTAAGCTGAATTGCATTGAAATATGTTTAAAAATACTAACAATTGCGGTATGTGATATATTTGTCTGGCAACCACTGCAATCCAGAATATTTGATGCTGATGAGCGCTAACAAAAGGGCATTGCATCGTTCACTGATAACTGAAATGGGTGAATAAAGCCTGTTTTAAACATAACCTCAGTGAAGAACCGTTTTTTCATTTAATTTCTAATATTATCAAACCAAAATGATAAATAAAAACACACTTTACAGTAATGCTCGTTCTTGATTTGTACAGATTTTTCAAATTTGGGTTCTTTTTAATTTATTATTATGTGTAATATAACTTGTGTTTAATTCCTTAGATGCAAATCTGGATCATCATACGAGACAACAGGTTTCAAAGTATTACAAAAAAAAAAAAGGTCCACGTTGGTGCTGGCTTTCAGTGGTTTGGGGACGGGTTAGGCTCGGGTGAAATATTTTTAAAAATTCTTGAGCTTTGTCAACTCTTTATATTTGGACCGGATACAATTTTAAATTAGACCCGTGCAGACCTCTAGTCACAACTGACTTTTGGTCTTAGTTTCTTCTGCTAGTTTCAGGAACCGGAATTTTTCCGAAGCCCTTTTTTAATTCTAAGTTTCTAAAACCTGAGCACTTATTCCATTTTTCATTATTATTTATTTATTTTCATTTATTTATTGGAGGTTAAAACGGGTTGTTTTTTAAGTTCAAGGATTTCAGAACGACAAACTGAATGGGAATTCAGTAGATTTTTTTTATCACATGTGTGTTTAGGAAGCATTTTGAAACTTTTCAATTTCGGGGTGTCGAGTTGATCCCCCGGCCCTGTTTATGAGTGTATTTTCATTACAAATTAGTTGATGCTCCCATTATTGCTAGATGATTTTGAAATTTTAGTTCATTTTGAAGGTGTTTGCTAGCAAGATAATTGTTTACCGTAAAAATCAATACATATGAGTAATGAATGCATGTACTATTTTTGTACAGAATTTTGCTACAATGTTCATAATTCATATAACTACTTACATGCATTTTATGTTACTTTGCCTAAATAGATAGTATAAAATGAAGTATGGGGAAGATGGGGTAGAAAACTCTAATTTAAGTTTTCGAAAAATTTGCATGTTTCGACCATCCCTGAACATAAATAAAACTTTTTGAGGGGATGTATGTGTGGGGTGGCTAAACATTAATTTGTGGTTTGCTTTATACATACTTTTCTATGATAAAACGAGAAAAACTGTTAGTATTTTTTTGAAATTTTAGTGCCATTGTCATTTCAATAAGTAGGTAAACTATCCGTTTGTTGTATTATATTGTGCTACAAAACTGAAATTAATGGATAATAAGAAAATAAAATGCATAACCCCCCTATTTTTGTAAATTGTAGAAACAATCGGAATTATCAATGATGTTAAATAAATAACCATTTAATAATTTATTGTAAGAAAATAAATGGCACACATTTTAGAATATTGATGTGAACTGTTCTCATAAACATTACTTGGCTATAAATTTATCAAAAATTATATGAAATAAAAGGAGTATCAAATATTGTCAAAAATAATTTGGCTTTTTGCATGCAATATATTGTGATAAGTAAGTTCATTAATTTGTGGAACTAACTCGCCAAATTTCACTTGATATTTTTTAAGAATCAATGCTATTTTGATTTACATTTTTCATGTTTGTATAAATAAATGATTTCATTTGGCTAACAAAGTTCTAAATTTAAATTTTGTGATATAAATTTTTAAACGTGGGTATAAATGAGAGTAAATGAAATTACTGCTTTCTAAATATATTAAAAAATATCATCCTGTTGTGTAAGGAAAGTCATGAGCTGTCCTCATCAGACTTTTTGTTTTAATGAAGTTTTAATCTATACAATCGAAGGATGGTCGATTCAAGCCTCAATGAATACAATCGAAGGATGTTATACCAAAATATGACTTAATAAGAAAAGGATACAATGGCATATCTGTCATTTTTTGGTTGTTCTGCATTTGTTACAAAACACGAATTTTGGAATATTATGGAATTTTTTTTAGCGAAAAATTATAAACTACGAAAATTTTTTGATCCAAAATATGATATAAATTTTTTTTTTGCTTTCCTCACTAAAGGAAAGCTAAAAATGAGAGCTAGGTGATAGGAAAATCGTGAAATACTTAATAAACGCCAGATATTGAAGTTATTTTAAACTTTTGAAATTAAACAATTAGTTTCAAATTTAAATTATCAAAAGATAAACGGTTATGAATTTTAATATATTTAAAAATTGTACAAAATTTTACAATTAAATATTTAAATTTTTTAGGTATTTTAAATTTTATTTATTTAATGTTTTAAAATTTTAATTAGTTAAAAGTAAGAAAGAAATAGGGTGATTGATTTTACAATTTTGATGGATTATTACAGTATCTATTTGAGTATATATAAGGCCAGTGATCTTGACCGAGGCACTTTTAACAAATAAGAATTTAAGAAATATAAAAATAGATGCTGAGTGTGTATGACATTTTTTCTATGCCTGTCGATTACAGACAAAAACTTTTTGAAAAAGATTTACTGAAAGAAAAAATAACATTTAATCAAAAATACAATTGTTAGGCCGAGGCATTGTTATTTTACTAAAGTCCAAGTGTGGAAAAGTTTGTTGAAAAAAAGCAGGCATCTAAAATTCAAGTTTGAATTTTCAACCCTAATTTAATAGTCATTACGCTCCCATACCAGGTACCAACATCCATACATAGATTTCACACATTTTTATGCTCTTCAACATGGAATAGTTAATTCCCGGAATGATAGAAGAAAATAATTTTGTGAACCTGTATAGTGACTGACAAAGTCAATCAAACTGTCAATCAACAGGGCTGTGGAGTCAGAGTCTGTCACAGGTTGGGATGCAGTCGAAGTCGATAAACATATGCCGACTCCAACTCCTAAATAAACCTGTTTAAAAATAATTTTGTTTTGGAATATTTAAATTTTATTAGTTTTTAAAATAATTTTTAGGCAATACATTTAAAAAACATCAAATGCTTGCCAATTAAAAACTATTGACATGATAAATTTAAAATTAATTGTTATTTATGTCAGTGTCAGAGTCGGATATTAGAAAATAAGAGTCGAAAAGTAGATAAAAAGATGAGTGGAAAGTTTGAGGTACAGACTCCACAGCCCTGATGCAGTGCAGCGAGCTTCAATATGCAATAAGACTGAGCGCGAGCTACAACGATCAAGTTCATAGTCTCAGAACTTACCTATAGAGTGTGTTACGAAAGTTTGGAATCAGGCTTCCATTGCAAACTCACATCCTTGTACCGGTTTTGTGCTCCTTATTCCTCTTCAGCAATACCCAATACTTGTAATAGTCGCAAATAAACATACATACTATGTGCTGAAATTTTGAAAACCTCAATGGTGATTAACTACCGAATTACTCACCTTTTTCAATATTCGAGAAGACTGAGTTCAGGCTGCAATAGTCAAGTTCATAGTCACAGAACTCGTTTATAGGGGTGCTATCAAAGCCACGATGCAGATACTTGCATTCCTGGACTGGTACAAACTTATTAGCGCTCTTTTGCATGGAATAGCCAATATCTGGAATGATAGCAAAAGCAATTTATAAATCTGTTTGGTGACTAACAAAGTCAGTCAAACAACCAGTCAGTGTTGTGGATATAGAGTCGGTAATAGTTTGGGGTGAAGTCGGAGTTGATAAAAAAGCACCGACTCCAAAATAAAACTATATAAAACAATTTTATTTTGTTATATTTAAATGTTTTATAGTTTTTAATAGTTTTTAGGCAATAAATTAAAAACATTTCAAATGTTTACCAATTAAAAAGTTATTGATATGATAAATTTAAAATTGATTGCTATTTATGTTGGTATCAGAGTCAGATACTGGAAAACAAAAGGAGTCGAAGGTTTGAAGTACCGACTCCACAACCAATGTCTGCTAAAACAGCAAGAAACTTGTTATGTGCTACAATTTTGCAAACTTCTGTGGTGACTCATGAAGTCAGTCCTACTATGCAGCCACAGGAAACCCTTAGGAGAGGTCAAGGGGTGCACTTGCTCTTCCTGAACTTTCATGGTCACAAAGACAGGTATCAAGCTAGTTGATATTGTCCTTGAGACATATCCTTGAGTTTGACCAAGGCTATCTATCTTATTCTAGGTGGCCTTGGTTTGACCCCCTCTGGAAAAAGTTCTATGATCACTCATGCATGCAACGGCCAAGTTTATACTCCCAAAACATGCCTATAAGGGACGTTTCCAAAATTAGGATCATACTCTAATTGCAGGTAACATTTGTTGACAGTTTCATGCTTTATATACGTTTATCATCATAGAATATTTGACACTTGCAATAGCAACAAAACTTGCCATGTGCTACATTTTAGTTAAATTTTACGGATACTGATAAATTCAGTTCTACCATACAGACAGCATCAAATTTCTTAAAGTTTAAGCTCAGTTTATACCGATAGAACATCCCATTCCATTTTCTTAAAAAGTTTCATTTATTTTTAATTGATTTAAAATATAAATAATATTTTTCATTTCAATAGTTTAAATTAAAAAAAAATGTTCAGTTTCCATTACTTAAATTTTAAAATGCATTTGTTTCTTTTTCAGTTTTATTTTTAAAGTTTTATCATCAAAATGTTGTTCTATAGCTCCTATTTATTCATGTTCAAATTTTTCGGTAATTTTTAAGTAAACTAAGATTAAAACAATGTTTTAGTTTCTACAGTTTGAATGAAAAATTATGTTTAATTTCCATAATTCAAAGTGCTTTCCTATTCTTAATATATTTTAAATATCACAATATTTTTAAAATAAAATTATAGATCTTGTTTTGAAATTCAGCTACCAGATAGAGCACCATGAGGGGTACTACTCTTTACCCTTCATGGAAGCATTGCTAGTTCAGTGGATGCTAATTTAAACATTTTCAGATGATAAATCTTTATACGCCAAATAGGCGATAACGCGTAATTTTATCAATCCGTAAATACGGTAATGATTTTTCTCTCTCTCTCAATCTCTGATTGGAGGGAGCTACTATTCTCTCTAACGCATCGTATCATTTCCTAGCGTATGTGTAGAATCAATTTGCCAGAAAACATCTAATCTCTACGAAAGTTTGTTTATGTCGGTTTATGTAAACATTGTTTTCACATATTACGATTTTTAGTTTTTAAAGATTAAAATAACCAAACTTAATTTGTAAACTACCTTTAACATTATGGCTCTGCGTTGGTTGCAATCAATATTTATACGTGAGACAAAATGTCTTAATATTTATCGTGAATATTGCAAAGCTACTAGCTCAGAACAGCGTTTAAAGGAAAACCCATATTTTAATAAGTATGCCAATAAAATAGCGGAGTCCCAAAAGTGAGTCTAGAAAAACTGTTTATTTATTTTCCTTTATGTTTAGCTGTCGCTTGAAAACTGAGTTACGCTAAATAATGTATTTCGTAAATGTCTCATGTTAAAGGTACTGAGATTAAGCACTGTCAAATTATTCTTACCTTATAACTGTTCGAATATAAATGTAGATTTTCCAACAATACTAAATTTCTTTGCCTGCAAATCATTTTTATAAAGCTGAATTCAGTAGCAGTTTCTGTATTGCAGGGTTCATTATATAAATTGTGATTCTAATCACAGAACCCGCACCTTTGGGACGCTCCCAAAGTTATGATTATGCTCCTATTGTAGATAATAGTATCCATGGACCAATTTTAAACATATTGTGTGCTTCTTTGCATGGAGTAGTCTTTCTTTCAACCAGACCGTCTGACCTACATGAAGGTATGAGGTATCTGTTTGGATGGCAGGAATAATGTCACCCAATTTAGATTGGAACCCAGTGGGGGGCAATATCCACAGGTACCATACCCTCCTTTCCTTTGTTCCCGGCCACTTAATTTGTTGCTCATGCCCTAGGGCAAGTCGAGTGGTCTGGGTTTTCGACCCTCCTTTCCTTGCTAACAACCTCCCAGAAGGACGTTCAGATCCATAGATTTAACGGGCTTGTACTCCGCGTAAACACAGGGATAGTATGGGCTAAGGCTTCTAAATATGCAGGCTGATGCAATCGCCATTTTGACTTCAACTATTCTAATCAGTTATTGTCACTCTTCCTATGCTATTTGAATGGCACATACATGTTGAATGGCTAATATTTGATACATAATTTAGTTGTAAAATAGATGCTTCTGCTTTCAAAAAATTATACCAATTACTGAAAAATGTTGTCTAGAATGTTTTGCTTTTCTCAATATCCAAGAAAAGGACAAGAAAGTAACCTCCTTTTCACAATGTACAGCCATCACTTCAACTGGGAGTCAGGATGGCCACTTGTGCCACCCTGTATATTTAGCAGCCTTAGTATGGGCATAGCTGGGAATTGAACTCGGGTCCTTATAGTGCAATCCCCATTCCTTAATCATTGGGCTATTCCTCACATAGTATGGAATAGTCTTCCTTTCAACCCAAGCTGTCTCACTTGCACAAAGGTACAAGGTATCTATTTGGATGACCAAGGTAATGCCATCCAATTTAGACCAGAACCCAGTGAGGACGACATCCATGAGGGCCATATCCTCTTTTCTCTATCACCATCTCTTGGAAGGACTTTGGGACACACAGATTTAATGTGCGTAACTCTGCGTAAACACAGGACATGGAATAGTCTTTGTTTTCTTGTGACCCAGACCATTTGACCTACCAGAAGATGTAAGGTATTTGTGTGGATGACTGGGACAGTTTCACCCCATGTAGATTGTAACCCAGTGACGATGACTTCCTCAGGGGCTATACAATCCCTCCTCAGCCACCAACCTTTTGTAAGGACTTTCGGGATCCCCCTTTGCAGGCATTGGCATCCATGGACACCAATGTCTGCAAAGGGGGATCAGACCCACAGATGTAATGCACCTTTACTCCATATAGACACTGGGATAGTTTATTTTAAAGTAATTCTTAGAATATATATGCATTTTTAAGAAAATTGCTATATTTTATTCACTTAATGTAACACGTTTTAAAGTATTTTTCGATCAAAACATATCTTTCCCATTTAAACCTCTACTGAAAGTTAATCGTTATTGGCTATAGCTGTATATTATAAATAGAATGGTATTGAAACCTCCCACCTCATAAGTCCCTCCTTTGGCGAGCATGGGGCATTGGAGGCTAGCCTTACAAAAGGTGTGGCTATTGACCTTAAGACGATGAAATGTTGAACATAACATTTCCCTAATCACAGAGATGGTGGGGAATAAGAAAGAAAATTTTTTGGGAAAGGCTAATGGATCCGCCATTTTGGATCAAACGAGGTTCTATTAATTAATCTTCACAGAAAATAATAACTTTAGTAAATCTAAATTCTAAAAAATATGAGGCATTTTCTACAAATAATTTGACAATTGCCTAACTTTAAACAAGATCAGGATGAAGCAATGCACTAATGACTGCTATATGCATTTTTATGTTAAATTATTTTATTTTACTTACCAAGGAAATAAAGCTTATTGAAAGAGTGAATTCCAATATAAATGTTACTTGTAATATCAAAACCTTTTCCAATTTAAAATGCCAATCGCTCAGCCTTCTCAGCCCAAAATCTCACACTATGCTACTGGTTTAGGCAGCACAAAGAATCAAACTTATGTCTTCTGAGTGTAATCCCTGTGTTCTAACCACTGAGCTATCCCACCTCTAGCATGGAATAATCGATATCAGCAATGGCAGCAAGAAACTTGTTTTATACTACAACTTTTTGAACCTGTAGGAAATGTCCTTTTTAGCCAACTTGAAATTCCATAAAATTCTCACTATCGGACCAGTTCTTTTAGAGGTTGGCTATTTCATGGTGATAAGCTATAATCAGTGTGAAACTGTTTCATGAATGCTGTTATCTGTAATTGTATCATAATCTTAAATTGTGATTCTGTTGTACGAGATTTTCAAGGTAAGCCCCATGTGATCGTAATATGACATGATTTCTTTTAGCATTTTCTCTGGGATGGCAATATTGTTGCTAGTATCTCTGGGCCTGTTGTGATATTTCGTAGTCTACATTATATTTATTATTTGATACATTATATTTTGTAGTCTTGGAAATGAGTGTCTTTAGTAGTTTGGAACCCTTTTAACCTTTAAGTTCTTGTGCAATTAACCTTAAAGTATACACCAAATGATGGTAGAGTGACAGACCAATCTTTGTGATATAAATAAATAACTTATTGCATAAAAATAGGATGGTATTGCAAAAGCATAATGTATGCCAAATATCTCATTTGATTACCTAATGTAAATGTCTTCTTCTAGGAGGAAAATTTTCGAAAGTCGAAAAACTTGTAAACAATGTAATTTCTTTAAAAATTATTACAGACATGGCTATTTTATATTTTGAATTATTGAATAATTTTATACTGTTAACACCTATACAATATGGTCGTTAGGTTCATAAAAAATACTATGTTATACAAATTCGTGTGATACGAAATAAAGAAATAGCACAAAAAACAGTGTTGGGTTAAAAAAAAATTAGCAAAACCATACTAATTTTTTTTAACGAGATATATATTTATTAAAACTATCTATTAATTGATTAAAAGTTATTATTGTGTATTACAAATTCTTTTCTACTTTATCACTTTCAACATTGAACAAAGGTGTTTTCTATACAGTAAAATATCCTCATCTTCTGAGCTTTCCTCTGCAGCATTTTGATTTCTGTGATCTATTTTTATCAATCTGTATACTTGTTCTGTAAATATCTGTTATTTTCATTTGTATACATTTTTGGGATAGATCTTTATAAATTTCTTTGTATGGAGCGAAACATTGGTGATGTTCTCTCATACTTTTTGCTCTTTTTTCAGTGCAAGGATCTGCATTTCTGCATTTAGAAAATAGGATTTTAATTGCTTCAATAAGTTTATGTATCCTTGTATGCTTTATAGGATAAAATTTTGAACTTTAGCATTTTCATCTGTGCTATTGCTCTATGAATTAATTTTGTTTTATCTTAGATGCCATTTCCACTAAATTTGGTTCATCAACCCCTTTTTCTGCCAGTAATTCTTGAATATTTTCAGGATTCATATTTTCAAAGACTTAGCAAGTTTTACTAACACATTAACTTCATTGTTTGCTGGTTCAATTAAATTTCCAGTTTGAACTGACTCTGGTTATATATATTTCCAACAGGCATTTAATGTTGATGGCTTTATTTCTTTGATGGATGAAGATATGAGATTAATACAATTCAAAATTGTAAAGAGTTTCCATGACTTCGATAGATTTGTTGTCAATTTCATTCAAAACCCATTGAAACGATTGCCTGATGCAATGATTTTTAAATGTAGCTATAACTATTGAGGTCAGATAAAGGTAGAGAGATTTATGTCAAAATTATCGTTTAGACTGAGTAAGTATCGTTTAGACTGAGTCATGTCTGCATAAGAATACTTTCATAGTGTATGTTCACTTATGTTTTTAAGCTGAAGATGGTAATATTCTGCTCTGTATATGGATGTAACTCAAAATTTATCAAGGGTTGAGATTCTACGTTTCATAAATAAGTATGCATTCATTTTAAAACATATTTAAAAAAAATATGGGGTAATTGTCATGTTTGGCCATGCCATTCCATAATAAAATTATGACATTAAATGAAACCCTGTTTCTATCCGACTGTTTGTTTGTTATAACCTCTTATAACTCATAAATGACTCAACAAATTAACAATTTTATTTCACTGAATTCTTAAGCTTCATTAATTGCAGGTTTACAGTAAAACATATTTCCGATATATACTACGTCAGTGTATATAAAAGTGAATGTTCGAAATTCATTTTCAAGCTAAATATCTCAAATATACAATTTATTTTGATGAATCCTTTTCTATTCATTAAAACTCAGTCTTAAGTACATTTGATGTAAGACCTCTTATACCTACCCTTGGAACAATAGAGATTGAAATACCAGTTTGTTACTTTCCCTATTTACATAGTATAATGTATAGGGAGAGTATTGTGACGGGGCTGAAAATTCGAATTTGAATTTTCCACAAAGGAGCGTGCTTCAAAACTTGAATCAAATGTTTCTGAGTTGATGTGTGTGTGTGTGTGTGAGTATGTGGAGATGATATCTCACAAATGAATGAAGCGTTTTGAACAAAATTTGGTACAAAAATTATAATCAGTGAATACTGGAAGCCTATCGATTTTAAACGCAATTGAATGTTCAGAAGACTCTTAAATTTTTGTAGGAAATTTTGAAAAATCAGAATCTTCAATAATGTTAAGTAAATAATCATTTCTCATATAATTTTTCATAAGAAAACAATTAACACGGAATTTAGTATGCTAGTATGAACTGTTCTTGAGATATTGCCTCTTTTTCAAATAAATTTATCAAAAAATCATATAAAATTAAAAAAAGTTTTAACTATTGTAGAATATGTTTACTTTTCATATGTAATAAATTTGCTAACATAATTCTTATGGATCTAGTTAATTCCATTCACGAGAGAAGATATTTTGTGTAATAGTTTTGTATTTTGATGCCTAACAATTTACCAAAAGTCATTTATATATAAGAAATTCTCTTCTTTTTGTGTGTCTGTAACACTGGTGATAAATTTGGGAAACTTAGTGACGTTTTTAGTGAAATATCGTCAACTGGAGGATATTTTGTCCTAGATTGGTGAAAATATCATTAAAACAGCAAAAATGACATCAAATTGATAAATTTAATTTTTTAAATATTTTAATATATGGACTATATTGCTCTTTGCGGATGATATCAATATTGATAATTGTCAATTTAGAGTTGCCTAAAATATAAGTTAATTGGGCACTTCAAAATAGTTTTGCTTGTTATCCGGAAAAGCGCCAAATGTACAATTCAACATTAAAAACATCGTGTCATAGATCTTATACATAATTTTTTCACTGTAAAAGAAGTAAATTCATTGCATTATATAGGGAAAATCATGTGTAGCCCACATCAGATTTTGATTATTTTTTTGTAATGACCACTTGTGTCTTGAAAATGCTTCAAATGATTTTTATTGCCTTAAATGAGAGCAAGTTAAATAAATACAGATATAACTTAATAGATAGCTTAAATAAGTGCAGGTTTGTGGATAAAAATATATTTTTTAATTTATAGAAATAAAATTTGGAAATACTTTTGTAGGCTAAATATCTCTTAAAATACATGAACTTTTTGACATTTATTTTCATGCAGTGATACCAAATATAGAGAATGTTTTAATATAACATTTATTCTCTTACATCTACCTGCATTACAACAAGAATTAAAATACCAGTTTTTGCAGTAATAATTAAATAAAGTCACAGTTAAATAATCTAGGTATAATATTTGAGATTTTGAATAGTCATAAAGAAATGTATCTTGTTTAGTTATATTTCTAAATTTGAAAAATTATATTTCCCTCTTTAACATAAGATTGTGTAATAAAAACATTGTTTTATTTAAAAAGTAAAATTTATTTTATTAGAGATTAACTTTTATTCAACAAAAAAAGTTCTAGTTGCACTTTTATAATATTAAATGGTATGGCGGCTCTAATGCAGGTATACAACGTCGTTCCTCCCATTTGCGACCCTGAACATATGCTTTTAAATCTTGGATTTTATATTAGTTTGTAGTTTGTTAATAGAATTTTGATACATTAATATCAAATATCCACAATCCTATATAATGTAATTAATGCTTTTTTCGAAGTTAAAGACAATATTACTGATTTATTCAATTAAATTTTAAACAATTTAAAAGTACTGAAATGCAAATTAATATTACCAAACCTAAGAAACATTCATCACTGTGTGCTTTTATGCCATCACATATGAAATATTTTATAGCGTCAAGCACAGCAATAAGAAGCCAAGTCTATAAGTGCTTGACTAATAGTAATGTGCTATATGCAGTGTTCATTTGTCCAAGCTACTCTCAATTGTAATGTTCCATCTACTTATATCTCAAGTCGAAGGCTATAACTCCTGAATTAATAAAGTTGTATTTGGTGGAAAGAATATTATTTCAACATTTGAGTGATTTAAATTTTTTGAATGTCTTGGTACAATCCAATATCAATAAAACTTTAAAATCTATATTTTTCTGCTTTAAGTAGTTTTCTACACTTTATAAAAAAATTAAAATTATAAACCATATTTTAAATAAATCAGCAGACACTCAAGCTTTCTTACTTGCAGTCCAATATACTGGTAAAGTACACTTTATATTTTTCATTGCCATGAGGTTTAAAAGATCTATAAACTAACATAGGTTTTTCCATGTGATCGCCAGAAGTGTTATTGCTCATAAGTAATGTTACATGGTCTTTTGGTACCTTAACATCTGGTGCAACTTTATCTTGTTTTGAAACAAATGTTTTGTTTTTGTGCTTTTTTCCACCAAAGGCTGGCCTTGTAGGCATTAAAAACCTAAACTGTGTTGTTGAAAGCTGTGTTGTAAGGGATACTCCACAATTCTCAAACTGTGCTGTAGAAATGCCGTGTTATACAGGGGCTATCTGTATTTTGAAATGAATGACATTTGCAAAAGACACCATTCTCTAGAAACTGACCATTTTTTTGGCATCTGAATTAAAAAAAAATCACAAAAAATGAAATTTGTGCACTTATATATGGGGGAATGTTTTGTAAGTACTTTTAACTAGATATAGACATTTTAAAGATGATCATAATTATCACCATCTTTCTGCAGATTATCCTCTGAAGAATTCCAAGCATTATTAGATGAACAATTGAAACCCCCTATAATTAATCCTCCTTCTATTAGTAAAGGACCTCAGAAATTGTATGAAGAGAAGAATGCTGTTCCTAGGTTCCATGGACAAAAAGTAAGATTTGTCTATTCAGTAATGAAGTTTTAAAATATGCACATTATAATTTTCAGAAGAAATACTTCAGAAGCATAATCATCACATTGAAGAAAATACACTAGAAGATACACTATATGATCAAAAGTATCTGGACACTTTGGATGTTAGAATATTTTTCGAATTTCTAAACAAATACTTGGCGAAATATTCTGTATCTTTGGCGATGTGAAGAACATGCTTGAACACATACTTTCCTGTAAAGTTTCGGTGACTAGTGCATTTAGAGGACCACCAAGATATTGAAAAAGGGGGAAAATATATTTGATCACCCTGTATCATAAAAAGCTGAAAATGATTTATAACTTTCACAAAACGGTTAACTAGCTTTGTTCAATGTGTATAAACATTTTCGTAAAACAAAAATGTATATTCATGAAGATATAAACGTTTCTTTAAAAAAAAACCAAATTTTGTTGCATGTTTTTTGCTTACAGTATCCATAGATTTCAATCAAATTTCACGAAACTTACAGAACATTTGTCAACGTCTAAGAAACACATTATACTTCAATTGAAAATTAAAGCATTGAATATACGATGAGATATAAGCATTTGAAGAAGCTGAGTTTTACTGCACAGGTACGAAACATAGCAATAGTTTTCTTTCATAATTTTGTAGTGAATACTGCAGGACAACTTCTATAAAAAATCCACTGGAATATTGTGAAAATTGATAAAGATATCGACGATATAGTGATCAGTTTTTCTCTGGCTCTCTGAAAATACCTGGATAACAAGGGGTTTTCCACAAATTGACATTTAAAATTGTAAATCATAGGATAGTTAAATTGGAGTAAATACAATTAACTAATATACTAAATACATATACACGATCTGATCAAAACTATCCGGACACCTGTATGTTTTGTTTCTCCTTCAGAAAAGTCGCAAATTAGTATGAAGTAGAGCCACCTTTTGCTGCAATGAAGGCTGCCACTCTATCAGGGAGTCTATCCAATAGTTTCTGGAATGTTGAAGCAGGAATTGCACGCCATTTTTTTATAGGAATACTAGTCAGCTCTGCTGCCGATGTGAGGCATTTTGTCCTAGCTCGCAGTCGATGTTCCAGTTCATCCCATAGATGTTCTATGGGATTGAAGTCTGAGCTCTGAGCAGGCCAGTCCAATTCCTCAACATCCATGTCAGCAAACCAGCTCTTCACAACCCGTGCTTTGGGGACAGAAACACGATCTTGTTGAAACAAGAATGGATCCTTTCCAAACTGTTGTCACAATGCATGCAGCATGGAATTGTCCAAACTGTCGAGATATCCTTCTGTCTTCAGAGTTCCTTTCACAGGAATAAGAGGGCCAAGCCTGAACCATGAGAAACAGCCCCAAACTACTATGCTTCCACCACTAAACTTAACTTGCGGCACAATATAGTCACGTAAAAGGCGTTTACCTGGCATTCTCCATACCCAGACTCTACCATCAGATTGCCAAAGAGTGTACTGTGATTTGTTGCTCCATAACACTTGACGCCATTGCTGAAGGCTCCAATTTTTGCGTGCTTTGCACCACTATAAGCGAAACTTGGTATTGGTTGCAGTAATGCTTGGTTTATATGCAGCTCCTCACTCATAAAAACCAAGACTTCACAGCTCCCGACTGTTGGAAACTGAGTTCTGTTTTCATCGTGATTCTCGTTTTCGCAGGAACATGTTTTCATTTTTAGAATGGTTCTTCCGTTCCCGTGAACGACTCGTGACGAGAACAGAACAGGCCATTCATGCAAATTGCCTTCTTGCCACGCGCGCATCCTGATTTACATATTGTGAGGGCGCTGCTGTCAACGGTTGTGTTCTGGAGTGTACCCATCACTGTGTATATATGATAGGACGCATTCTCAGTACTTATGTTTTGTGTGCATACTTATGCATGTGTGCATGCTTGTTTGGGTTCATCACCTGTTAGGATCATGACAGATGACCTGTAGATCGATAGATTGACAGATCGAGATCGAATGATCTGATACTTTGCAAATATTTTATTTGAGGTTGCGTAACAAAGTTTGAGTCTAGTTTTGATAGTTTAGTTTGGAAGGTGTGATAAAATAATTCTAGTGTTGGCTCTTTCAATTTTAAAGAGACCAAGTAAATTGTTGCGGTTTTTGGACTCAATGTAATGCCATGACGTGTGACCTGACGATGGTGGCTTCATGAAAGAACATGGCATTTGTGGTAAGGTAATTTTCTCTACTTACCTGTGTTACGGCAACGATAAAAGTTACTGAGAGTGCGTACCTAGTCATAGACTATATCTGACACCCTTTTTATGAGCTTGCTGGCTCATTTTTGTAAATATTGTTTGACTTTGCCATGACGTTACAATGTTTTTGTAACCATGTCATTGCAATGGATATCACGTCAATAAAAGTGATTTTTGTGTTTGACAAATTGGCTTTTTATTAAAGAATACTTCTCAACTGCACTCTCTATTATCCCCTGCTAAACTACCACTCTGCAAATAGTAAAAAATTTTACGTCAGCACGCTAAGTTATAAGGACATCACTACGCAGATAAAATTCGTGCGCAACATTTGGTTATGGGCCGGTCAGACTAGAGCCCTTATAATACAGCGAAGGAGCAAGCAGTGAATTAGTTCAAGAAGTGTTGTGAATCCTATCGAAGTGTTGTGAATCTTATCCAGGGGCCTTGAGCGGCTCTATTTGCATTAGACAGTGAAAAGTAAATAAAGTTCTCTCTCAGGAGGAAAAGTTAAAGTTTAGAGACTTTTTCAAACATGGAAGCAGGCAACGGCATTATAGCGTTAAACAGAGACAATTATGTTAGCTGGAGAAATGAAATTTCCTTTCTCTTAAAAGGAGAAGGCTGTTATGGACATGTTAACCGTACAGCACCACCAGTCAATGAGTCCACATCATGGTGGGAACGCGAGGAGTACGTGCGCAGCAGCGACCTCGGACTATCCATCTTGTTTCGGAACATATCGGCGGAATACCGTGAGTTGCTCGATATCAACGACAGCTCGGGGGATGCGTGGGAGAAATTGGAGGCTCACTTCGAAGCTCCAACACACGCAAACTTGGTGCATCTTCTTGACGAGTTCTTCAATCTCCGTCCGGAAGTTGACGAGCCCGTGGATATCTTTTGCAGCCGAATAAGAAAAGCTGTCACTAAACTGAAGAACATGAATCATCCGGTGGAGGACGTTTATGTAGCATTTTAAGCTATCCGGTACTTGTCTGATGAGTATCAAAGCATAATTCAGATAATTTATCGCTGGAGCGATAAGGACTTTAAGCTTGATAACATCCAGAAGGAACTTTCCCAAGAGGAGGGCCGGATTAAGCAGTTACAGAAAGACCGTAATAATGTAAGTCTAAATTCTTCTGTATATTTCTCTAATGTTAATGCTAAATGCAAAAATGTCACTAAAGTTAAGAAAACAAGGTCATAAGACCATGTTTTATATGTAAGAAAACTGGTCATTTAAAGGCAAAATGCCCACAATTAAAGATGTTGACTAGTTCAAACATTATTGAAGTGTTTTCAAATGTTAATGTTGAAGCAAATGCTGTAGATGATCCTGACAATAGGCTCAGCTGGGTGATTGACACCGCTGCTATGCGTCATTTTTGCAATAACATGAAAATGTTTTCAAAATTCAGTAAATGCAAAGATGTCGTCTGTGTCGCTAGAAAGTCAAAGAAAACGTCTATGTCGCTAGCAGTGGGTGATATCAAGAGCCCAGTTGAGGCTATTGGAACGGTGAACATGTTTGTGAAATTCAAAGATCATAAAAGTAATATTGTTCTAACCAATGTCATGTATTCACCAAAATTACGGCGAAACTTGTTGGCTGCATCTGTTTTAGAAGAATAGGGCTATTCTTTTAGTGCAGCCAAAGGTGTACTATGGTTTAAAACTCCTGAGGGAGAAAATTTCTTTTACGCTAAGCGTAAAGAAGGATTGTAGTTTTTAAAACCACAGTACTTAACTAAAAATTTGAATAATAATGTTGAGGGCCGTAAAACAGATCAGGATAGGGATAGAAGTTCTAAAAATGATAGAAAATCCCCTGTAAATAGAAATAGTCAATGTAAAGACAAAATAATGCCTAGCTTAAATAATAGGAAAAACAAAGCTGATTTAAAATCAAAGTCAAATAAAATTGGTGGTTCAACTGTAGAAATTTTGAGTAGAAATGAGTTATGGCATAGAAGATATGGCCATATTAACTCAGATTACTTGCACCAAACGAGTAAAGTTTCCGCGGCAAACGGACTCCCTAAGTTGAAGTATGCAAAAGTAAATTGCATTCATTGCAAACTTGCAAAATCTAAGAGAGTTTCGTATAAACCAATAGGCAGGATTAGATCGACAAAACCTTTGCAATTACTGCACATGAACGTTTGTGGTCCAATGCCTGTAGCTTCATTGGGAGGAAACAAGTATTTTTTGACTATCACGGATGATTTTAGCCGTAAGGTGTTTGTTTTCATTTTAAAACAAAAATCAGATGTTTCCAAAGTTTTTCAAGATTTTCAAGTATGTCAGGAAAGACAATTAGGCAAAAAGATTTTGTCCATCCGTACTGATAACGGCATGGAATTTTGTCACAATCAGTTTAAAGCTTTTTTGAAAAAGTTAGGAATTAAGCACGAGCGATCTAACGCTTATACACCCGAACAAAACGGGGTATCAGAAAGGTTAAATTTGACAGCCTTAGATTGTGTTAAAGCGATGCTTAATCAAAGTAAGATTGATGACAAAATGTGGGCAGAGGCAATCCTATGTTTCACTTACACAAAGAACAGGATTTGCCATAAATTTAAAGTAAAAACTCCATACGAGTTGTATTATGGGAAGAAGCCTGCTGTATCTCATCTCAAAATTTTTGGATGTAAGGCTTATGTTGGTATGGCAAAACAGCTTAGGAAAAAGCTAGACCTAAGAGCTCAACTGGGAGTTATGATAGGATATGCTGAAAATACCAAGGGCTATAGAATTTTCATAGCAAAAGATAGAAAAGTGATAGAAACTAACAACGTCCATTTTGAGGAAAATGAAGCAGCGGAAGGCGTCCGGGACCCTAGTTATCCTAGAATTTTCACTCCACGGACATTGAGACTTACTCGCTCGATGGATTCAGGATCGGAATGTTTGGGTGGTGTGTCAGAGGAAGAAGCAGGTGAGAACCATGAAATTGTCAAACTAGTGAGGAAACAGACTCTCCTGCTGATTCCGGCCTGACACCCTGCTCAGACATCGACTGGGAACGTAAAGTCGTACCTGGGTCTGACGGAAGTAGGACTGATGTTTATTATTCTGTAAAGGGTGATAAAAGAAGATTGAGAAGTCATAATGACGTTAAAAAGTTTTGTGCTAAGGCAAATATACATTATGGCCAAAATTTTTTCAACTTCAAGGAAAAGAAAGATGTCAAATCCAGACCAGAGGCAAGCAACATTGAAATAGTAATTCCCAAAAACTATAAATCAGCAATTGAATCTCCCCACTCAGAAAAATGGCAAGAAGCCATGAATAATGAGATAGAGGGGTGTCTATAATGCGAGAGAGGGGTGTCTGGGACTTAGTGCCTGCGCCCATCTCACAAAAAATAATCGGATCTAGATGGGTATATACCATCAAAAAGGATGAAAATGGGGAAGTGAAGAGATTCAAAGCTTGTTTAGTGGCTCAGGGATATTCTCAAGAAAAAGGGGACTCCTATGACGAAGTATATAGCCCTGTTATAAATTTTAGCTTGATAAGATCTTTGCAATTTTTGTCTGTTTGCTTAACTGGAAGCATTTTCAACTAGACATTAAGTCAGCGTACCTTTATGCTAAATTGAATGCCTAAGTTTTCATGAAACAACCACCTGGATATGTCGATCCAAACCAACAAAATTATGTCTGTTTGCTAAAAAGGGCAATATATGGCCTACATCAGAGCGGCAGGGAGTGGTATAATGAGCTTGACACCACTTTGAGAAAATTAAATTTCTTTAAACACAAATGGTGCAATTGTGCATATTTCTACCAAGACAAAGTATTAATGTTGGTTTACATAGATGACATAGTTTTATTCTCAAAACATCAGGGGGATATTGATCATGCAGTTTCATTACTAAAGAAGGATTTTGATATCAAAATACTAGGAAAAGTCAAAAAGCTGTTAGGTGTGGAATTTACTGAAAGCAATAATAAATTTTTATACATGAAAGGCAGTATAGTGATAAAATTTGCCAAACATTAAAATTTTGTAATCAAATTTTCAAAACATGAAAGTTAAATTTCTAACTTCTAAATTCTAACTTCTAAAATTTTTTTGTTTTGTTCAAATATGGTTAGGATATCGTATAATTTACTCCTCCCTCTTTGATACAGATACTTGTATCTAGAGTATATATATGTGTATTTTTCAATGAACTTTTAAATTTTTGTACATTACACTGATATATATATCCATGTTTTGAATACCCGCATAAGACAATTATGCTTATGTGTATAGTAAGTGTGTTTAATCTTTGTAGTAATACACTTGGTTATGCTTCATTGATAAAAACCCACTTGAAATTTTTCTTTGAATCTTTCATTACCTGTGTCATTGTAAATAGTATTGATAATGTATACTGGTCTTAGACAGAGATAATGAAAACTAAAATTTGCTATAACTTAAATTGAATGTTTATAACAAAATTTTAATCTTAAATGTTAAATTTAATAGTTATACATAAAATTTTCTATAACTTGAATTTGATGTTTTTAATCTTAAATGTTTAAATTTGATAGTTATACATAAAATTTTCTATAACTTGAATTTGATGTTTTTAATCTTAAATGTTTAATTTGATAGTTATACATAAAATTTTATATAACTTGAATTTGATATTTATAATAAATTTTTAATCTTAAATGTTGAATTTGATAATTATACTTAAATTTCTTGAAACTTGAATTTGATATTTATAATAAATTTTTAATCTTAAATGTTAAATTTGATAATTATACTTAAATTTTTTTGAAACTTAAATTTTGATAGTTATACTAAATTTTTAAATTTTGGAACTTAGTGTTTCTGTGATAGTATCTGAAATTTTCTATCAATGATGAAATTTTTTTTTGCTTGCCATAAATGTGGTATGTGTACTTTATGGTTTAGCTGTATACTGAAGAACTTGACATTTTTGCTGTCCTGTTTTTCAAAGTAAATTCATTGATTGATAACACATGCTCCGAGATTTGGGGTTATTGTTGGAACGGGGCCGATTGTTGGAAACTGAGTTCTCTTTTCGTCGCGATTCTCGTTTTCGTGGGAACATGTTTTAATTTTTAGAATGGTTCTTCCATTCCCATGAACGACTCGTGACGAGAACAGAACAGGCCGTTCATGCAAATCGCCTTCTCGCCGTGTGCACATCCTGATTTACATATTGTGAAGGGCGCTGTCATCACCGGGTGTTCCGGAGCGTACCCATCACTGTGTATATATGATAGGATGCATTCTCAGTACTTATGTTTTGTGTGCATACTTATGCATGTGTGCATGCTTGTTTGGGTTCATGACCTGTTAGAATCATGACAGATGACCTGTAGATTGATAGATTGACAGATCGAGATCGAATGATCTGATACTTTGCAAATACTCTGTTTGAGTATGTTGCGGTATGTTTTAGTTGCCAGCTAAGTTGTGTAACAAAGTATGAGTCTAGTTCCGATAGTTTAGTTCGGAAGGTGCGATAAAATAATTTTAGTGTTGGCTCTTTAAATTTTAAAGAGACCAAGTAAATTGTCGCGGTTTTTGAACTCAATGTAATGCCATGACGTGTGACCTGATGATGGTGGCTTCGTGAAAGAACACGGCATTTGCGGTAAGGTAATTTTCTCTACTTACCTGTGTTACGGCAACGATAAAAGTTACTGAGAGTGTGTACCTAGTCATAGACTATATCTGACACCCTTTTTATGAGCTTGCTGGCTCATTTTTGTAAATATTGTTTGACTTTGCCATGACGTTACAATGTTTTTTGTAACCATGTCATTGCAATGGATATCGCGTCAATAAAAGTGATTTTTGTCTTTGACAAATTGGCTTTTTATTGAAGAACATTTCTCAACTGCACTCTCTATTATCCTCTGCTAAACTACCACTCTGCAAATAGTGAAAAATTTTACATCAGCACACTAAGTTATAAGGACATCACGACGCAGATAAAACTTGTGCGCAACACCGACAAACTGTCATTGTGCTGACGTATCCAGAGGATTCCTGAAATTCTGAACAAACTATTTCCACCGATTGCAAGTGGTTCACTTTCACAAGTCTCTTCTGCACTCTTCAGTCGCTTTCTACTAGACGGAATGGTCGACCAGGTCATGCAAGCACAGTTGTAGCGCCTGCACATTTCTACTTTACGATAACATCATTTACAGTGGAACGGGCCACTCGTAACATGACAGAAATCTCACGAACAGATTTTCTACAGAGGTGACAACCAATCACTTCATCACTTTCAAACTCATTTTGCTCACAGTTTCCTCCCATTTTACTTTTCTGGCTTTGAAATTAAATTTGTTAACTCGTCTGACTTCTTTTATACTTATCTGAGAGCTAGAAATTTGACGTCACTGGCAGAATCCACGATGTACAGGGGTGTCCGGAGATTTTTGATCAGTATTTGCATGAAATTGGACTAGTTCATTTTCAGAACAGGGGTGTCCAATGAATTTGTAAAATGTCAATTTGTGAAACCCCCCTTATCATCCAGGTACTTTCAGAGAATCAGAGAAAAATTGATGACTAGATCGTCGATATCTTTGTGAATTTCACGATACTCCAGTGGATTTTTTATAGATGTTGCCCTACAGTATTCACTACAATATCATGAAAGACTACTATTGCTATGTTTCATGCCTGCACAGTAAAAATATAGTTTTTCAAATGTTTATATCTCATCGTATATTCAATGCTTTAATTTTCAATTGAAGTATAATGTTTCTCTTGGACGTTGACAAGTGTTCTGTAAGTTTCATGAAATTTGAGTAAAACCTATAGATATTGTAAGCAAAAAACATGTAACAAAAATTTTTTTTTTTAAAGAAACGTTTATATCTTCATGAATATATGTTTTTGTTTTACAAAAATGCTTATACACCTTGAACAAAACTAGTTAACTATTTTGTGAAAGTTACAAATCATTTCCAGCTTTTTATGATACAGGGTGATCAAATATATTTTCCCCCTTTTTCAATATCTTGATGGTCCCCTAAATGCATATAGTCACTGAAATTTTGCTGGAAAGTGTGCATTCAATCAAGCATGTTTTTCACATCGACAAAGTTACAGAACACTTCACCAAGTATTTGTTTAGAAATTCAAAAAACATTCTAACATCCAAAGTATCCGAATACTTTTGATCATATAGTGTAGCTATCTTCATATTCTAGTGTGTTTATATTTTCTAATGTGTGTTTCTCAACATGATTGTTACACTTAAAGCACACAGTACTAGTCAGTTATTCTGTCATACCACCAGTGTTGTTTAAGCCAAAATTCTTGTTAGTAAGAATTTTCAAAATGATAAATATTCAATATTTACTGTGTTCTTTAAAAATTTTTGGCAGCCATTTATAGTCAAAAGCCTAGGAATTTAGTTAATGTCCACTAAAGTTGCAATATTTCAAAAGAAAAGGGAGGCACACTGACATCCTAATATACCCTTCACCCAGCAATCTGGAAACTGTTAAAATCTGTAAAAAAATTAAAATATTACCTTGTTTTAAATTAATGTATTTAAACTTGGTTAACAGGACCATGCTTATCATAAATTACTTTTGTTTCAAACGAAACCTTCTCAACTACGATTCCTTCTCAAATTACAAAATTCTTTTATGCTTATTTAGATTATGCAAATACATTTAACATGAATAATTTTTACATCCTCTGATTGTTCATGTTAAGAAGGTATTTTAAAAATTTAATTACTATGATATTGAAATAAAAAACAAATAGTCAAAAGTTAATTTAACATTTTTATTTTCATTTAGCCTTTTTGAATGTGTGTTTTTAATGCTCTCTTGCAACTTTCAAAATTATTTCTGGTAAAGAATATTCAAAGTGAGGGCTGTGGAGTTGGTGTTGGGTCTGTAAGAATTGAGGTGGAGTTGGTGTTAATAGAAATGTACCAAGTTTGATTTAAATGTAAAAAAATTAATAGTTTTTAGATATTTAAAATTATCAAATGTTTACCAATTAAAAATGATATGAAAAATTAATATTTTAATAAAATAAGGATTAATAAAGAAACTTTTTTATGAAATGAAAGTTATGTTTGTCTTTATTTAACTAATTTGAAAGTAATTATGGATGGAAATGAATGACTCTGAATTTAAAATACAATATGGAACATGAGGGAAATCTTTATAATGAGAAGATTATGGATCTCGTTAAGGCAGTAATATCTGCACATGGTTCAATCTGACCTCTTATGGACACGACACCAACCAATATGGAACATCAATCATTCTTAACATCTGTTTAGCCTAAATACTTTTATATCAACAATGCAAAGTTTTGCCAAAATCACATAAAATTTGCTACAGCAATTTTTACATTGATAATATAGAAAATTTCTGCAGAATTTTGATGGTATTTTACAGCAGTTATAGTAATGCAATAGGTGCATCATTTGTAAGTATACTACAAGCTTTTTGCAAAAGAATTATAAAATTCAAAGATCCCATAAAAGCTACTAATTATAAGCTACTATTAAAAGCTACTAATATATTTTGTATTTATAAAGGATTCAGAGTCTGTGTCAGAGTTGGTTACTAGTAAAAGAGAGCTGAATTTTTAATGCAATGTAATTCCATAGCCTTGTGCACATGAGTGAAGGAGAACCAGAAAGTTGTATGTGTTATGCTGGAGTTAATTTTTCTAAAATTACTTTCATTTTATACCAAAGTTTTCTTAATTGCAACTGCTTTTCTACAGGAGCATTAGTGACTGCTTATGTTAATTCATATAGTTTTTGCAATATAGTACAAGGTTATACAATAAGAAAATCTGAAAGTACAAAACTTATTTAAAGAGAAGATCCTAGAGTGTTTGAAAAAAGTTTTAAAATATTTACTGCCAACCTGAGGACTGTTCAGGACATTATTTTAGGGGATGAAAATCTACATTAAGATCTAAACGTATCTCTGATAAATTTCTGAGTGCTTAGAGTTTTGTCAATGGTTAAAAACTATTTCCTTCCCTGCCAATAATCTTTTTATGTTTTACATCCTAGGCAAATTTCACTGTTGCTCTCACTCAAGGAAAAGCTAGCAAACCTCAACTATAGTTATAAACAATATGTAAAGTAAGTATAAAATGAACTAAAGCCAGATCTCCTGCTTCTTAATCTACATTCCAATATAAAGCGAATGCATATGAGATCTGTCACTGAAATTATTAAAATAGAAATTTTTTTCCCTGGAAACTACTGATCTCTACTATGCAGGTCCATAGCAGAAACTGATTCTTCATTTCTGGGAGCACAGTTTTCCCTGGAATTTAAAGTTTCTTTAAAATTTGGTGATGGAGAAGGCTCAGAAAGTGCATTACTGGTAACCTCCTTTTTGAAAAATGTCAAAATTGATCAGCTTTTGGGCTTTTCCCTCGATTTTAAAGCAATGAATTGCTCATAAATGATTAACACATGAAGTAAACTAAAAATCTTTATCACTTGCCATTTTTGTACATCTACTTTAGCTATCCACCCAGGGTTGCTAAATATTTCTCTTTAAAGAAAAATCTTGAAAATAAGCCAAACTTGGCTCACTTAACTATATAAATGAACTATATGGTCAAAATGAATTTGACTGAAAGTGCAATAAACAATTAACTTTTAAAGTGTCAAAACCTATGGTTCTTCCAGAATTTAAACTTGTAATTTTAGATATTTCTTAAATAAAGTATTTCATCTCATAATATATTTTTCAATATTTTAGAATCTTAATCAAATTATGAAACTGGAAACATTAGAAGAGAAGTCTTCTGCTGAAATTGAATTGGTGAGATTTATATATGTATAGTTCTTGATTATAATTTAATATTTTCTCATTTAGGATGCTTTCTACCACAGAAAGATATTTTTTAATAGGATATTGTTTTCATATGTTGTTTTTGCCAGATCACTTTTCTACCATTTCTATTTCAGTTTGAGTAGAATTATTTTGTTTGATACCCCTTTTCCTTGTTTATTTGTGCCACAGATTGAACTTGCAATTATTTGTTTTATATTTTGATTATTTTCAGCTGACTGAAGCTGGATAGCGTTTTGAAATAGTAATTTTTTAAAATTTGGTTGATCAAATACATAAATAAATGGATTCTTTAATAATTGTCTGATTGAAACAGAAGACAGTTTCTTAAACAGGAAGTTAAATTCTGCTGAATGGTAAATAAATAATAATATTTATCTAATTTAATTGCCTCATTCTAATTATACCTTCCTCTCTTCTCATATATCTTCATACCTGCCAACTTTTACGCATTTTAACTGCTCTTTACGCTTTTACGCATATATTGCTATGTTTTACGCATTTCCTCATTTATTTGAATTTTTTAATATTACTAGGAAATCAATCTCCGGCGAAATTCTCCGACTTTTTTTGCTTGAAATTTATCAATTAACCAGACATGGTATATTTCCTCGGAAACACCGATTTTCCGCTTTTTTAGCACTGATTTCTACCATTCCCGGGATCGTAGCAAATCCATATTAAGACGCAGGGTAATGCCAATCAAATTAACGGAGATTTACGGTCGCGTGTAATGTAAATTAAGATTTCGATCGCTTATTTTATGAAAGTAATAAATATACTTCTTCAAAGGTTGTCTAATTCAGCATAAATCGCTAAAATGTTATTTTGTTCATTAATTGCGCATAAACACTGCGATTGCGCAATTCAGTTTGTTCTCATGAATCGCCGAGAGTACAATAGTATCTTTTTCGATCCATCTCAATCTTCTAAATATTGCATTTTTGATTGACTAAACTAGCTTATTTTCATATTCTAATTAATTATTATGGTTAATTTCTTAATTATTTTCGCATAAACAGTGCGATTACGCAATTCAGTTACTTCGCGTGAATTGCCGAGGGTACGTTAGTATCTTTTCCCATCCATCTCCATCATTTAAATGTTGCATATTAAATCGACTAAACTAGCTTATTTTCATATTCTGATTAATTATTAAGGTTAATTTCTTAATTATTTTCGCATAAACGGTGCGATTACGCAATTCAGTTACTTCGCGTGAATTGCCTTGAATACGTTAGTATCTTTTTCCATCCATCTCCGTCATTTAAATGTTGAATATTAGATCGACTAAACTAGCTTATTTTCATATTATGGCTAATTATTAAGGTTAATTTTTAAATTATATTTGTGTAATACAAATGTTTCTATTTTGAAAAATCGGTATGAACTCTGTGAAGGGATATTTTCCAAAAAGTGAAATTAAAGCAATGATTTAGGTAAATAAAAAGGAAACCATTTTGGCAGGACTATAATTCAGTGCTATATTATTATTATTTTTTTTTAAAGATCAATATTTGTTACTCTCTTTAGTGAAAACATGTGTTTTACCAAACATAAATATTTGTTTTCATTATAAAGTAATTTTCACCGGATAAAACCTTTATATATTTTTTGTTTTATAATTTATTGTCCTCAAATTTTATAAAATTGGTGTCCTGAATTTTCATCTTCTACCAGTACTATGCCTGATATTTAATGCAGTATTTTTTTAATGCAGGTACTTGTACATAGAGTTAAATTCATTAGAAATGTCGTTTGCGCGTGTAGTTTAAAAAAAATCATTATAAATGTCATTCACACAAAATTTTACACATTCCAATTTTCCCAGGTTGGCAGGTATGTATCTTATATATATATATATATATATATATATATATATATATATATATATATATATATATATATATATATGTATATATATATAATATTAAAATAGTAAATCCAATGGTAGAATGGAAGACGTAACTCATAATACACTATCTTAAAAATTTTTTTTTTGTCTACAGAATACAATAAAATAAAATGAAATATATATATATATCTCATATAGATAAGTTACTAGCTAATCTTTTCCATGTTTATATATTGCATATAGTTATCTTAGTTAAAACATTATCTTATTGTGTATGCTAGAATTGGGTTATTAGCCATTTTGTAGTTGATACATAAATTTTGTTTTTAAATACAGTTATATATATATATATATATATATATATATATATATATATATATTTATTTATTATATATATGTGTGTGTTTTTGATATGTGTTTTTTAAATTAATATCTTTAATGCAAGAATCTCTTATTCAATTGTTAACTAATAAACTACACACTTTGTTCTCTCATATAGATAAGTTACTAGCTAATCTTTTCCATGTTTATATATTGCATATAGTTATCTTAGTTAAAACATTATCTTATTGTGTATGCTAGAATTGGGTTATTAGCCATTTTGTAGTTGATACATAAATTTTGTTTTTAAATACAGTTATATATATATATATATATATAATGAATTAATAACTAATACCAAACAATCATAAAAAACACCAAAACAGTAAGTTATCCTAACCAATTAAAGCATGGTCACCATGAAAAAAACAACAAGTGGAATAGCACTAGGTCTAAATTGTTGGTTAATTCAAATTAGATTATTTTTCAAGACTGAGCATTTAATCCAAATTAATCAAAACAAATGCCTGTTTAGGATTTCGGTAATAGTTAATCACTATGAACAACATAAGCTCAGTCTACAAACGAAAATAGAGGATTAAAATTGAAAAATTATTAATAATTCAAGTATGTATGACCATGAATCTCATTTTCTTATAATCTTTTATCTTTCTTCCTTTACAAGGGCATGACTGTTTTTTCTCACTCTAAACTCTCATTTTTATTATCAACAATTTTAATGCTGATATATTTTTTCTGTCTGTTTTATTTTAAATTTCATATCAATCTTTAAGATTTCATTTTCGGAACCAGCTACCCTCATCTTCGCAGACGGAAATTTAAATAGCCTAATGTTTTCAATTATTCACTTTCTTTAGCACTGTGTTTTTTACAATTCAGTTAGACAAAGAGGATTTAATTTTTATATGCTTCATTGAATGATATAGTAGTGTTTCAGCTGGATAAAAGCTAGCTTAATAGCTAGGCTGATGAATTGCAAAAAGAAAACCATCAGTTTAAATGAAAATGTTATGAATATAAGCTGAAACTACTGTTTTGAATTTAAAGTGGAAAGCATATTTATTTTCATAATTCTTTATTTATGCATCCTGACATAAGATTTCTCTCAACACAGTTATTTTTAAAGTGAGAAATTGTAAATTGTAAATGGTTTTGTATATTTTTCCTTTTAACTTCCCTCCTCCAGGGTTGGACTGCCCTATTGGGCAATTGGACGATGTGGTGAATTGAGTAATTGGGCAGAAAAAGCAGTTGAAACTTAATCACATGTTTCTGCTATACCAACTTCTGAATGGCATAACTGTTTTGAAAATAGGTTTGTTCAAATGAAAAAATGTATTGATGCTTAAGGCGAATATTTTAAAAAGCAATAAAACAATTTATTTCTATGCAAAAATATTTTGTGTATTATTTTCTGAAAACTTAAATACTAGCCTACATACCACAAAAGACAAAAACATGCCAAATTTAATGTCGCAGTTATTGTGGAGCTTGGTAAGTTAGGGCCTCAACAATTTGAAATGCTGTAAATGTGTGTAATGAAAACAGCAGATATACACATCTAACTGATAACTGTTGTAGCTGGTGTAGAATCATTGTGCTTATGCTCTTTCAGCTCTCAATATCACACTGACGGATTGAGACACTTTGAAATATGTCTTTCCTGAACAATCAACTTGCATGCTTTTATTTTCTTTTAATATAAGCATAAAAAAGAATAGACTCCAAGTGGATCAACAATTTGTTGATATCGCCCTTCATCTATTTACACAGAAAACATTTTTAACATTTATTTCGAATTATATACAATTAACATAAAAGTTACTTGGTCATAAGTTATTTGGGTAGACACTCACAACCTTGTCTTCTCTGATGCTTTGCTACTGTTTGCCTGTCAAATTTTATAATTTGGTGCTACCTGGTTATTGCTTTAGAGGTGTAATGAATACACAGACAGACTTTGCAATTTATTATTATAGACTAAGATATATTCTTTTATAACTTTTCCTAGAAAGTCAGGGGCTTTTCACAGTTGTTTATTATTATGTTGGTTGCTCCACCCCACCCCACCCCATTATCACATAACTAGGGCCACTACCTTAAAATCGCCCAGGCCAAAAAACATGCCCAGTCCAACCCTGCTCTCTTCCATGGATAGTTTTTTTTTGCTCCTTCCATTGATAAAATATGTTTTCTTAGATATTTTACAGGTGTATTATTATTGAGTTTATAATCCATATTTTACTGAGAGTTATATGTATAATTTAAAATAATTTTTTATTTTAGATACATTTAAACTTAGTACAGCTCAATAACTTTGGTGTGTTATTATAATATGTTGTGTATTAAAATGAGTCCTCACTTTTTAAACTGGTCCACCAAAATTACAGAAATTTATTGGTGATGATGACTAAATTATGCCAAGTGTATAATTATTTTATTATATTTTGTTATATGAATCCATTGGCATAACATATGGAACAGTACTTTCGCATAGTGATTCCATTGTTGTCGTCTATACTTAAATAATATTATTGAATCACCAGAAAAAATCGGTAAATAATCTATAAAGTATTTGAAAATAATTATAGTGGCATATGTAATTATTTCAGTTAATTGACTAATTAGCTTGAGCAAGACCTGATCACTGTTATGAAAGGTAGTAGCATAGCCAGCAGATGATCCATGGGACTTCTTTTATTAAAAGCATCTGCTTATATATGTATAATGCACCCACTAATATGATACATTTTTTTTATTAGTATACAGAGTAAAAAGAGGTTCGCCATCTATGATCTATATCCTATTGATATAAACATACAGTAATACATGAACCCTATCAAATTGACTCCCCTTGCTTGCAATTTAAAAATATTTAAAGCATCAGGGATTGATTTAACTTTAAACTGTGTTATAAAAATGCTCTACCCTACAAACTTCTGGTTGAGTATTTCATGTTTTATCTAAAATAAATAGTTTTAATATATATTTGCAGATTTGGAAGCAGTATCACCATTCCAAAGATGGTCTGTATGCTGTATTATCTGTAAGTATTATGATGTATTTAAGCTTATTTTAAATTTAAATTTATGTACTTAATTTTTTGTTATTTAATATATTTAGAAGGAAGCATATGAAGATATGTGTTCAAAACTTCAAAAGTATCCAATCGTAAGTGTAACTTTTAAATTAATTTATATAATTTAACAAAGCATTTAAGATAAAATGCTGTTTTGCTTTATAAGTTTTTACAAATAATTGAAACTGCCTGTAATTTAATTTTTGTAAAAAAAAAAAAAAAAAAAAAAAAAAAAGGAATTTATAATAGTTCAGTATGTACTTCAGAGCAAAATGGCTTATTAAAATAAATGATCAGTAAGCATCAGGGCAAAATAAGTATGAAATTCTGATACCAGCAGGGTTTGAATCAGCATTTTTAGCTTAAGATGAGTGATTTATCTATAGGTTACCATGATAATTTTAGGACATTTATATTTGCTAACTACTGATTTGTGATTCATGTCTGCTTTTGACCTCAATCAACTGACAAATTATTATCATTATTTTTTTGCATTTTTCATCCCTTATTTTACTAGTACTACCTTCACTATATTGAACACCATAGTTGTCAAATTTTAATACCTGTTTTGAAATTTTACCATCATCAGGGATCAAATTTGCAGGACCTCATCTTGTTACTATTTCAACTATTGGTAACTTTTTTCAGCTAGTTTCTTTTTGCCACTAAAAAAATAGTTACTGTTTGAACAATTTTAAGCTTGTCCAGAAAAAACAAGAAAGATCAATCATGCATAAAGCCTTGATTAGGAAACACTTTCCAACTGAAATGCAAAATGCGATACATTCAGCGGTGATATTTTTTTAATTATCACAGAACTACGATAATTTATTTAACTTGAAAACTTAAAATTTCATGGAAAAAAATGAACTTTATTCAAATGACATCATCAAAATATAAATAGTCTGGTTCTCAATGTAAAAGTAGCAAACATTTCATTATACACTTTTATTCCAGACTCCAGAGTTAAATAATTTTCATGAAAAAAATTCAGCAATTCTTATATAACTCATCTTTATAATCATTTGTTTACATTCTGCATCCATTAAAATTAGGCTTCATTGTAGAAATAATCAAAGTTAGATAATCATTTAAACTAAAAAATATTGTAATTGCTTTGGCACAGAATATAGATGCACAAAAATTATGCAAAAATAAAATGGTTTTAGGATGGATGTAACACAAAATATAAATTTAAAGAACTTTAAAAATCATGATTTTTACTCTTTGAAAAAAATGGATGCCATATTTTCTTTTGACGTGGGTCACGTGATTTCTTCATATTATATGGGTGTAATTATTTAAATTTTTATTTAAAAAACTACCAAACATATTTTGCTGAAATTTTTTTTATATATTTTATAGGGTAATTTGAATATTTCCTAAAACTTTCAAAGTAATTTGTGAATTTTAAATTTGCTTAAAAAATGTTTGAAAAATTAGGTCCCATAGGGTTCAATGTATTTAATTTTTTCATCCCGGGTTCAATCCAAAACTAATTGGGTGATATTATTAATTTACATTCCCATATGTTCCACAGATCGTCTCAATAACATACTAAAATTTGATTTTGATAAAGTCATTTTTACGGCAGTTATTGTATGAACGGACAGACAGACAAAATGAACAAAGTCATAAACACTTTTCAACTATGTTGTAAAGTGTTAAAAATGAAATATTTCTAAAAAGTTTGGAGCTTTTTATGTTACCACATGAACAAAGACTGAACAATTTAAAGAAAAATTTCAAGAAATAAAATCATGTTTAATAACTACATTTTTGCAATAAAATTAAAGAATTAAATGCCCTTATTCAGTGGCGAAGCATCAAGGGAGGCAGTGTCTATCTAAATAATTGATAGTCAATTAATTATATACATTATCCAAAATAAATGCATAAAATATCTTCTGTGTAAGTATACAAAGTATTTTTGCTCCGTTTGGCACAGAGCTCAATGCAGTGCCTTTCTTGTTTCCTCTAGGCATCAGTCAGGATTTTCAGGGGAGATGAATGAATCTCTCTCTGTTTACGTGGACATGGAGAAATTCTATTGAAAATGAAACCGAAAGAAAATGTGCACGATTTTTGCCTGAACTACATACAGTCCTTTAATAGACTTGATTTCTAAGTTACAAGGGAAGGAGTTGGTTTTTTTGTGTCATTTTTTATGATAAATTCTATAAATCTGGCATTTTTTCAAACCTTTTGGCATATTTTTTTTTTTTTTTTTCATTTGGCACATTTTTGTCATGTTTGAAAATGTTAATTATTTCCCCACTTTAAAGTCATTTTCTCATTTTTTCTGTAAAAATGGGGTAATGTAAAAATGATTCTGTATTAATGAGGTCACATAATAATATGAATTCACTCCTCACACCTAAATTTTGGCAAAAAGTGAAATTATTAATATTTGAGTTGTAATCACTTTTTGTGATAAAAATTTGAAATTTTTTTCTGGAAATCTGAAGTGTTTCAATGCGATTTTTATTCATACAAATCTATAAATACATTCAGATCAGACAGTGTTTATATTTACTTCTTTCCCTATATGCATAGTGTAATGTATAGATAAAGTATTGTGATAGGGTCAATAATTTGAATTCGAGTTTTCAACAAACGAGCACGTTTCAAGCATTGCTGGACTCAAATGGAATGTTTTGAGATGATGTCTGTATGTGTGCTCCTGAGTTTGTGGATGCGATATCTCACAAGCAATTGGAATGTTTCTAACGAAATTTGGCACATATATTAGAATTGATAAAAACTGGAAGCCTATTGATTTTAAACGCAATCAAATGTTCAAAAGACACCAAAATGTTTGACTGAAATTTTGAAAAAAATCATTAAAAAGTCAAAACTTTCAATACTGTTATGTAATTGATCATTTATTATGCAATTTTTCATTTTTTGTAAATGAATGATGCAACCTTTAGAATAACTCGTTCTCAGGATATTGCATGTTTTTCTAATAAATTTATCAAAAATATTTCAAAAAAATAAAATGCATGAACTATCATGAATGTTCACTTTTCATACAATAATACGCAACAAATTTTTTAACCAATCTTGTGGATCTAGTTTGTTCCATTCACAAAAAAAGATAGTTGTGTAATGGTTTTGTATTTTTATGACCAACAATTCATCAGTAGTGATTTATATATAATAAAAGCTCTTCTATCCATCAATGTTTAATGCTTGGTGATAAATTTGGTGACTAATTTAGGGAATCTTGCAAATTGGGTAATATGTCACCCCAGGTGCTTGATAATATAAGCTCTACAAAGAAAGACAAAATCAGGGTTCCACTGTAATTATATTGGAAAATGTCTTTAAATTATTTTCATTGTCATTCGGTTATTATAATAAACTTGTTGGATGCCCGTTTATCTGGCATCCAATGTTTCAGAATACCCGATAGATTGGCACACCTCTCGAACCTCTTTCAGGTCCATTTGGGTGTACTGAGATACATTTACTGTAATAGATTAAATGCTTTTATATGCAGATTTATGTTCATTGAAATTTAAATGTTTTTCCATGTAATTTTGTCTGTGTAACACTCTACGCAAAAAATGTCACATTTATTGTTCATTATTTTGTTTGAAATTAATTTTTTCCATTGTGTACCCCATTTTAGTTTGACATTTGATAAATCCAGCACTGAAGTCCTGAATGTGTCAAATTATCAGAAGTTTACTGTATATTTTATTTTATTTGTAACCATGCTAAAATATATAGCATGAAACTTTATATGCAAATTTTGGTTTCCAGTTTTCTGTTTCCCCAAATTATTTTGTCATGCTTCGCTACTGCCATTATTAATTAATATGTGATCTGTATAACTTATGCATTCTTTCCTTTTTCCTTAATTTACCTTTACTATAATTTATTTTAATTAATAAAATGATTTAGTATATTTGACTAGGTCAATTTTGGTTTTTGTAATGATTTATAAAATTTAACAATGAGTGACTTGTAAAAATTAGTATCATAGTCTATATAGGAGGGGTGGGTGGGAATTGCAGCTTCTGTTGGTTTAGAAACCTGAGGCACCCAGGGGTAAAAGACTGACTAAGCTCCAGAATTAGCCTGCTAGCATTTAGCTGGGCATATTGGAATGACTTTCATGCTTAAGGTGACCCTACCAAGAGCTACTCTCGATGTACTTCATCTATTCCGCCCAATGGTACATTCCAGTCCTGCAGCATAGAAGGACTTGTGGCTAATTTTGGGGTTTATTCAGTTATCTACAGCTTGTGGCTTGCGCACTCGAGAGGCATGGTTTTCTAGACCTGGTTTAGCCATTGGGTAATCCAGGTGGGATTATCAACAACAGTATCATAGTTTATGTAATATTAATTTGTATCTTATGCACAAATAAATTTATTTTTTTATAACTAGGTTATTATTAATGCTTTAACATTTTGTTTAAAAAATGACTATACCCCGTCTAGGATTCCAGCTGAAATTTGTTTAGTTTGTTATTCTGTACATTACTCTTAAAAGTGAGTTATGATCTTTGTTAGTTTTTTTTTTGGTTTAAAGGAAAATAGTAAATAAGTAGTATATAATTAGTAGTCTCTTATATCATATTCTTAATACTATGCAAGATGAAATTGTTTCCGAGACAATTAAAAGTATTTTAATTTTAAATCAAAACTTGATTGAAAATTCAAAATTTTTTGCTTTAATGAAGCAATTTTAATTTATAAATATTTGTATAATGTAAAAAAGTGCAATTATGCACACTATATACACAAATATAACAAAACTTTAGCAAAACAAATTTGTATCCAGCGAATGCCGGAAGTCTGCTTTAGCTAGGGTATAGTAGTTGCTGAAATCAATCAGAAATTAGCCTTAAATCACATTTCCTATCAACTAATCTTTTTTTGGCATTTTAGCAAAGGATAGCTCAAATAAATTTCGGGGACCCATTTAAAGATGCCACTTTTGATGTTTGGTAACAAGATTTTAGCAGAGCCTCCCACAGACATGGGCATTGCATTATTTTCTTCTTGGCATTTTAGTAAAGGATAGCTCAAATAAATTTCATTTATTTGAGCTAAAAAATGCTATTGAAAATGAAAATGAAAAATGTTATTTTTGATGTTTGGTAACAAGATTTTAGTGGAATAAATTTGCCTTTTGATCACTGAACTAAAAGGAGAAAGGGGAGGCTGAAAAGAGAGAAGCAATTTTTTTGAGTGAGATTGTATAGAAAAGTGTGAGATTCTCACAGTCTCACACTTTAATGGGAATTCTGCTTGTGTTTATTTATAAATGCAGGCTGTGATTAAAATAAATAAAAGAGAAACTGTTTTAATTTTCAAAATACAAATAACTTTGCAGAAATTTAGTCATTGTTGATGTTTCTATGTGGATTTGGTGGTGGGATCTCTGAAATTGTTCATCTGTTTCTTAAAATGAGTATTCTAACCCTAAGCTACAGGAATCATACTTCTCAACTAAGATATTTACATATTAAATATTTTTGTGGAATGAACCAAATACTTTTTGCGTAAAACTGTAAGAACTACTGCATATCAGTTATATCAATTCCCAACAAGTGTTTGGGTGAAAGGTGAATTTATCTAAATTCTCAAAAATTGAAGAATAGCTAACTATATAGACCTAAGTGCATTATCAGGGATAGATATATATTGTATAAATGATTGTATGGACTGAAAATTTAACTGAAAATAAAAACTGTTAAATGGATATAATATTATCAAATGGATATAATATTGATAAATATTTTTTATGAAGGCATGGTTTGTGATGAAATATTATTATTAAAATAGTTAAGGAAAGAAAAAGACCCAAAAGAAGAGATTAAACATGCACAGAAAATAAATGACTCTGATACTATTATAAATATTTCTAAAGCAGTCAGAATTATAATTAGCTCTGTATTTTCTAAAGACTTTACTTCATTATTTAAAAAAAAATCTTTCCCAGTTTTATTCAACAATTACTGTGCACCTTTTAAAAAATTTAATAAATATATTTAGGGATAGAATTACAAGCATTTGCTTTTTTTATTGCATTTCTTTAAATTTTGTTTTTTACTTAATATGTATTGTTAATTAAACTTATAAACTAAATAATAAACTAAACTAACAAGCTGAAACTAATAACTAAAATACTGTTAACTAAACTAATAACTAAAATATTGTTAACTTAACTATATAACTTCATATGATAACTAAATTAAACTAATACAACATATATTGACTGTTTAAATAAATTCAAAGATCATTGTTTGTTTTTATATATATATTTCATTTTTATCTAATTTGAACTTGTTTCACATTTTAGTTTTTGTTTCCTTTACCAAGAACTGAGGGCTATGAATTCATTATGCACCAGTTTCTTGAACATAGCTGTTATTTTACTTCATTAATCAATTATCAGGTAATATTTTGCCTTTCTAAAATCAATTAAGTATTGAATATCTGTGCTTTTATTTACTGTAAATCTTATTCAGTAAGGAAAGATCTTTAATAGTCATGAATCTTAAATAATAAAAGAGAGTGTCGTCATGTTTGTTGATGGCATAGTGCAAACACCAAGTAACATACAGCCATGAAATTCTCATATCAAGCTCTGATGTACCCTGGGGCAATTTTTAGAATTTGGATTAGTTTAAAAGTTTTTAATGTTGAATTTTGGAACTTTTTTTCTCAAATTTATCTTTACAAAAATAATAATTGCAGACAGTTAGTGTAACAGTGACACAAGTGGCAGTGACACAAGACACAGTGGCACATATGGTAAATACTGGGCTTATCTTGCTAAAGATTATGTTTTTGAATGATCATGGCACAAAGTTTTTCTGATAACCTTTCCAGGAATTCCAGAGGCAATATGCATAAGTTTAACTTTTAAGTACTGTGACAAGCATCACAATAATTCAAATTTTATAGTTTGGTAGATGGCCCTCCATGGGATTTGAATATTCCGATGATGCTACACACTTGAATGTAAGCTAAGAGTTGGTAGCTCTTTCTTCTATTATGATGATTCACTTCATGTGAAGCCATGTTAATTTAACTTTTACTGTTCAGTAAATTGTAGGAATGACAACAGCCAGGTTTGGGAGACCTTATGTAAAGTTTTGATATTCTTCAATTTTTATGTTTTAAATTAGAACAAATTACTCAACATTGCCTGGGTTCCGAATAAGCACCCACTACTTAAATAATACAGATAATACTACTCAATTTCCAAATCACCTGTTTCAACTAATATAATTCCCATGCTCCATTTTTTTTCATGTTCAACCTTGCCAATTGTACAATAGAAGTATAATATACTCTAAATAACTTCCTTTAATACACCCAATTAAACCTGCTGCAATTTGCTATGTATGTACATAAACATCTGGTTTTTAGATCTCCAATTGTTGGTAGAATGACATAAAAATATCTTATATGTTTTACATGCTACGAGGCATGTTTTTTATGTAAGTACCGTTTTGCGATTCCGCCGCCGCAGCGCTACGGTCGGCGTTCCGCGCATGCGCGCTGGTTACCTACATCTCTTGTCTACGCACTGACGCCATTACAGTCTGATTCTTCATTGTATACGTTGTTTACTGAGTGTTTAAGATGCCTCCGACAATCGTGAGTCCCGCCGATTGTGAAGTACGGGCTGTTATACGATTTCTTAGTGCTAAAGGCGTAAAACCGATCGATATTCATCGTGAGATCTGTGAAGTTTACGGACAAAACATTATGAGTGATGGAATGGTAAGGAAATGGGTGAGAGCATTTAAAGATGGCCGCACAAATGTGCATGATGAAGAACGGAGTGGGCGTCCTTCGGTCTTTAATGAAGATTTGGTGCAGAAAGTGGAAGAAAAGGTGAGAGAAAACAGACGCTTTACAATTTCATCAATGTGCGACTGGTTTCCTCAATATTCTCGTAGTGTTTTGTATCGCATTGTGACCGAGAACTTGAATTACCGGAAATTGTGTTCACGTTGGGTTCCAAAAATGTTGACGGATTTGCACAAAACCCAACGTTTAGGCAGTGCATTGACTTTCCTTGAGCGGTACCACAATGAAGGTGAAGATTTTTTAGACCAAATTGTTACTGGTGACGAAACATGGGTGGCCTACGTCACACCAGAATCAAAACAACAATCCATGGAATGGCGACATTCATCATCACCCAAAAGAGTGAAGTTTAAGCAAACAATTTCTGCCCGGAAAATCATGTGCACAATTTTTTGGGACAAAAAAGGAGTATTGCTAGTGGAGTTTCTGCCTCGTAATGAGACAATCAATGCAGCGTCTTATTGTGAGACATTGAACAATCTGCGTCTTGCAATCCAGAACAAAAGACGTGGCAAGTTGAGTAAGGGTATCGTTTTGCTGCATGACAATGCCCGTCCACATGTGGCTAATCGGACCAAAGATCTCATCAAATCTTTTAAATGGGAAACTCTAGATCATCCTCCATACAGCCCTGATCTGGCGCCCAGCGACTACCATTTGTTCCTGCACTTGAAGAAACACCTGGGTGGTCAGCGTCTTCAAGACGATAACGAAGTCAAAACAGTTGTGATACAGTGGTTAACAAGTCAGGCGGCAGAATTTTATGAGGAGGGTATTCAAAAACTGGTGCCACATTATGACAAGTGCCTCAATATTCACGGAAATTATGTAGAAAAGTAGATTAAGGTACAGGCTTTCATGTAGAAATAAAATTATTGCGATATCTTTGCACGTCTTTTTTTAATTCCAAAACGGTACTTACTTAAAAAACATGCCTCGTATATCTTTTAAGGCGGCACAGTACCCTAAAAATGACCAAAATATTGATTTTTGTTTTATTAGCTCAAAATATAATTGTAACATTACTGAATATGCAGGTGAAATTTCAAAGCTGTATCTTTTTAATTTAAGAAATTAAAGTTTTTCTGCAAGATGAAATAGAAAAAACCCTAAATAAAAACTTTAAATTGGTTTTCTCCATGTTCATTTTTTGCAAACATTCAAAAACTTTAAATTGGTTTTCTTCATGTTCACTTTTTTGCAAACATTCATGTTTTAAAAATGCTAAGGCTTTTTTTTTTGTTATTAACATAGGAGGGTTCAAATATTTTGTACATGTTTTTTTATATGTGTTTGATAAAATCACATATGGAAGTAATATTAAGAATTGTAGTTAATATCTTTTTAAATGTTAAACTATGAATTGTTTAATTTTCCTCATTTTTTTTACTACATATGACAGTAAAAAATTATTTTAAATCTAATATCAGAAGCATCTAAAAATCTATGCACAATTTTATGTAGTTTATTCCATAGATATAAAAGAAAAATTTGGAACAAAAATATTAACATTTGAAAAAGTAGTAGGAATTTTTAAAAAATAAATTTTTCTAAAGAAATTTAAATTATACATGTAGTTCAATAAGATATTTTTTGTCAAATTTTATTTATAATTTAATGTTAAAAAAAAATGTTGAAAAGGTACTGTCCCCTTAAATTCACCAAGTTAGAAAACCAATATTCAAGAACTTTGACTTTTGAATTGCTTAAGATAAACATTAATACATGGAAATACAACAATAAAAAAAAATCTCTTCTTTGGCCCAAAAGTAAAAAAGTAAATTGTTAAAAAATATTGAGTAAAAAATGTTGTCAAACATAGATGCTGTGATGTGACCTTCACTTATCCTCATGCTACCAATGACCAGTATGGAAGAAAAATGAATTACCAGTTCTAAGAGGAAAAGTTGCTATTGGCAATTCAGTTATTTGAGCTTTAAAAATTTATGAGAGGTTTCACATAAAAATTCATAAATTCAGGAATAAAGTAATTAAAAACAGTTTTTCTATTAGAATGTGAAGATATCACACAATGTTTATGCCAAAAATTGGAATTGTGAGACTCTTCAATTTTTGGATGTTACAATATACGTATGAATATCACAAACTTTTCATATTTCAATGAATTTTCTAATTTTTATGAAGGAATTACCCTTTGGTTTCAGTTTAAAGCTCATTGAAAAGATCATTCTTTGATCTTTCCGATGGTGTCAAGATGGAAACTCTGCCATAATATTTTTGTTCACTAAGGAACCAATTTGTATTGAATTTGATCAAAATGGCCTTTTAACATTTAATTTGAATTAAAAATGCTCCAAGGTGTCTTCAAGTCTGAACTGAAATAATAATGTATCAAATTTAAAAGCTGTAGGACACTTAGATTTTCTCACTACGCAACAGATAGATAGATATCTTCCTCGATTATTATATATAAACTTTAAATTATAATAGTCTGATTTCATTGCATTTGCTTGCACTAATTTTTAAATATTTATATATGATAAGCAAAATTCCAGCTTCATGAATTTTATAGCTAAATACTTCATATTGGATATAGTATAAGCATTGTATATGTAGACAAGTAATCTATGCAAAAATTATGCAAATCTGATAAGAATTAACCAATTTAGGATTTTATTCTTGTTTAAATATGAATGTAAATTTTATTTGAATCTGCTATGTGGATTACATGCATCCATACAGTAAGCATATTGCTATTACAAGGAATGAGGGTATTGTTATTGCATGTGTCATATGCAGATTGCATACATCCAAGCAGCAAGCCAAAAGTGGGTCTGCAAATAAAGAGCGATTTCTTTTTAAAACCCTCTGCATAGATATCATGCACCTCTATCATTATTTAATTATGTGGGCTTATTGATATTGCATGTATCAACAAGGATTGCATGCTCCTTTGCAGCAAATTGTTTGTCATAAAAAGAGGATAGTATAAAATATAAATGACTTTTTCTATTTTTACTTTAACATGCTTATTTGTGATTTTGAATATGGGTTAATTTAAATGGAAAAGATATGCAGCAATAGTTGCAACTTCAAATAGCTTTTGCATAGCAATTCAAATTTTTATTGGCTATTGAGAAAGTAAGTTTTCCATATATAAATAAAAAGGTAAAAAAAGATTTATTGCTCACTACAGTTACTTATCTGTATTTCTACATATCTTTGAAGTTTATCATAAGGCTGCATATGTGGCCCATATGGTTGAGAGCAGTGTGATTTGCAAATTTTATTACTTTTATTGAATAGCTTAGTGATTCACATTGTACATAATTCAGCAATTTGAGTCACCAAGCTTTTCCTAGAGGCAATAATATCGCAAAACAAGATTAGGTGACCTATAAATTCATAAACTGGATATTAAAAGTTGTGTTGTATGCAAATTTTACCCATTTTTATCACTCACAGTTCTAAGTTCTTGAAATCAATACTTTTTTGAAGTAATAACTTCTGCCATGTTTTGAAGAGATTCCTACTAAGTTTAGTTGAGTTTTGTATGTAAAATAATTTTTGGAATACTCTAAACAAGTATATTTTAACTATGATCATGTGTATCTATAGATTTATGTAATTTGGCAATTGAACATTTGTTTTTAGTAAATCATCCACCATTATCATTCTATCATTATAAAATGCCTTGTGTGATTTATGTGTTATATAAGCTTTATAATGAATTTTAACTTCTCTCCAATGATTTTTACTGCAGTTCACTCGAACATTTCCTAGCTTTAATTAAATAACAATTTGCCATCATACTCTTGACTGTTTTTCTCTGAACTATTCTTTTTATGTTATATGAAGCTTCAATATATATTTTTTTCTTTTGAAAGGCTTATAAAGAAAACGCACCCATCTGTTTGACTATCACTTATTTTACTGAACTCATGGAGAAAAAAGGTATGCTTTTATAAAATAAAAATAAATACGTATTTATTTTAGTAAATTTAAATGTATTATATATTTTTCATTAAAATACTGATCAAATTTTAAAATTAATTCAGTTAAAATTTCATTTAGTTTTTTGTTTTATGTTTACTGAAGCATATTTATTATTATGGTATTTTTATATTTTTCCTTTATTAAACTATTACAGAAAGAGATTCCTATTATGATTTTGTTTTCAAATCAAATTATATAATCAAATTATATATTACAAATCAAACTATCAGTATTTAGTTTTAATTTACAAAATATGGAAAATGTTGGCATGTCTCTTTTATTTAAATGCTCTGTTATTTTCACATTTTCTGTAACTTATAAATGATTTTTTCATACAGAGCATCAATAAGTTTATTTTATTTGATCTGATTTATGTTAATAGTTTTGATGTAATCAATTTTACCCAGCATTTTATAATTATAGCTTACCTTATATAACTTGTGGAATCCAATATCTAACTCAATGCTTTGATAAGTTAGGCAAAAATAGTACCTAAATCAGTAAATTTGACTTTAGGTTAATATAAATTATAGTAAAATTAAGATATTGATTTGTGATGTTTTTGTAAGTCATAAAGAACAATTTTGACAGACATCGACCAGTACACATTACTTTTATTAAATACACTATTGCAAAAGGAACATCATACTTCAAAAAAACATTTTATGGATATGAAACTTTGCACATGCTATGAATATGTAAAAATATTGCATTTACATTGCAAAAGAGCTTTTTATTACATCAGTGGCAATATAGTAAATCATCTTCTGGCATCCAATATGTGGTATGGCATGGAGTTGTCCTGTAGCAGATTCTACTAGATGTTCTATATTTGTTTGGATAGTTCATTCACATATTGTCATGGCTATTTTCCCAGCATATCCCAGACATGCTCAATTAGTGAGAGGTCTAGGGAATGGTCATTGGAAGGTAATTAAGTGCTTTGAGAAGTAGGGAAGAATTTATTATATGTGTTTGTTCCTGGAGTGTAAAAGGTTCCAAACTCTTGCTGGTTAAGGTTAGTTAACTGTTTTATAAAGTTAGAATAAATTGAATGAATATGAAATGTTTATTTAATATTAATAGACAATCAAATTTGTCAAAAACAGAAGCTCTGAAAATTATTGTTTGAAAAATTATTTTTGCATCATGGAAATTCCAATGTAGTTGAAAAGATACGGAGGACATGCTTTATGCTATTTTGCATTGAACATGTTTCTGTATTGTACAGCTTAAAAGGCATTAGAGATGTTTAGTATTATTAATATTCTAATTCAATTGTGTTATGGTCCAAATTACATTGGAAACAAATTGGAAATATTTAGGAGTTCATTTTTAGATTCTTAAGATTGAAATTTTTATTTTTTAGGATCATATGTTTAATTTCAATACAAATTAAATTATATCGATTTCTGTAAACTGTTCACTGATATTTTTATTATGCAGTAAATATGAAATCTCATATAAAAATAATTTTTATATTAACAATATTTTTGTTATTTTTTAAATAAAAGGTTGCAAATTTTTTCTTCTTTACAATGTCTTTCATTGATCTATCTGTAAAAGGATAAATGTAACATTTGTAATAAAACGTATTTAATAGTTTGTAATTGATTTTATTAACTGATTATGCAATTATTAAAATATTATACAATTATGTAAGAGTAAATTTTATTAATGTAAAAGTAAATTTTCAAACTCATTTCATTCATATAATGTACAAGGTGTGTCACTTTTTAAATGTTAGATGTATATGTTTAAGTTCCCATTTAATTTATTTTTCTTACATAAAATATAACATAAAAATTGCCCTCTAAAAATATTTCTTATTATGGATAACATCAGCTTAAATTTCTTTTTATGATTGTACAATATGCTTACTGGTATGTCTAGGGAGAGTTAACTAAATTTTTTTCACTTAAAATGTTGCATCTTTTGAATTTTACAATTTCATGTATCAAATTACTGTTTAAAAATTATTATTTTTTTAAATGTATAGCATCAAATGCACAGCCTAGTTGATTTGAAGCCAAATGAATACATATGTTCCATTGAGATCGTTAAGAATTTGGAATTTAAAACATAGTATTATTAAGATAAATAATTTGTGGATAGTTATACAATAGTTTTATATATTTTAAATTTATATCTTGTTTATATTACTGAAAAAAAAAATAGAATAAAAATATTAGTGCTTTTGAATAAATTTTATATTCATGTATGAAATCTTTTAAATGTTTCTATATAATTAAGTAATATAAAGAATGTATGCTTTGCAGGAATTGTTTTGATGAAAGGGGAATATGATGATAAAGCACTTGTGAGTATGCATATTACATAAAATATGTTAAAATTAAAGCATTTTGTGCAGTACACACATTCACTTAGACAAGAATTTAAAAATATGTTGATGTTAATTATGTCCAATTCATACTGACCAACTGTAGGGTTTATATGCCTCAAGGAGAACTTGCAGAAGTTAGGGAATAAAAAAATAACTAAAAAAGTCAGGGAAAAATGCATATTTTCATAAAAAAACATAGACAATTTTACAGTTAACCTGGAAATTATCTAACATTTTTTGTCCCTTTCCCCAATATCTGGCTCTGAAAAGAAACAGATACAATCATGATCAGATCATGTATTCTTGTCCTTGTATGGTATTTTCTAATAAAATATAAAAAACAATATTCCATTTAGAATTGACCAAATGAACTCTTTATCCTTAGTGGGCCAAATGGATTGAGCCAGTAAAAGATGATCTATACAAAGCATGTTGTCGCCTATATATGACCTTTTATTTTAAGTAATTTAGGAAGACAGGTAATTGTTAGCCACAAAAATATGCAAAATACCAAAGGATTCTATGAGAATAAGGAATCAAATTGAAATTTTGCACCATAAAAAATGTGATTGTCTGACATAGGTATACAAAGGCAAAAAATTGATAAAGCAATACTTGAACTAGAAAATAAAAGTTGTAATGAAGGCATAATTAATTTTTTTTCTGAAAATGTAATGTTTTATCTGCCCTTTTATTGTGAAGTAATGAGTAAGATATTAAATAGTAACTAAGTAATATTTTGATTCCTAAGTATAGATCCAATTTTTTTCTGCATTATTTAGGTAGGTCTTTTATTATTTATTGTAATAAAAGATGATAACAGATAATATGTTTAATTATTTGTTATTATAAAATGATGCTAGATGGTAATTGTCCTTGCTTATATATTGTTTGTGGTAAATCTGGAAATTTATAAAAATTTATCTGGAAAACCTGGTAATGTTAGGGAATTTAGCTTCAGAAGTTGAATATGAACCCTAGTATCTTTCTCCTGTATATTGTATTCATTATGCATTTTGCATTAATTCATGAGTATGAAATCATTTAGTACTCTGGCTTTTGAATCCATTAAATTTAAATCCTGAGTATGCATGGGTGTGTAGGTTCTGGATAAGTTAGCCCTATGTTTGTAAAAATTACAATGAAGCTGTCTAACCCTAGTATGATATAATTTACTGTTTCTTTTTTAATTTTTAATCAATAATAAAATCTTTTGAAATGTAAGGTATAGATTGCTTTGATTTCAAATTGTTCGTGTACAAATATTTTTCTTAAAATATGATATTTTGTTGAAAGGCTTAAACTTATAACAGTATAAAGCTGCAATGTAACATTATATGGCCTTTAATAAAACAATAAGGCATGAGAATATATGTTTTCATAACAGGCTCAAATTTTAGATTAGAAGTAAAATATAGATTTTTATGTTATAAATATTTTCTACAGCATTTGTAAAATCTGCAAAAATTATTATTACTTACTTTTTTAAATATACAAAATCTTTCTGCAAAAATACCAATTTTGGAGAGAATGTTTCCACCCCTTCCAACTTGCAATGGAAAGTTATAACTTGTATCATGTTTTAAGTGAATCCCTATGTAAACTGAATATGTAATAAAAGCATATAGACGGATGATTAGTATTTATTCAATGTTTTTGGTGTCTTTTTGATTTTTTTCACATTGTTCATTTTCACTGTGGTAATTATATGACTGTGGCTTTTCTGAAAAATGTCGATATTATAAAAATAAATCAGTTATAAATATTAAATTTTATAAATATCATTGATAATTTTGTTTGTATTTCAGGGCATCCAAGAAGCCCAATGTCTTGCTAATCAACTTCAGCTATATTATGGGTGTAAAGATGAAAAAAGGGAAAATTTATTATGGACATTTAATAAACAACCTGAAACTTTTAGACACATGGATTTAGTTTCAAATTTTGAATATAGTTTAGGAAAATAAAAATTTTGTGAAACATGTATAATTTTATACATTAAATGATTGTAGAGCTACAATTTAATCTAACACTACTAATATTGTTCAGCTACAAATTTATTGTAACTGTCGTCAAATAAAAAAAATTATATCAACAAAAATGTGTTCAGAAATTTAATTTCATTATTGATGTATTTTGTGTAAGTATATTCATTTACTTCTATGTTGTATTCAAGCAAAGTCTTGTTTATTTCCTGTTTAGTAGTTAAGTGGTAGTCTCTGTCATTGTTGAGCAAAATGTTTTTAACTGAAAGTGTGGGGTTATTGTTTTCCAACTTGAAAAATGAATGATTGAGGAGAAAATGAATAGATGAAAAAGAATGATTTGAAAATATGGGTTAATAACAAGTAATTCTGCTTTTCACTTGCATTGCTACTTCGAATTATGAGATGATGAGAATATTTTTTGGTAAAAATTCTAGAATAAGGCAACACATTAACTTTTGGTTAGTTTTAAAAGTTTCAATTATGTATGACCTCTATTTAAGATACATTTCAAGATAATCTGATTTGAATGTGATGCATGTTAAAAAATACTCAAGAAATTGCTTAGCATTTTATGATTTTCATTCAAATTAGTTGTTATACTGAAATACAATTTGAACATCTGTCATGTTGCTGCTAAATGTGTGTTTTGTCTGTTGAATGAAAATCAAACAGAAACCAATTGTGTGCTGGGAGCTTAGCGAGAAATGTAAAATGCAAAGAAAATAGTGACTAGCTATAAAATAAATTTTGTTAGCATCTTGTTAACAACACATTAAGTCAACTAAAGCTATTATACACTGGCTAATCAAGAATGCATTAAAATCCATTATTTCAATTCAAAATGTTTGAAGGATTTAAAGTTATACTGTTCTAAAAGTTTCCACAAAACATTTGAAGTGAATTAAGGTTGTAATTTTAAAGCCCTTTAGTAATGCATTTATCCTAGAGTACATTGTTATTTTCTTGCCTTGTCATAAATATGGGTCAGTTTCTATAATATATAGTTCCTCTTATAAAATATAATCATCATGTGACATTGACTGATGAACAATTTGAAGTTAAAATGGTTTATAATGATGTCTATTATGCAACTCTAATAGGAAATAGATGAGATTTCTTATTTATAAGTGGAAAAACAGTTAATTCTATGATTAAATTTTGTTTTCACAGCACTATTGATATGCATAAAGAAGTAACTTGTATTTTAGCCACTCTTTATTTTAGCTTTATAAATTATGATAGTCATATCGATTTTTTTTATTACAATTTCACCAAATGTTGTACAAAATGAGTGTAATATAAAATAGCCCAAGTCTGCATCTGTTCTAGTGAACATTTTTCAATCGTTCCAATGGTGTCTAGAAAGAAACTGATAGTATTTTCAGTTGCTAAGGAGCCAATTTGTGTGAAAACCAGTATCTTTCTAAAATCAAACTGTAACACTTTCATCTTCAAAAGATGCCAATTTTGATTGATACTGCCATTTATAGCACATTGCTAAAACAAGCTATGGCATTAAATTAAAAATATTCTGATTAATACTTTTGGTTCTAATAACTTATTGATATTTTAAGTGTTCTGTCAGATCGAATTTAAATTTCCTAGAATTTAAACAATCTTGCAACTTATATAGCCACACATAAATGCAAATAACACACATGGTCATTAATATCTGAATTTAATGCCAAGTTTTGAATAATAAATTGTCAAATGTAAACGAAATAAATCTCTTAGAATTTTAAACAATCTTATTTTCACTCAACATCTGACGTATTACTAATAAACGTGTGTATACAGGGTGTCCCAAAAAGATTGAAACATGCTTTAATTCTTTACCTGTTGGAGATAAGTGGGCAATGTAAATTGCAAAATGTTGAAAGTAAGGTAGGAAATAAGACTACATTAATGAAAAAGTCCTCCCATTAATTTTTAAAAAGTTACACTTTTAAATTTTTATACAACCCCCTTAGACAAATTAGGTCAATTAGAAAATTTTTATTTTTAATGCAACAAGACCATTAAAAAAAACCCACATATCTGTTACTTTAAAATCAACTGAATTATGATAAAGGAAAAAATCTGACTTATGCCACTTTTCCATACCATGTGAAAGGCTGTTTCATCAGTGAAAATAGGGATCATAAACAAATTGATGATGGAAATTGTTTAAATAAAAAAATTACTTAAAAGTACTTAATTATTGAAAAAGTACTTAGTTATTGAGAAGTACTTAAGAATCCATGATTACATCATGAGCCTACGCGGAATTCACAAAAATGTCCCCTATGTATTATCATCCAGTTTTATCTTTTTTGTGATATGTCTCAAATTTACATTTCTAATTTGAAATATGGTTCCCATTCACAATGTTCAATTTTCAATTAAATATAACTCGCTCAATTTTAACGATACAGGTATGCGGGTCTTTTTAATGATCTTGTTGCATTAAAAATAAAAGAAATTCTGATTGACCCAATTTGTCTAAGGGGGGTTGTATAAAAATTTAAAAAGTGTAACTTTTTGAAAATTAATGGGAGGACTATTTCATTAATGTAGTCTTATTTCCTACCTTACTTTCAACATTTTTGCAATTTACATTGTCCACTTGTCTCCAACAGGTAAAGAATTAAAGCTCGTTTCAATCTTATCGGAACCCTGTTATAGCATTATCAAAATAGAACAAATAAATGAAATTGGATGAATGATGTAATGACATATTCAAATAAAACATGTGGCAATAATAGTCTGGTTTCTTTGGTGGTACCTGCCCCAATAGTAATCTTTTTTTCTTCTTGGACACACTATCCAACACCACCTAGAGTTTCTAGCTCTGGTTAAAATTTCCAAGCTTCTTGTGACATCACATGGTGTAGAGAAAGAATTTTGCTGCTGCATAGTTCGTATGGTACAATATGGTGGAGTAAACAATGTGTTAGATATCTGTTAATTAAACATTATATGGATGATAATATTAAATAAATGTTTAATGGTGGTAAGGTTGCTACTGGTGACTAAAAGGCCACTTTTTGCAACTTTTTTACTCTAGTGCAACTTTTTTACCCTATGGTGACTTTTTTAAGCAGAAAAGGGCCCAAAAGATACTATTTTTACGGAAGTGGCTATTTTTTTCCGATCTTGGCGACTAAAATTTGGCGTCGCTATCAGCCATTCGAAGGCATTTACTATCCTCTATGCATTTTGTATCAAGAGATACTATTCGGAGATGACTGGCGGAATGTGGGATTAGGTGTTGACGCCCAGTAAGGTGCATACCACTGACCCCTCACCGCAGACAGCACCGTTTGGATTGGAGCCCAGCTTGGACAGTGTTCGGTTGGAGACATGTTGTCTTTAACGACGAATCCAGCTTCTCAATGTTGATGAAAGTCACATGTGTGTGGAATAGGACTGATCAACTCTCCGATACCACATTTGTTGTCGAGCGACGACAGTTGGGAGCCATCTCATGAGACAGCTGATCTTCAGTTGTACTGAAAGCCAGTCTGATGTCTGGCTTGTACGTCAATTATTCTGCCTATGCTGTCAAACCACCCAGGTTCCATTTAGCAACAAGACAACGTTCGACCACATACATCACAACTTTCACAATAATGTCTTTGAGGATTTAATACCCACCCATGGCCATTCAGGTTCCCCAGACCTATCATCAATAGAACACTTCTGGGACATGCTGGGACGGCAATTGTAGCCTTCTCAGAATTCCACTGAATTAGCTGACCAATCGCAACATTTGTGGCAGAATCTTCCGCAGAGGGACATAAGCAACTTAATTTACTCTCTGCCGCACCGAATATCGGCTTGTATAGCTGTCAGGGGAGAATTTAACCTTCACTGAAATGCCAACTTCTTGTTGCCACCATTTTTTAATAAATTGTTTTTTGCTCCCAAGTTCTAATCATTTGCATATCTCCTCAAATGGTACATACATGCCGAGTTTCGTGGCGGTAGCTCAATTTCTTATGGGTGCATATATTTTTTGCAACAGAGTGTATATTATTTATATTATTTTGATAATCAAAAATATATTTTATGCATACAGCAGTTTTTTATTAAATTGCATGTGTTTAATATTTGTATGAAATTATAATTGTAGTACAGGGTTAGCAAGAAATAAGTTCAGAGGGCTCTAGAATGCGTTCTATTGGTCCAAATGAGATAAAATATGAAATACAGATAATTAAAATGATGCGCTTGACATTTATTAAATCAAAAATTTTAGTACAAAAATTCGCCGATAGGTGGCGCTGTAATACACATAACATTTAATAGGCTTTATAAATGTTAAATAATATTAAAAAAGTAGCATTAAAACTGCTCAATATTGTTCCCCTTCATGTTCAACAATGTGCTCTAATCGCAGAACCATATTTTCTACAGTTGACCGGAGTGAGTCTGCCGGAATATCAAGAACATGGCGCCGAATGCTGTCCTTCAGATCTGGCCTTTTACGGTAGATATTGTCCATGAGGAAAATCCTCAACCAAAAGTCGCAGGGGATATCTGGCGAACGAGAAGGCCATGCTGTTGGAAAATGCCGGCTGATCACCCGTTCAGCTGTGAAATGCTGTGTTAGCAATTGCTTTACACTACGCTCAATGTGAGGAGGTGCGCCATCCTGCATGAAAATAATGTCCTGAAAGCATCCACGCTGTTGAAGTTGTGGGATTACAAAATCCCTCAGCATATCACTGTACCGTAGTCTTGTGAAGGAACAGGTTTTGATTCCAGTTGCAGTTACCTCTTCAAAAAAAATGCGGTCCAATGATAAAGGTAGCCGTAAAATCACACCATACTGTCACTTTTTCAGGATTCAAGGATTGTTCCTGGATAGTGTGAGGGTTTTCCGTTGCCCAAATTCGACAATTGTGGGTGCTAACTTGCCCATTGAGGCAAAAGTGGGCTCCGTCAGGCCACAGGATGTTCCATGGCCAACTGATGTCAACCACCATTCGAGCAAGGAACTGAAGTGCAAAAGTTTTACGAACCTCTGAGTCTCCGTCCTGCAATAGGTGCACAGGCTTGATTTTGTAGGAATAAAAATTCAAAATCTGCCGTAAGATTTTTCGTACAGTGGAATACAGCATATCCAATACACGGGAAACAACTGGCACACTACCATGCGGCGAATGACTGCTGGCTTCAACGACCGCGGTAGCCACATTTTCGACGCTAAAAGACTGGAATGGCTTTCGTCCTCTACCTAGAAGAATGCCAAGTTGCCCAGTTGTTTCAAATTTCTTTATCTGGACCTCTTCGTAGTATCTGCTTCATACGACGGAATTCTTTAACAGCTGCAACGGAGTTCTGCAGGTTCTGGTAGAACAATTTCACCAGTAGTGCTTTTTCTTGCAACGTTGGCACGATGTGCTGAGAAGTAACTAATGCTCGTGCAGAATCCGCTTTCTTTTTATCCAAAGAATAATGCTACTAGGCATGCGCTGTAACGCAAATAATGTTTCACATTTTCAATATATGCAAATAAATACCATTTGTGTTATAGCGCCATCTATAGGTGAATGTTGATACTAAAATTTTTGATTTAATAAATGTCAAGAGCATCATTTGAGTTATCTGTATTTCAAATTTTATCTCATTTGGACCAATAGAACGCATTCTAGAGCCCTCTGAAGTGGGAAACTTATTTCTTGCTAACCCTGTATTATTAATCATTGCTAAAAGACCAGATAAGAATTATATAATTTATACAAAAAATTACTCAAACTGCTGCTAAGGCATAAATTGATGAATATATTCGTTATACAGCATACCGCAATAAAGTAACGATGTGAACCGGTTATGAAGACAAAACGAGTCTCCTTCATTAGAACAACAAGACACCGGTTAGACGAGCAAGCCCTATATTTGCCGGTACAGCTGCTTTGTTTTATCCTGATGAAGGATACTTACTTTGTCTCCAAAATTGCATTCAACTTTTTCTAACTGAAATTAGGTGAAAATGCAGAGATATATATACTCATGTCCTAAAGTTAAGCATAGTTGCTGTTAAGTGAAAATTTCAGAAAATCTACACCGAAATGGAAGGAAACGCGGTATGCGGGTGTAATATGGTTAAAGAAGAAGAAAACAATGCAAAACAAAGATAATAACGACCTTTATTATCCAAAGAAAAGGGTTAAAAGAAAAAGGGTCACAATACGAGTGCCAACCTTAGTGAAATATAATGATTAAAACAATATGATGCTGCAGTTTAATACGGTGTGTGGGAACCTCGGGTAGCCACGTAAGCTCCACAACGATTTCCCATACTTTCAATGAGGGTTTGGATGAATTGTGTGCTCAAAGATTTCCAAGCCTCAGGGAGAGCAGTTTTCAATTCCGGAACGGAGCTTGGTGGGTAGTGGAGGGCTGCAAGATGTCTGCCGAGCATATCCCATACATGCTCTGTTGGATTCAGACAAGGAGAGTTGGCAGGCCACTGCATGTGCTGGATATCTTCAGCTTGAAGGAAGTCATCGACGAAGGTTGCACGGTCAGGAGGCGCGTTATCATCGATGAATATGAAATCAGGACCAACAGCACCTCGAAACAATTGAACGGTTGGCTGAAGGACTTCATATCTGTATCTTTGACAGGTTACCAACTCCTTGTCAAAGATGTGGCGGTCTGTGCTGCCGTCCATCATGATACCTGCCCAGACCATGACTCCCCCAAACGTAAAACGATGTCTTTCAGTGATATTTCCCGGGTGGAAACGCATTCCACGTTTTCTCTAGATCGTGGTAAACGAAAATCAGTTTGCGGGCTAAATCTGGACTCGTCACTGCTCCACTGTTGTCCACTCCAATGCCGATGTTCCAAACTCCAATGTAAAAGAGCGCGTTTTCTGTGCAGACTCCAGGGGGGTGCAAACTGTGGGTCGTCTAGCCTAGAGACCAACGTGTCTGAGTCTCCTGTAAACAGTTTGTCTCAAAACGGTGACTCCTGTGGCGGCTGTCAGGACTGAATCCAGTTGTCTGGCAGAACGGTTCCTCTGACGTCGCGCAGTTATCATCAAATATCGGTCTTGCCGAGCGGTTGTTACCCTTGGCAGACCATGGTACTGGTCTTCGAGTAATATCTCCAGTAGTTTGGAACCTCTGACACTGTCTGGAGATCACACATTGAGGCACATTCAAAATTCGAAACGCTTCGGTTTGAGATCAACCGGATTCCAGCATTCCAATATTTCGTCCCTTCAAAAATATCTCCAGTTGGCATCTTTGTGACATCTTTCGTCCTTATTGATTATTAACAACGCTCCGTACCACAGCAATTGCGAAATTCTGTCTCAACTGACCATGCCACTCGAGGCCGTTTCATACTCGTTCCGACGTGCACCGGTGCTTTGCGCATGTCGACTGAACTGCTTTGCTTATGCACAATGATTTGCCTTCGTCCCACGATTCTCCACAACCATTGTATCCATATTAACTCTGAATTTTTCGCATTTTACGAATTATGCTTAACTTTTGGACATGAGTGTAGTTACATAATATATTTCGCAGTCTTGATAATATAAAACTGAAAAATGTTTCAGTTGAAGATTAGCTGAAAATTATTGTTCAATTGTAATCCTGCCGGTACTTCAAACTTTTCTAATGATACAATTATTCTATAATTAGTTCTTACATGGAAGTGAAAAAGTGTTACAGGTAAGAAATCTTTTCTCTTGACTTCCGTAGCATAGAAAATTTTCACTTAACTTTTTAAGAAATTTTGGCACATTGCTTATTTAATTAGAAGTAGTATATTAGAAGTGTCTAATTTTTCACATTACTAATAAGTATTAAACTTGAAATTATTTAACGAAATTTGTTTTGTACATAAATTTTACTTTGAATTATTTGCTTGTAATGCTCTTGAACAAATATAATTTTAAAATAACGTGTAATTCCGGGTATTTTTGATTATATGGTGAAATTCCTGATATTTAAGCAGGATTATTCCGGATATTTCTGTTAATAAACAGAAATATAAATTCACTTAGAAAAAATGGGATAGCATTACGGTAGTCCGAATAAAAAGAAATTTGTATTAATTTGTATTTTAAAATGATGTTGATTTGAGAGCATTCCAATTACACCATTTGTAGTAAAATTAACATATGTAGTTTTATGAAATAGAATATTGTTTTTATAAACACATATGAAATCATAATCATAAGGGCTACAGCCCCTCATGAGAATTTCTTCAGCATTTTTATTATTTGTCCTGTTCACTTCTAAATATTTAGTTTTGTGAAAAGTTGGTGTATTTTGAAGTTATATCTTCTTTGTGTGTGCCACTGACTTTCTTATTGCAAATATTTCCCAAGAATGGCTTAGGTCTGTGTATAGTAGATAAAGTGACCATACCCGATCGAATAAAAGTGATTGCAGCGCCCTTAGCGGAGAATTTAAAAAGTCAGGGTAATAGTTAAGGTAATTGTTAATGGCAGACCGCCCACTAACTGCACGACGCCACAGGACAATGTCTGCAAGGCAACTCTGGAGTTGCCTTGGAGACAAATTGTTTCCAAACAAATTGTTTATATGTGACTCAGGGAAACTTGTCTGTATGCCAGACATTTCACTTAAAAGCGTCTATTCCAGGTTTCCATTTTATTGATCTAGAGGTCGCGACTCGACCATCTTCAATTTTCATGTTATTTTTCAAAATGTACCTACAGATTCTGGCATGGAGTTCTGTATAGAAAAAGTTTTAGTTTCATATCTTGCCCGGTTCAGGGCCAAGCCATTTCCATGAAGATCACCTTTCTGATGAGGGAAAAATTGCAAAGAAAATTTCATGTGATGTTACACTGCTTTTCTAATCTAACAAGGCCGTCCATAGAGTGAGTGGACGGATACCACTCGAGTGTGGGAGTGGGCCCGGATCTCCCAATGATTTTTTTTTTTGTAAGAAGAAGATAAGAAAACTTCTCAAAAAGGAGAAAATCAAATGTGAAGGCAGGGCAGTGATAAATATTGGTAGGGGGGCTCACAATTGGTATGGACGACCCTGATCCAAGGTAGATAATTCGTTGAATTTGAAATCCCTGTTCAATGTTTTGTATAGAGCACAAAAAGGGTACAAACCTATGTCAGACAGCAATAAATTTGTCATAATTTGGCTGCAAAGTCTCGGGGGATATATGTTTATTTACACAGGTAAGAAATTTGTTTATCTTGGTAGTAATTACTATTATGGTGTATTGCTTAGATTTCGCCCGAATTCCAGATTTCCTTGCTATGATTTTCTCAGAAGCTGAACTTAGATGATATAGTTCTCGGAATGCTTCATGCCAAAATTCTGTACATCTACCTTTCTCCTTTTATTTTATTGAAAATATTTGTGCTAAAACCTAAAGTTAAAAGACTTACGTGGTGAATAAACATGTATTTTTGAATTTCAAAAATAAATAAGTTAATATCAATAAATTGAATCAATTTTTTGGATTAAAAATTTTCGGAATAGTATAATAGGGTTTCACTGCATTTATTGTTCAGCTGCGACTTCTTCAAAATGTTCGCTTGGGTCTCGTGAAATCTCGGAACGCCATTACCTATGGAGAACTGATGTAATTGTTTAATTGATGGCGGGGGGGGGGGGAGTTATAACACCCCTTGCGTACGCCTGCCACTCAGGTTAGGTCATTACTGCTCTTATATAGGTAGTGAAAATTGCCCTTTACATGAATTACTAAGTTCCAACTAGAATTTGTTTTACTTTTTAGTATCAAGTTAAGCTTAGACGAAGTTAAACTCGACGCAGGGCCGTTTTAACTCTTTTTCTTCGACCCAGACCGTCCAACATACCCGAAGGTGTAGGGTATCTGTTTAGACGGCCAGGAAGTGCCACCCAATTTAGACCGGAACTCAGTGGGGGGGCGGCAACCACACAGATCGTACACTCCCTCCTTTACCACCAACCTCGCGGAAGAACTTATTGACTCACATATTTAACGTGCCCGTACTCGGAGTAAACATGGGAATAGTTTGAGCAGAGCTGAGAATCCAAGTCCTAGTCGTTCGAGTGCAATTCCCGCTCCCCGCGCTCTAATCATTGGATCCCCCCCCCCTCCTCTACACACACCCGCTTTAACTCTTGCTGAAGCTACTAGGAAAAATTCAATTGTAGGGCCTTTATAAAACTTTCATAGTAAAAATATGTATATTGAACACGGAAGATGGGCCCCCAGTTTTCCTCAACTTTGTGTGGTCATAAAATGCACTTCGTGACAGTTATATGCTTGTGAGACGTCGACGTGATAACGGCAGATGCGTTAGAAAAATTGCCTTATGATTTCTGCAAAAAAAGTAGGAAGTTGCAAAGAATTCTTTCAACAAGAGATTTTGTCTTATAAATAAATACATTCTAAGGATAATTCTCACGAGACCCAATAAACACCGAGGTTAAACACCTGGCCCTCATATCGGGAACCGGGTTTAAATCCCAGGTTTGGGTGGAGAGTCTTGTATTCCTATCGGTTTGTGTTTGTTCGGAATCCACTTTAAGCTGGAGAGAAAGAACAGTGGAACACCAGTCCTATTCAGCCCTATCTGAGAACTCAAGCATGGTCCGTAAATTTTTTATTTGGTAAGAGAACTAACTAACTGTCTGCTTCCTACAGGGTAGTTGAAATTCTTCATCTTGTAGGACAGCTGGATGGATATATATATATATATATATATATATTGCAATGCAGAATTTTCTTTTTCTTTTTAGTATGAATTGAAAACACTGAGCACCTATGACAGTTTTCCTTGAAACGAATTTCTCCTAGGACCGCCCATAAGGGGGGGGGGGGCGTGTCTGATACCATTCGAGTGGGAGACTCAGGCACCAAGGGAAGCCCAGTTACCCTTTTTTGAGGGAGAAGACATAAAAGATTCATATGTAGGGGAGGGGGGACTGTCACGAATGTTTGTAGTGTCCCCCACAATTTGTATGTTTGTATAGGTGACGCTTCCTCTCTCTTGGTAGTATAGCTATATCTGATCTTGACTAAGTTTACCTTCTTCAACCCAGACCGTCCGATCTACACGAAGGTGTAAGGTATCTATTTGGACAGCCAGGGAGTGCCATTCAATTTAGACCGGAACCCAGTTATGGTGGCATCCACAGGGACCATACCCTCTTTCCCCTACCACTAACCTCTCTGAAAGACTAACGGATCCACATATTTAACGATCCCGTACTGCACGTGAACACGGGAAGAGTTTGGGCAGAGCCGGGAATCGCATTCGGGTCGTCCGAGAGAAATCCCCGCTTTCTAACCACTGGGCTGTCCCACCCCACAGGTTTACTATTTTGGGAACCTTATCTTATGTATTTTCCATAAAGTAAAGGATTCCGGATCCTGTTAGCGACTAGCGACCTATAAGAAACCGCTTAGTAGTACTCGTCTGTAAATCCGCTTCTGAGCATTGAAATAAGTTCTTTCTTTTCTTTATTTATAAGTCATTTTAGTTAGATAATTCGAGAAGAAAGATTAAAAACTTCCATGAATTTTAAGACCTTTTCCCATGACCTTTTCTCTGTGTGCAATATATTTCAAGTGAATTGTTGAAGATGAAAAGCAGAGAGGTTTGCAGATATTTTTATCTGATGCTCAGGAGTAAGTTCAGTTTCGTTTTGTCTGCAGAAACTTGTGATGCTGACGGATGAATGACGAACTGTCTGCTTCCTCTTACTCATAATGTTAGTTCCGTCTCCGACTAGCCAATAGCTACTTGTTTTCATTTCAGTTCGGGAGAAAAAAATCCATTGAAAGGGCCCCTCCAGTCATTCCGAGAATGTAGATGAAGGTCTTGTTTCTCATTTAAAGTTTCTTGTTAGTAAAGCTTGGAAGTTCAAGCAGTTAAAAAAGTACTAAAATAGGCAGTTAAATAAGAAAAATAAAACGTCAAAATAGGCAGCTAAATTAGGCATTTATTTAATGCATAGTTTTTTATTTCATTCTATTATTGTCTTTTATTTTTTCTTTTACCTGTTTTCTTAATTCTCATTACGCATTTTTACTTTCAAGTTCCACCTTCTAATTATTTCAGTTCTTAATTTTCCTTTATTATTTTTCCTTATTAACCTTTAATTTTCCATTTCTAAATTTTTCAAAACATTAATTTTTTCCAATCTTTTATTTTTCTAACTCTTTTATTTATTTCAAACGTCATAATTCCTGATTTTTAGACTATTATTTTATTAATTTGCCAAAACACGATTACATTTCCAAAACACGATTACATTTCCAAAACACGATTACATTTCAAAAACACATTTACTTTTCTTAATGACCTTCACATAATTACTTTTCTTTCAAACCTTTTACACAATTTAGTATATCCTGCTAATAAATAAAATAATCACTTACCTGTGAATTTTGGAAGAATTCAACACAATAGTAAATAAATAAAAGAACAATTAAATGCACTAAACTATTTTATTTAATGATTGAATTTCAAAGAATTTTTATATCAATGTACCCTTACTTTTTATTCCAGAATTATTCAATACAACCCATTTTCGAACTCTTCTCAAGATTAAAGATCTTAAGTTCGATCGTGTGGTTGATCTGTCATAAATTTCCTTTTGAAACACTTTTTAATTTTAAAGCGGAGAAAGCCCAAAATTATTCACAAATTCTGTTATATTTCAAATCCAACATTTTAACTTAATGCTGAACATTATTAAAGTAATATTTTCAAAATTAGGAGTTCACAGTTTTTGGAAACCCTTTCACGAAATGTCAATTTTACTTAATAGATGATCCACCTGCTATATTATAATCAAAATATTTCTTTTAAAATTAAGAGTTCACAGTTTTTGGAAACCCTTTCACAAAATGACAATTTACTTAATAGATGATACACCTGCTATATTATAATTAAAATATTTCTTCCAAAATTAAGAGTTTACATTATTTGGAAACACTTTCACGAAATGACAATTTTACTTAATAGATGATCGACCTGCTATATTATAATCAAAATATTTCTTTTAAAATTAAGAGTTCATAGTTTTTGGAAATCCTTTCACGAAATGACAATTTTATTTAATAGATGATCCACCTGCTATATTATAATTAAAATATTTCTTTAAAAATTAAGAGTTTACAGTTTTTTGGAAATCCTTTCACGAAATGATAGTTTTACTTAATAGATGATCCACCTGCTATAATCAAAATATTTCTGTCAGAATTAAGAGTTCACAGTTTTTGGAAACCCTTTCACGAAATGAGTATTTTACTTAATACATGATCCACCTGCTGTATTATAATTAAAATATTTCTTTCAAAATTAAGAGTTTACAGTTTTTGAAAACCCTTTCACGAAATGACAATTTTGCTTAATAGATGACCCACCTGCTATATAATAATCAAACTATTTCTTTCAAAATTAAGAGTTTACAGTTTTTTGGAAACCCTTTCACGAAATGATAGTTTTACTTAATAGATGATCCACCTGCTATAGTCAAAATAATTCTGTCAAAATTTCACAGTTTTTGGAAACCCTTTCACGAAATGACAATTTTACTTAATAGATGACCCACCTGATGAGTATTGTCATAAGTAACTATTAATTTGAAGAACACCTTCTACCAAACACGGGCACTGGAATCACTAAGGGCACAATTTCTGTTTTCGTTCTAAATAAGAGTACCAGTTCCCAATACATAGGTGAAATACAGAAATACTTCACCAATAATCACAGAACGAACTGGTAACCGCAGCAGGTAATAATAAATGCTCAGTGACAGCTGTAAAATTCGAAGTGCACCAGAAAAGAAAACTTCTAGTCCTAGAAATCGGAGGACTTCTTTCAGGTCTTTCAGCTTATAGGAAATTACCCATTCACGTTAGTTGTCTAATTTCCAAAAGTTCAATTTTCTTCACAATTTGAAATAACTTGTTTTTACTGTACAATTTCATCATACGTTTTGCAACACATTTAAATTATTTATGTTTTATTTCCAGTTTGAAGGCTTGTTTTATTGAGATAATTTTAACTTCCATGCTTATAAAAACTCAATATTCTAACATCGGGTGCACTTATGCCAGTTAGGCACTTGTTATTAAGGGTATTAAATAAAAGCGAAATTAATTTACTAAAAATCACCTGATTCTCTGATTAAAGCAACTGATACCTCAAAATGAAGCTAAAATTATTTCTTTTCACTTGATATAAGTTACAACTGCCAAATTTGATTTCAAGATTTATTTTATATATATATATATACAACTTTTATACTCAAGTCAAGAAAAGTCGCATCCACAGAAGGATTTCAATCTATTTACATTTATTCAAAAATTAAAACTATTATTCATTTTAAATCCAAATGAAGAAATTAAAGGATAAAATTATTTAAATTAGGAATTTAATAAATATTTAAATTATTAAATTGCTGCTGGTAATTTGAGAATCAGATGAATTTCCAAAACTCAAATCTACACATAACACACAGTGTTTAAAAAATAAATAACACATAGTGTTTCAAATTATATACAGGGTGTTAAGAAAAATCCGTATCAGCGGACATTTCTCGAGAACGAAGAGAGTTACCTTTATTACTTTCCTTATATACATAATGTATAAGGAAAGTATTGTGACGGGGTCGAAAATTCGAATTCGAGTTTTTGACGGGAGAGCACGTTTCAAGCATCCCTGATCACGAATCAAACATTTTTGAAGTGATGTCTGTGTGTGTGTGTGTCAGTGAGTCTGTGGAGACGATAACTGACGAACGAATGGACCGATTCGAACCAAATTTGGTACAAAAATCACAATCCGTAAACACTGGAAGCCTATTGTTTTTATACGCAATCAGAACCCCCCCCCCCTAAATTTTCGAGTGAAATTTTGAAAAATCGTCAAAAAACCAAACCCGCTAATAAAGTTACGCAAATAGACATTTCTTATGTAATTTTTCATTGGAAAACGATGAACATAAATTTTAGAACACTAACATGAACCGTTTTCGAGATATTGCACATTTTTAAAAAAATTATCAAAAAGATATAAAATAAAAAAAAATATTTCCTATTGAGAAACATGTTCACTTTTCATATGTAATACCATGCGATAAATTTGGTGACATCATTCTCGTGGATCTAGCTCGTTTCATTCATGAAAAAAGATACTTTGAGTAATACTTTTGTATTTGAACGCCAATAGTCATTTACCTGCTGTAAGAATAACTTATGAATAACGTCCATAACGCTTGGCGAGATTTTGGCGACGAATTTGACGGAATGTCGCCAACTTGGCGACAATTTTAATTGTTGCCAAATTAACAAAAACTCGCCAAATTGATAAAAATGACGCTAAATCAATGAAAATGACAACTAATTGAAGAAAATTCAATATCTTGGAAAGAATATAAGTATCTACTATAAGAATGACATTTTTTTTAACAGTAAAAGTAGTAAATTCATTGCATTATATAAGGAAAGTCATGTGTTGCCCACATCAGATTTTTTTTTAATGCAACTACATAGGAAATCCCTATGGCGCTACATAACGAAACAACGTTCAGGGATTAACCCCTCTTCTTTGGGGGGGGGGGGCACTAGGGATAACTCGCTTCCCTTTAGAGAGAGTAAAAGTCAATTACAAAGTTGTAGAGATTTGTCAAATTAGTATAAAAATGTGTTTGTCCGACAGAAACAGCTGCAAATAATTGTCCAAAAAGATACTTTTAAAGCATGCGATTTTTTATACTGCAAAATTGTCTGGCGAGAGTTGTATAACAAACGATGTAATAAATTTAGTTTGAATGCTAACTATTTTTTTTAACACAAACAATTTGTCGGAAAACACTATCGCAATCGAAACCAGAAAAATAAATAAACTAATCTGAGGTTGAAGGAACATTCCATCTGGAGTATTGTATCCTTATGCTATGGGTTTGCCACTGCGTTCTATTTTTATTTCGATTTTATGAGCCATGTCTATTCTGTTTACTAATGGAGAATATTGCGAAATGATTCCTATTTTTGGAGAATGTAACCGCAATGCCAGAGCGGCCGAAAGATGATATGCATAGCGTTTCTCAATGCATGGCCTCTCATTCGTCTGCGTACATTAATGTTGTTTTAATTCGGGGAGTGGGGGTAGGATTTAGAGTGTATTCCCTAGTTTTAAGCGTTCTTTTCAGCTTTTTCTGTTTTTCTGTCGGACAAATACATTTTTGTACTAATTTGGCAACACTGTACAACTTTGTAATTGACTCTTTTCTCTATCCCTAAAAGGGAGCGAGATATCCCATGACCCCCTATAAAAACTTGGGTTATCCCCCGAAAGTTGTCTCGTCGTGTAGCGCCACAGAGGGCGCCTATGCAGCTGCATTTAAAAAATAAGGCTAACTCTCTTCGTTCTTGAGAAATTTCCACTGATAAGGACTTTCTTAGACACATTGTAGAGGTATTAAGCTGATTTATAAAATTACTTTTCAGATCACTTTCTTATTTTCGCTGTTAGACATAATTGCTAGGTTTTTTTTGTTTGGGTTACCTTATACCCGTCTAAATAGATATCTTATCTATCTTCGGGTAGGTCTGACAGTCTGGGTTGAGAGGGAAAGGGTTATAGTCTTGGCGGTTCCGGTCGATTGTTATTTCGAAGGGAAATTTAGTTTAATCTTTTACAAGTTCACTTGTCCCACATTGACCTATCCCCATTATTAAAAATAAATGGGCCTTAATCTATTTAAATAGGTTGCTTTTGCGCATCAGTCGACTTGTTGCGTTGAAAAACCTTTGGAAACAACGATTTTTGGGTAGGTCTGACAGTCTGGGATGAGAGGGAAAGGGTTATAGTCTTGGCGGTTCCGGTCGATTGTTATTTTGAAGGGAAATTTAGTTTCATCTTTTACAAGTTCACTTGCCCCACTTTGACCTATCCCCATTATTAAAAATAAATGGGCCTTGATCTATTTAAATAGGTTGCTTTTGCGCATCAGTCGACTTGTTGCGTTAAAAAACCTTTGGAAACAACGATTTTTGGGTAGGTCTGACAGTCTGGGTTGAGAGGGAAAGGGTTATAGTCTTGGCGGTTCCGGCCGATTGTTATTTTGAAGGGAAATTTAGTTTCATCTTTTACAAGTTCACTTGTCCCACTTTGACCTATCCCCATTATTAAAAATAAATGGGCCTTAATCTATTTAAATAGGTTGCTTTTGCGCATCAGTCGACTTGTTGCGTTAAAAAACCTTTGGAAACAACGATTTTTGGGTAGGTCTGACAGTCTGGGTTGAGAGGGAAAGGGTTATAGTCTTGGCGGTTCCGGTCGATTATTATTTTGAAGAGAAATTTAGTTTCATCTTTTACAAGTTCACTTGTCCCACTTTGACCTATCCCCATTATTAAAAATAAATGGGCCTTAATCTATTTAAATAGGTTGCTTTTGCGCATCAGTCGACTTGTTGCGTTAAAAAACCTTTGGAAACAACGATTTTTGGGTAGGTCTGACAGTCTGGGTTGAGAGGGAAAGGGTTATAGTCTTGGCGGTTCCGGTCGATTATTATTTTGAAGAGAAATTTAGTTTCATCTTTTACAAGTTCACTTGTCCCACTTTGACCTATCCCCATTATTAAAAATAAATGGGCCTTAATCTATTTAAATAGGTTGCTTTTGCGCATCAGTCACTTGTTGCGTTAAAAAACCTTTGGAAACAACGATTTTTGGGTAGGTCTGACAGTCTGGGTTGAGAGGGAAAGGGTTATAGTCTTGGCGGTTCCGGTCGATTATTATTTTGAAGAGAAATTTAGTTTCATCTTTTACAAGTTCACTTGTCCCACTTTGACCTATCCCCATTATTAAAAATAAATGGGCCTTAATCTATTTAAATAGGTTGCTTTTGCGCATCAGTCGACTTGTTGCGTTAAAAAACCTTTGGAAACAACGATTTTTGGGTAGGTCTGACAGTCTGGGTTGAGAGGGAAAGGGTTATAGTCTTGGCGGTTCCGGTCGATTGTTATTTTGAAGGGAAATTCAGTTTCATCTTTTACAAGTTCACTTGTCCCACTTTGACCTATCCCCATTATTAAAAATAAATGGGCCTTAATCTATTTAAATAGGTTGCTTTTGCGCATCAGTCGACTTGTTGCGTTAAAAAACCTTTGGAAACAAACTTTCGAGTTTTTACGATAGACACTTTTTAACAGTTGATAAAAGTTTAGATCATCTAATGCTAATTTGTCCCAAGATGTTTTCGTTTTTATCTAAATGAAAAATTGACTTATTGAAATCGTATTTATTTTAAAAGTTGTAATTTGATGTACCAAAAGAAATGCAGTAATGAAAATTTAACTCGCTTCGGTTTCAATGGGAAAAGTTTAATGTATGTGCAGCGCAGAAAAATTACTTATAGCAATCGTTTTTTTTTTCTTTTTTTACTTTATTTTATATAAACTTATTCGAAGTATTCTCATACCCATAAATATAAAATTTCGTCTTGAAATACAAATTTTCCAATGTTCTATTAAGTGTCATACATGAAAGGAGAGTTAAATGGATCAGTATCTCAATGTATAAAGTAAGATATGACCAGTTGGAGATCGGTGGTTCGATTCCCTGTTGAAACATGAATTCTTTATAGTATATATTGATGAGAAATTCTTTATAGTTTATATTGAAGAGAAATTCTTCATAGTTTATACTGAAGAGGAATTCTTTATAGTTTATATTGAAGAGGAATTCTTTATAATTTATATTGAAGAGAAATTCTTTATAGTTTATATTGAAGAGAAATTCTTTATAGTTTATATTGAAGAGTTGAGAAACCTTTTTCACGCTTTAGAAATAATGATAATTAACATGTATTTGGCATATGTTTTACAAGGGCGTTATAATGGGCCTCTTAGCGTCCCCTTCTTCTTCAGCTCAAAATCAAATAACTTAGATATTGGAAATGAGACCGAGCTCAATTTTTGTCTCCGTAGTTCAGTATTTTAGACTGTCGACTGTCAGATGAAAGTTCGATTTTCGTACAGACAAGAATTTAACCATAAAATCTATTCCTCCTCATTAAAAAAAAAAAAAAAATTGGAGAGCCCTTTCCAATAGTGTTTTACACAGAGTGTTTCATTTGGATGAATTTATCTCAATCTAGTAAATATCCCGGTTTTCAGTGGTTGAGTGAAAGTTAACGGAACAATAAGTGTGTTACACCTTAAGACACAAAAATCCGTTTCCATTAAAAAAAAATATTAAAAAAAAATCCAACAAACAGGTATAGTTATTTGTGGTTTTCGCTAAATCTATTCGTATAATGGGGGACGGGATGGACTTGTTTGGTAGAGAAAATTTTTGCTTATATTATCACCGCGACAGAATGTTCTTTACACATGCATTATGTATATGGTATATAGGGTATGATAATGTGATTTTAATAATGAATATAATTTCAATATGATCTCTTGACTTAACAGCAATGCATTTCTAGCCGCGGAGTTATATAAAATCTCAAATTTATCAAACAGGATTTCGGTATGGTATAATTTAAAATACGAAATCGCTTCTATGTCTACTCAAATTTAATGCGTGTGGTTGAAAGTCGCAGTAATTATGGTAAAAGAGGACATTTTGAATAAGTATTATACTGTTAAATAGGCAATAAATCAAATAAGTATATATTTTTGTCATGATCCACATTGGATCAGACATAGGTCTCCTTAAAAAGCAAATTTAAATGTGCGATTTGTCAACCTAGAACTAGCAAATATAAATATTTAATACTTAAACCCAAAAATGCCATTTTTAGCGCCTTTCCGCCGAAGATAGTAACACAGGATGTATGATGTGTTAGGAAGCAACTAAATAAAAAGGAAAGAATGGACGTCACCGATTGACCCAATCACAGAGATCCACGAAACTGATCAAGGTCGCACAGACAGACATCCAAGGATTCCGCCCACGCTCAGGTGATAATATAGATATCCTATATAATAGATGGTTGACACAGCCTGCCAAAACGGTCCAAAAATCTTTCTTAGGTGGGTTCGGCTTAAATGGTAGATTTTTTCTTTGGATGACCCATACTTAGAAGTAATTAAGAAAGGTATCGGCACTTATGATCCGAACCCACCGACGTTCAAATCCCATTAGCGTGCGAAAAGAAGACGTGGACATAAAATGATTAACAGAATGTAAAAAAAAAATTGCCAATTAGAGAAGATTTTTGACACTTTTCTTGTCAAATCCACGAGGTTAAAGCGAGAGTTCAGAGGGAGATGTTACCCCCGGATTTCTAGTATTGGAAAATATAGGAGGACTTGCATCTATTCTTTAGAATATCTACTGGGGAGAACGCTAGAAAAAAAAGTTTGAAAAATGTCATTTTCATTCTTCGTACAAGACAGGGGTCCCAGCCTCAGCTTAAAATAGCAAAGACGATACCAACTAAGACCCCTAACAGCATTTTTTTCACAGTGACGTAAGATTTACTTCACACTGTGACTTTGGGACGTCACAGGACGTCTCAGTACGTCTCAGCAATGTCATTTTGAGGTTATTGCGAAGTCATTTTGGTCATTTTCGTGGTCGTTTGTGACTTGTTTGTAACATCACATTGTAATTGCCATTGTTATGTCGTCACATTGTTACGTGTTAATTTAATTGTGGAAACGTCACAGAATATAGTCACAATGAAGTTACAAAGTTACTAATACGTAACGTCGCATAGAAGTCACACATATGATGTCACATTGTGACCCAGGTGTCACGTGACTACAACGTTACTGTGACGATCTTTGCTGTGAGGGACAATAGGCTTATGAGAAAGTAACGGAAACTAACTTATTGTTTATTTATTCAATTTACGTGGAAACTACAAATGAAATCCAGTTGCAGTAACCACACAAGCATAAAAATAACAGAGTATAAAATAGAAGAATACTAAGTAGTAGTATGTCAAATGCATTAAAACAGGCTTTTTTAAAATGGAGAGGAGTCAAATTAAAAATATCACTATCAGTACAATAAATTTTAAGGAGATCAACAAATTTATAGATAGAAAGCTCTTAATGTAATTGTGTTTAACAGTAGTGTTGTGATACGTTTCAGCTTGCTTTAATCATCAACTGAAGGTTCCTTTTGTCTAAGATGACGCTAATCGCTCTCTTGAAAATAAACCAGTTACGTCATAAGGGATACTTAAAATTGTCAATTTTAGAAAGAATGCACGAAACGCGAAGAAGTGAGAATTTGAGAAAGCGAGCGGATGCAGAAAGGAATCCTGAGTAAAAAGATTCAACTCTTAATACCATGTGTCGACCATTACGGAAAATGTCCTCCAAACCACGAATTACCGAATGAAGATGAGCAACAACGCGAAAAGAAAACGAGAGTAATGAATGCTGCAAAATAGCTGCTGCCCATAGAACAAAGTGACAATTTACTCAAGGATGCCCGAATCCAAAGTGGAAAAGTATCTGGAACTGCATTCCGCGATGGGAACCCCAGCGCGAGTCAAAATGAAGGAATAAATTCCTGAAATATTCTAAAAACAAACTCGAACGGAGCAACTAGTGTGATCGATTGGAAATCAGTGACCCACAGATTGGACACCCCTATTCACGAGGATCAAGTAACGTGAGTAAACTTTGATAAGAAAAACATATATCTTATGTTTTGTGTGAATCAGAAGGATAAATTATATAAATAGTATAATTCACAAATTCGTAAATTCATTACCTAATTATACCTCAGAGGAAAGTTCCTTTTTATTTAAACAATTGAACAAGAATATAATGGAACATTAGAATATGGAGTATTAATATTAATGAACGATGCTTATATTTTTTGAGAATTACATTTATGTACATATTTGTTTGTTTTTTAATTAAATATAAATTGAGATGTTTAATTTTTATTATGAATGGTGAACCTGATTGAACAAAATTTTGGTAAATAATTGAAGAAAGTAAAAAAAGTTTAATCAAAAGGAGAGAAAATTAAAATTAATTAAGACACTTAATATAATAATTTAAAGAGAAATTTTGTTTAGCATAATTTCAAATGGTGAATATACAGTTACACGGGCCAGTACTTCCGTTTTTAAAATGCGGCAATACCAAAAGTAACAGCTTTCAGTGCAGACGATTTTTACTTTCCTTATATACATAGTATAATGTATAAGGAAAGTATTGTGACGGGGTCGAAAATTCGAATTTGAATTTCCGACGGGACAGCACGTTTCAAGCTTCCCTGAACACAAATCAAACATTTTTGAGGTGATGTCCGTGTGTGTGTGTGTGAATGTGTGGAGACGATATCTCACAAACGAATGGAACGATTAGAACGAAAATTGGTACAAAAATTATAATCCGTGAATACTGGAAGCCTATTGTTTTTAAACGCAGTCAAATGTTAAGAACCCTCCTAAATGTTCAAGTGAAATTTTGAAAAAATCATCAAAAAATTATACTAAGTATCATGGTGTTGCATTTTCCATGTCGGGTAGTGCATATATATATATATATATATATATATATATATATATATATATATATATATATATATATATATATATGTAATGGACACTACAATACTCTAGTAAAGATACTTTTCAGGGTACCAAAAATCTACTTTATTATATGACACTCGAAACAGATTTAGTTGCATAGGGCCAGCCGAGCTGCTCATCGGCAACCCTATGAAACTAAACCCTCACATTGAGTTCTCAAGAAATCTCAATGCCGTCTGGGTTGGTTCACACAATGTACAGTTACATCGCAGGGGGAGGGATATGACGACATGGGGCACATGCTGCCTTCGCGTTCCTTATGCTTTAAAAATGCGATGGGGAAGCAGCTTTATATGAGAAAGTTTATGAAGAGGTTAAAATTAGTGACCATATATGGTATGGTCGAGGAAAAGAGAAAGTGATGGCAGACTTTGTTAATATTAGTGGCGTGGGATAGAATTTAATATAGTTGCGATACGTGCTGGACATGAAATAGGAATTTAGAATAAGAATTATGGAAGAAAAGAGCAAGTTATTGGGAAAAGCTCATACATACATACATACATACACACACACACACACACACACACACACACACACACATATATATATATATATATATATATATATATATATATATATATATATATATATATATATATATATATGTATATTAATGTCTCATCAAATATTCCATAATATTGCATTGTACTGAATTAAGCATACATCATATACAAGAATGGTTTTTGATATTTAAAATTGAATTTATATTAAGCCCACAAAGAGGCATATTAAGGATATATGAATATTTTAATTCTACTTTAAGAGGTGTTGAGCCCGAGGATGCTTATTGATTCATAATCCCCGTGAGACAATATTTTAAACAATGATTAATGTATTTAAGAAGAATGTGTGAAGAAATATGTTGATGTGGTAATTGTTTATGAATATTTACCTGCAAAATCTGGAAGAATTTACATAAGCATATTAATATCAAGTGAGAACTTATATACTACAAATAAATAAAATAGATTTTTTAAATAAATGAATGCTTGTGATACCCCGTTTTAGAGGAATTTATTTATATCCTCTGTACTGATTAATTTTCCTTGATTTTTAACACTTTTCAACATAGTAGAAAAGCATTTATGATTTTCGTCATTATTTCTGTCTGTCCGTTCGCAAGATAACTGCCGTAAAAATGACTTTATCGAAATGACATTTTGGTATGTTGTTGAGACTGTCTGCAGGATGTTTGGGAATGAAAATGAATAATATCACCCAATTAGTTTCTGATTTAACCCGGATTGAAAAAATGAAATGCGTTTTCAACATAGTAGAAAAGTATTTATGATTTTCGTCATTATTTCTGTCTGTCCGTTCGCAAGATAACTGCCGTAAAAATGACTTTATCGAAATGACATTTTGGTATGTTGTTGAGACTGTCTGCAGGATGTTTGGGAATGAAAATGAATAATATCACCCAATTAGTTTCTGATTTAACCCGGGTTGAAAAAATGAAATGCGTTGAACCCTATGGGACTTAATTTTTCAAACATTTTTTAAACGGTGTAAAAATTCACAAATTGTTTCAAAAATTTTAAAAAATATTCAAATTATCACATGCAATGTGTAAAACAAATTTAAGCAAAATATGTTGGATAGTTTTTTAAATAAAATTTGAAATAATAGTTAGACTCGCATTATATGTGAAACATTGTAAAACAAAATATGGCTTTCATTTTTTCAGCCGTGTAATGTTGAAAGATCGTTTAAATTTATATTTAGAGTTGCATCCGTCATAAAACCTCTTTATTTTTGCGTATTATCAGTGTACTAAATTCTGTGCCAACGCAATTAGAATATTTTTTATTTTAAATGATTACTAAACTTTCTTTAATCCTACAGCGAACCTAATTTTAACGCTAAACTATCCCATACAGAATGTAAACAAATCAAGCGATTATAAGATGAGTTATATAAGAGTTGCTGAATGTTTTTTCACGCAAAATTATTTAACTCTGGAGTCTGGAATATAAGTGATATGAATGAAATATTTATTGATTTTACATAGAGAGGCAGACGGTTTATAAAATGGAATGTTTTGTCATAGTTACAACAATTTCGAAAAATAATTTAACATGCGATAAGAAAACGATGTAGTTTCTATAATAATGAAAAATTATAATTGTAATATAATATGAACTGCAAATGCATCTTAAAAACTTCGCAAAGCATTTGATTAAAATTCATTTTATGTAACTAAAATTGCCTTTTTCGATGAAGTTTTAAGATTAATTTTGTCGATGGAAATTATTGAAGTAGCTTAAAATGTAATATATTGAAATGTAATGCTGCAATGAATTTCAGTTGGAAGGTGTTTCATAATGAATGCTTTATGCATGATTGATCTGTTTTTTAAATATATGTCATAAGTAGTAAAAAATTCTATACGATTAAAATAGACGGCTGACCACTTTAGTTAAAAGGATCATCTTGATGATCTTATGTCATTTATTCCGGAAACAAGTTTATCTACATTTCGCAATTTAATTAATTTCTTTTCTAACATAAAATCATCACTTCTCTCACAAATTTTTAAAAGAAAAATTTAGTTATTTGCAATACCTGTCGATGACTGAGTTTTAATTTGCTGATAAAATAATTCTGCTTAATGCCCACTCGAACTTTTTAAAGGAATATTTGAAATGTCAAGACTTTTGGCTAACTCTGTATGAAAGAAAGTGTGGCAACAAGGTCAGGCATACAGAAGAGATAGTTATTTTTGCAATATACGCTTTCAGGCGAAATTACTTTAAAGTAATCTTTTCAACTTAAGTGGTAATAAGACTTAAAATGTTAAAAGTGAAAAAAATATCAGCATATTCAGCATTTTAGATCTTATTAAGCATACGTATTAAAAACATACTTTTTCTTTCTAGCGGAACATCTATATTTTCTTTTAATGCTCATTTTTTAAAAAAGATATATTTTTACAGAGAGGTGAAAACTATGAGTTATTCGTCGAACAAAAGGTTGGTATAACAGCTTGCGTGTAACATTATTCAGAAAAATTTGCACACGAAACAAAACTTTTCATATCAAATTATACTTTTGGAACAATTGCTTATTTTGAACATAACTTAATTTGTATTTAAAGCACATTTCTATTTTATGCAAAGTTGGCTACACTTACAAAATTTTCGGCATTTCAACAACATAACCTCTTAAAAAATAGTTTTATAATAAGGAAAGATGAAAAAAATTAGGTTCATTTTATAGAGACTGACATGCATTATATATTCTGAAAGTTCTATGAAAAAATATTAAGAAGATTCAGAGTTAGCTTACGCTCAATGTCAAAAATGTTATGTTTTGAGAAAATGACTTATAGTTATTTTTTAATAATTTTCTCCCCATTTGATCTGAAACATTTTGGGCTATAATTGCAATAATTATAGGAATTTTTTCTTGAGAATTATTTTTAAATGTTCAGAAAAATTTATATTTTCATAGTACTCTGGCTTCCAAAAGTTAAGCACGGACGGTAAAATCAACAAAAATGGAAAAGTAAAGCCTTGATTAACTCAAAATTGTACATGAAGGTAGCAAATGTGTTTATGCATTAAAGGAAACAAGAATTATGTACAAAGATGAAAAAAATATTTACTTTTCGTAAGTTATATGATGACGTCACATTTGGGTCATTAACAAAATGATGTTTAAAGGCAAACAAATCGAACAAAACTTACATTAATATGGTATGCGACCACTCCAGACCTTCACACAAACTTTACAACGATTTTTCATGCTTTCAATGAGATGATCAACCAGCGCAGATGCGAGCAATGGCCATTTCTCCAATACGGCAGTTTCCACCTCTCTGAGACTGGCTGGAGGAGGTAAACGTGCAGAGACAGCACGTCCGAGAGCATCCCAAAGATTTTTCAATGGGATTAAGGTCGGTGGAATACACCGGCCACTCCATAGAAGAAATGCCCTCGCTTTCCAGGTATTAGTCAACGATATTAGCTCGATGGAGACGGGCATTATCGTCCATATGGAGGAAATCAGGACCAACTGCTGCAGCGTAGAGTCTCGCAATGGGGTCCAGGACTTCATCCCGATACCGCGCAGCCGTCACAGAACCGCCTTTAAAGATGTGCAGCGTCGTGCGATATCCCATTGAAATTCCAGCCCACACCATGACGCTACCACCTCTGAATGCGTGTTGTTCGATGATGTTCATGGCCTGATTGCGTGTGCCTCGTTCTTTCCAGACCCTTACACGCTTATCATCTGATTCTAGGGCAAATCTGGACCCGTCCGTGAACAGGATGTTGCACCAATCTGAGACAGTCCAATTGACAGGTTGACGACACCATTTTAATCTTGCTCCTCCGGCTGGGATGGTTAGTGGAACACAAAAACATGATACTCGGGCGTACAGTCTCTTCACGTGGAGCTTTCGATGCACAGTACTGGTAGATATTGTCTTTACAAGTGCCGCTGCAACCATGGATGTAACAGTTGTGGAGGAAGCTCGCCGATTCCGCTTGGTTACTATAGCAATATACCGATCATCAGAGGGGGTGGTAAACTTTGGACGACCGGGCACAGGTCTCTGGACAACTATTTGACTTGTTTGGAATTGTTTCCATAATCGAGAAATTACTGAATGATCAACGCCATAGAAAATAGCGATATCTTTGATTGACTGTCCTGCTTCAATGCGTCGACAGCACGCCAGCGCTCACTATCTGTCATTCGTCTTCTTTCAACTATGGAAATACGAATATCATCAAAAATAATCCTACAAAAGTTATAAACACTTCGTATCAGCATTTAAATGCACCTCCTCAAATCCTTCAGAATGCTGGCGTCTTCAACGATTGCCTAATTAGCATATATCCGGACAATCAATCGTGATTAGCTGTAACATACAAGCATACTGCTTTTCAGAACATTTTGGCTGGGGGGGGGGGCGAATGAAACATTACCCAGGTAGCACAAATACGTAATTCTTACGTATCAATCAATACGTAATCTTTACGTGTCAGGCCATACGTAATTATTACGCAAAAATGGTACGTTAGAATACGGTATACCAACCGTTATAAAAAAGGTTATTATTACGTATCCTTATACATTATTATTACGTATCCTTATACGTTAATATTACGTATATTCACATTATCCATATACGTTATTATTACGTATATCCACATACGTTATTATTACGTATACCCACATACATTATTATTACGTATCTACATACGTGTATATTACGTATCCACATACGTTATTATTATGTATATCCACATGTTATTATTACGTATCCAGATACATGTTAATTACGTATCACATACGTGTATATTAAGTATATCCACATACATGTTTATAACGTGTTCCCATATGTATTTATGCGTTCCCATACGCATTTATAATGTATTCCCATACATATTTATATTGTGTTTCTACATGTATTTATTACATGTTTATATTGTGTTTCTACACGTATTTATTACGTGTTTATATTGTGTTTCTACACGTATTTATTACGTGTTTATATACATATTTATCACACATTGGACAACTCTACAGAATAGTGCATGTTGCAGACATGATATTTACAAAGTTTTATGCATCTTTGTAAAACAAACATATTGAGCCAGGTGAATATATTTTTATAATATATGTCAAATTTTCAGATTGTGTTGATTTCAATAATGTACTTGAATTTATAAATTTGAAATCAACACAATCTGAAACAGTATCTTTAAAATTTAAAATACATTCATCTAAATCATATTTTTACAAAGATACGATATATCAAATGTGTCATATATGCAAAATTCACAATACTATAGAATCACTCTGTTCATATGTAATAAAATTTTTATTTTAATTTATATTATATATTGTTAATACAATAATTTTAATGCAAAAATGTTTTTTTCCTTTATTTTCAGTTTATATATTGAAATATATTTTTAATTCTAATTATTTCTAAATATTGCAAAAATTATAATCTACTACATTATGAAATATAATTTTAAATCTAAAAGATAAGCTATTTTAAATTGAAAATAACTTAAAAATACAGAATAAAATTTTGGGATATATTAAAACACATAATACTTAAAACATTTTTGCAATTTTTAAAGAGTTAATTTTTTAAAAGTAAACTTCAATACTAAAAATATATAAAAAAAAACAATATTAATAATATTGTAATTAAGTTTATAGGCTATTTTAAATTACAATTATAGGCTATTTTAAATTTTAATTTAGCATGCTAAAACTACACATCTCTGATCAATGGTGGTATCATGCAACTGTGATGATTTTTAAGAGTGAACACAGTGAGTAAGGGCACAGAGCCCAAGTAGAACATGTTTCTAGATACACAGAACACAAACTGTTTCACAATTATTTCTAAAAATTGCAAAAATTATAATCTACTACATTATGAAATATAATATTGTGTTTAATGTTTTTAAAAAAATTCCCAGAATTGTGTTTTTATTTCTTGTACGTATCATGTTTATTTTCTTTTAAGTATAAGGCTTTTTTAACTTCTTCCAGGTATTTTTTTTTATTTTCTTAAAAGTATCAAATTATTTTAATTTAGTATTGTGTTTTTTAACATTTCACCCCAGTATCAACATTTTTTTTAAATTTGTCCTAAGTAGCATATTATTTTAAAATTTCTTCCTAGTATATATATTTTTTTAATTCTTCCAAATCATGTATTTAAAAAAATTATACCGAAATATCGTTTTTTAAATGCTTATAAATGAGACTTACTATTTAACCTAGAGAGCTTAAATTAGTGTTATTTTCTTTTGCTTTTAATGAGTCTTAATTTGATATATAACATGACTATGCTATTTCAAATTTGAATTTTTTGAAAAGCTTCAAAATTTTTTTTTTTAAATCTCAAAAACACCCCCTTTTAATTTTTTTGAAAAAAAAATATATGCTTTATGGACTACTTGTATGCCAAGTTTCATAATGGGAAGCCAATGGGTTCCTATGAAAATTATTTTTTTTTGTATTAAACTATAAGTGAAATTAGCTAAATTACAAAAAATTTAATTTCCATAGGAACCCCTTAACGACCGACTATGAAATTTGGCACACAAATAGTCCCTTAATGTCTTTAATAAAAGTAAATAACTGAAAATCTAAAAGCCCCAAAATCTGAAATTTTACAGTTTTTGTAAACTTTATTGGTACTATCACTGTACCAAAAATGATCGATTTCTGAGGTATCAAGGTTCAAACCATTAATTGATTTGACACGGAATAACATATACTTAGTACATAACTCATTAACCAGTTGTTTCAAACATTCAGCCCACATATGTTCTTTTCAATTTTAACAATTTGCTACACACTTAATATTTCACATATGTCACTCAAAATTTAATTTTGTATTTACAATCAGTTACAAAACGTTACTTTTCAAGAACTTTTAAAATAAGTACTTCTCCAAACAAGTGAAGACAATTTCATCTCTTCCTTGCTCAAGAGTACAAACTCTCCCAGTTGCAGTATCAGGCTCTACTTTTTGCGAAATGGTCTCACCTAGCACATTCAAATATTCAATACGTCACTTGGTTGAGGATAAAAGAAAGAAGAAGGTCCTTTAGGATGTAGGAAGCTAACTATATAGTCGCTCGTCTTTTCAAGAATACATGCAAGCTACCAAGATCCTTTATAGAGTATAGTGACAAATCCAGATTCAATTTTTGCTTAATTAGTTGGTGTAATATAATCTAATGCTGTCACACGTTCAGTAAATTGGTGTTCACTACAGTAATTATGCTTAACATGAAGTATAGAAATTGGGTAGAAAGAATGAAGTTTTTGAGTACCCATGATTGCCTTAAAGTCATTCAACTGTGGCGACAGTATTTCTTTAACTTCTTCATACTCATCAACTGTGCTGTACTCAAAAACTTCATTCTTTTTACCCAATTTCTGAAAATTGGCTTCTTGTTAAGTATTATTACTGTAGTGAACACCGGTTTACTGAACGTGTGACAGCATTCGACTATATTACACCAACTAATTTAGTAAAAATTGAATCTGGATTTGGCACTATATAGTCTATAAAGGATCTTTGTGGCTTGCATGTATTCTTGAGAAGAATAATGTTACGAGCGACTATAAAGTAAGCTTCCTACATCCTAAGGGACCTTTTCTTACTTTCATCCTCAACCGAGTGACGTATTGAATGTGCCAGGTGAGACCATTTTGCAAAAAGTAGAGCCTGTTACTGCAACTGGGAGAGTTTGTACTCTTGAGCAAGGAAGAAATGAAATTATCTTCACTCAGTTTGGAGAAGAACTTATTTTAAAAGTTCTTGAACGTTTTGTAATTATAATTGTAAATATAAAATTAAATTGAGTGGCATGTGAAATATCAGGGTGGCCACTCTTCAGACACATTGAAATTCCCTGACTTTTCCAGGTGAATTGAAAAGAAATTCCAGACCAGTAATTTTAACATAAAATGCGTGCACATCCCTATTTAGTTACAAATTTGATTAAAGAATCTTAACAATTACTCCACTATTAAAAAAAAAGTTATATTAAATCAGGAGAAAAAAATACACATTTTTTGTTTTTACAAATAAATTTTGACATTTTTAATAAAAAATACATGTAAATGCAGCAAAATTGAACTACTGAAATATTTAAAAGAATTTAATGTTTTTTTTCACTGAAGAAATAAAAAGAAATAGATGTCCTTAAATATGGGCATTGCAAATTGTTCACAATGACAGACATTAAAGATATGCAAAAACTACACTGTAACAAGCCACAGCCATTGAATAATTAATGTCAATTTAGCAATGTCAAAAGAATGTCATTAAAATAGAAAAAATATTGTAAAATGTATATAATATTCTTGGCAACAGTTGTCCAAAATGGAGCACAAACTCTGCATTTTTGTTTTTATACGGAATCAAATGGACAGATGGCAGCCTTTATTTAGAAGTTACGAGTACAGCATAATACTTGGCGAAATTTTTCGAAAATGGCATACAAACTGGGCAGTCCTGTTTTTATAAAGACAACTAGTATTAAAAAAAAAAAAAAAAAAAAAAAAACAGAATTTTCACAAAATTCCCTGACTTTTCCCGGTTGAGTGGCCATCCTGAATATTAAGTGTTTAGCAAATTGTAAAAATTGAGAACATATGTGGGCTGAATGTATAAAAAAACTGGCTAATGAGTTATGTACTAAATGTATGTCATTTTGTGTCAAATCACTTAATGGTTTGAACCTTGATATCTAAAAAATTGATCATTTTTGGTACAGTGATAGTACCAGTAAAATTTAAAAACACCGTAAAATTTCATATTTTTTGCGCTTTTAGATTTTCAGTTATTCACTTTTTTAAAAAAGCCAAATCTGGTAAAGTTTTGAAATCTTTAAACAGTGGTAGATCAAAAACTATTTGACCAAGAGAGTTCAAATTAGTGCAGTCTTTTGTTTTCGATGGACCTTAATTTGATATACAACATGATTATGGTATTTAACTCTTTTTTAAAATTGGAGTTTCTAAAATAATTACAAACTAAAAGAGAAATTGTTTTTAGAGAATAGCATAGTCATATCAAATTAAGACCCATTAAAAGAAAAAAAAAATGACACCAATTTGAGATCTCTAGGTCAAATACTTTTTTTTTTTTGCCAAATTTCGCTTTTAAGAAAGTCAATAACTGAAAACTAAGAGCCCAAAAAATCTAATATTTACAGTTTTTGTCAGCTTCACTGGTACTACTATTGTACCAAAAATTATCATTTTCCATGATGTCAAGGTTCAGATCATTGGTTGATTTGACTCGGAATGACCCTTGGATGAATATTCAATTTGGCAGTATTTTAATTTCTTAAGTTTTACACCATATGAAATATTGTTTAAAAACAAACTAATTATTCTTTGTAATCAAAGTTAGAGGTAAGTTACGGTACAGGAAAATTAAGCGTTCTGCATTTTCAGGTTGCAGCCTATTACCATCTTTAAGTTTAAAATCTAAGTTAAGTTTAAAATTTAAGTTATACCATCTTTAAGTTTAAAATACATAAAAACATGTAAAAGAATAATTTCTGATTTTACAATATTTGAAATAAACATGCATGCATGACAACAAATGCAATCTCGGACCACGTTTTCATTTAATCTCCGCTTAGATAGTATTAAATGCGAGCATGGATGCACATACCACGATGCTGAAAACATGCACTTTTCCCGTTTGCTTTTAAAGCAATATGTGCATACATACAACAAAGCTAGGAAGATATATAAAATAAAATAAAAGTTAAAGCTAAATATAATTAAATAAGTTATATAAATTAAGCAACATGTTAACCTAACACGGGAAAATCAAGTTCAAGATACCAACCTACAAACATGGCGGGAGGAATGGGAAGTAATGACTGCAGTCAGTGTTGCCAGATACACGAAGTCCCCTGAGGTAGAAATGAGTCCGTTCTGGAAGCTTCCAGAACTGCGTGACGTCACGGCGGGGTTAGAACTTGGGAGGGTGAAGATAAAGAAGAAGGGATACATGAAAATGCCTTGGGGAAAAGGGTTCGAGAACAAAGCTGAAAGAGGATTTGAGCAAGGGGGAGCGTTAATGGTTATTTTTACGTATGAAAAATGGTAATTTTAATGTAATATAAACGGTATTTATAACGTATGATAAACGGTATTTATAATGTATTTTAAACGGTAATACATAAAAATGCCTTTGGGAAAAGGGTTCGAGAACAAAGCTGAAAGAGGATTTGAGCAAGAGGGGAACGTTAATGGTTATTTTTACGTATGATAAATTGGTATTTTTAATGTAATAAAAACGGTTATTTTAATGTAAAATAAACAGTAATACATACGTATTTAAAACAGTATTTCTACATACGGTATGTTCATACACGGTAATTCATACGTATGATATACGGTATTTTTATATACCGTTTACTCATAACGGTATTATAACCGATGTATTACCGTTTATCGTATAACACATACGAAAATATAACGTATAAACGGTTTATCAACGGTTATAATACCGTATGTGTGTTACCTGGGTAGAGGGGGAGTTTTCTATTTGCTTCATATAAATATATCTAAATGCTGTCACATAATAGAAACTAAGTTAATATTAAATGACTCCGGAGGGTGGGGATTAATTGTCTCCGGGGGGGGGGGGGATCCACTCCCGGATGTATGCCTGAAAGAAACGCTGATGAAATCAAGTTAAGTTTATCGTTAGCCTAAGCGTTGAATGTAACAAGATGTGAAGTTGTGGAAGGAATATTTGGAGATACTCCCTCCCGAACTACTTGATATCACTCATTGCAACTTCTGCATTTCCCGCGATAGCTTCGCTCGTGCGGATTTTACGTTTTTAAACTGATCTCTTTTCGATAATAATTCAAGGTTGTTAAATCCATCAAACACTTCCCTTGCAGCTCTTTTATAACTCGTGCTCACAGAACACTATTGAAGCAGTAGATCCAGATTTATTTCGATGACATGATATCACAATTAGCGAAATTTCTTATAGTTTGGTTTGCAGTGAAATTTATTTTCTATTTATCAAGCGATACATTAAATTGGTTTACAGACTGGCTTGTTCATTTCATTTTTGGAAGATGACACGAAGTGGCAAGTAATTATTTTACGACACAGGTTGCAAAATTTCACTCGGTGTATCTTAATTTAGTGCAAGTTCTCAAAATTTAGACTGATATCAGAAATGTTTTCAAGGAAAGTGTTTGCTGTTGGACTGTATTTTGTTACAGCAGCTATTGTGAATTCCGATCGTCTCATAATGGATGGACCTCTACTAGAATTTTTAGGGACTCTGGAAAAATATGCAAATACACCAAACGATGTTGTCTTTCTTCTGGATGAATCAGGAAGTATTGGAGTAGAAAGATTTCCTCAAGTGAAACTTTTCACAAAATTAACTGCCCAACGATTATCCGTGTCTGCAGAACACAGCAGGGTAGCCGTTGTAACATTTGCAACTGACACTATACCTCATATTGACTATATAACGGAGCCCGGTGATAATATGTGTACATTGTTGAAAGACATTGATGCCATCGGTTACGTTGGAGAATGGACCCATACGGATAAAGCTATGCAAGCGGCAGAAAAAATACTTGCCCACTCTCGACAAGACGCTAACAAGTAAGATAATTATTTTTTTTTTGTCTCTCCAATTTATGTTATAAGTCTAAATATAAAATTCTGGATCTGGTTCCTCTGATCCAGCAACTCTTCATTTTTATACCAAATCATCAACATTAATTTCATTACACGAAACATAATATAAAACCATGGATGTATTTTCTGATATTATTTGTGTTATAATTTTGAAGTCATCAAATCTGTGCCACTCTTCTGCAGAGGCGTATTTAAGGGGAAGGTAGGATGTTCAACCCCCCACCGAATGTAAAAAGCTTCAAAATGCATCCTCAACGCACATGTGATAAAAAATCTACTCAATTCCCATTCAGTTTGTCGTTCTGGAGTTTTTGAACTAAAAAACAACCCATTTTTACTTTCAATAATTATAAAAAAAATAAAAAAAAATAAAATAAAAACAAGAAATATTAATCATGCATAAAACATTGATTATGAAACACTTTACAATTGAAATGCAATTTTATTTAAACATCTCTAAAATGCAATACATTCAGCGGTGATATTTTAAAAACTATCATAGTACAATAATTGGAAACTTAAAACTTCACCAAAAAAGACAATGCTACAAAATTGCTCGCTTCTCTATCTATGTAAAATCAATGAATATTCCATAACTTATATTCCAGACTCCAGAGCTAAATAATTTTGCGTTAAGAAATTCAGCAATTCAACTCATCTTATAGTCGCTTGTTTCGTTCATATTTTGCATACGTTAAAATTAGGCTTCGTTGTAGAAATAATCAAAGTTTAGTGATCATTTAAAATAAAAAATATTATAATTGCGTAAGCAGAGAATTTAGGAACACGCAGATAATATGCAAAAACAAAGCGATTTTAGGACGGATGCAACACTAAATATAAATGCAAGAAAGATCCATCATGCATAAAGTATTGGTTATAAAACACTATCCAACTGTAATTTTATTTAACCATCAGCAAAATCCGATACATTCAGCGGCGATATTATTTTAATTACCACAGAACTGCAATAATTTATTTTACTTGGAAAATTGAAACCATGGAGGTAAAAGTGCGTTTTAACTCCATGCTTAAAATTTCATTCAAACTTCATTCAAATGACGTCATCGAAATATAAATCGTCTGGCTCTCTATGTAAGAGCAGTGAGTATTTCATTCATGCACTTTTATTCCAGACTACAGAATTAAATAATTTTGAGTGAAAAAAAATTTCAGCAGTTCTTATACAACGCATCTTACAATCACTTGTTTACATTTTGCATTCATTAAAGTTAAGCGGTTTTAGGACGGGTACAACACTAAATATAAATTAAAAAGAACTTTAAAAATCACGATTTTAACACTTGGAGAAAAAGATGGATGCCATATTTCATTTTGAAGTGGGTCACGTGATTATATGGGTGTCATTCTTATTTTTATTTTTATTTAAAAAACTACTGAACATATTTTGCTAAAAAATTTTTTTTATATTTTATGGAATAATTTGAATATTCCCTAAAATTTTCGAAGCAATTTGTGAAATTTAACTTTGCTTAAAAAATGTTTGAAAAATTAGGTCCCATAGTGTTCAATGTATTTAATCTTTTCAATCCGGGTTCAATCTAAAACTAACTGGGTGATATTATTTATTTACATTCCCATATGTCCCACAGACCGTCTCAACAACATACTAAAATTTCATTTTGATGAAGTTATTTTTACGGCAGTTATCGTGCGATCCTACAGACAGAATGAACAAACTCATAAATACCTTTCAACTATGTTGCAAAATTTTATTTAAAATTATCACAATACTACATTAATTTATTATATTTCAAAACTTAAAACTTCATAAAAAAAAATGAACTTCATTTAAATGACGGCATTGAAACATAAATTGCTTGGTTTAAACATCTCTAAAATGCGACACATTCCTCGGTAATATTTTTAAAATTATCATGATACTACAATAATTTCTTATATTTGAAAACGTCATCGAAAACAACTGAAATTTATTCAAATAACGCCATCGAAATATAACACGCCTGACTCTCTCTATAAAAGCAGCATTTCATTCATAAACATTTTTCAATTCATTTCATTCATCACAATACTATAATAACTTATTTTATTTAAAAACTTAAGACCATGGAGCTACAAGTAATTAAACTCTATGCTTAAAACTTCATCGAGAAAATCGTCCTTCTCTCTGTAAAATCAATGAATGTTTCATTCATATCAGCTATATTGCAGACTCCATGAGCTAAATAATTTTGCGTTAAAGAAATGTAGCAATTCTTATACAACTCATTCTACATATTTTGCTGTTTACATTTTCCATAGGTGAAAACTAGGTTTCGTTGTAGAAATACTCATATTTGGATGATCATTTAAAGACAAATATATTGTAATTGCGTTGTTTCAGTACGTAGATGCACAGAATTTAAGCAAAAATAAAGCGGTTTTAGGAATGATACAACACTAAATATGAATTAAAAAGAACTTTAAAAATCACGATTTTGACCCAAGATGGATGCCGTATTTTATTTTGAAGTGGGTCACGTGATCTCCTCATATAATGGTCACGTGATCGATTCATATAAAAGGTATAATTATTATTTTAATTTTTATTTAAAAAACTACTGAATATATTTTGCTGAAATTTTTTTTATATATTTTATGGGATAATTTGGATATTACCTAAAATTTTCGAAGCAATTTGTGAATTTTAAATCCGCTTAAAAAATGTTTGAAAAATTAGATCCCATAAGGCTCAATGTATTTCATTTTTTCAACCCGGGTTCAATCCAAAACTAATTGGGTGATATTATTCATTTATATTCCCATAGGTTCTACAGACCGTCTGAACAACATACTAAAATTTCATTTTGATTAAGCCATTTTTACGCCAGTTATCGAGCTAACAGACAGACAGACAGAATGAACAAAGTCATAAACACTTTTCAACTTTGTTGTAAAGTGTTAAAAACAAGAATATGTAAGGAGTGTTAGGAATTAAGAATTCAAGAAGAAGTTCGCCGGCTACTGCACCTTTGCAATAGGGGGGGGGGGGGACGTACTGCAGTATAACCCGAAGTCTCCAAATTTGGAAAAATCGCCATTCCTGGAGCCATCAAGAGAAAGGGAAGAAGCCAATGTTAAAAACCGGTTATTTAGAGATTGGAGGTGTTCAAGGGTAGAATTTTAGAATTTTATCTGGCCAGAAAATATTAAATTGACTCTGCCAAAGACTTATTTGACTTCGCCAAAGACTCATTTGACTCGGTCAATGACCAAGAAGTTTATACATTATAGAAACTACATAGTTTTCTTATGTTAAATTAGTTCTTCTAAATTGTTGTAACTATGATAAACCAAGTTTTGAAACTCACCTTACAACTGATTTGTTTACATTCTGTATGCTATAGTTTGGCGTCAAAATTAGGCTTTGTTGTAGGAGTAAAGAAAATTTAGTGATCATTTAAAATAAGAAATATTGTGATTGCGTTGGCACAGACTTTAGATACACAGATATTACGCAAAAATGAAGCGGTTTTATGACGGATGCAACACTAAGTATAAATTTAAATGATCTTTAGGCATCTACGGTATACATAGCGGAAAAAATGGAAGCTATATTTTATTTTGCAATGAGTCACATGATCTCTTCATATATCGGATCATATAATATACGGGTGTAATAATAATTTCAGTTTTTTTTAAAAAACTACCCAACATATTTTGCTGAAATTATATTTCTATCTTCCTTTCCTAATTCATTAAATTGAGTTTAATTGTACTGAATAACACGGCTAATTATTTGAAATTACACTGAATTTGCAGTTAAAACTAAATTAAAATTCAATTAAAATCCAATTAAATTGATTGAAATGAAATAAAATTCAATTTTCGTTTTTATTTGGCGACTGGGCCTATTTTCAAAGGCGACGTAGCGAAAATGCGAGAAAATTAAAATATCTCGTGAACGGTTAGTCCTAGAGTTATGGAGTTGGTTTTATTCTTTACGCCGTCAAAAATTACGTATAAAATTAGCATTTAATTGATACATTTGATCATACGTAGTCTTTTATGTAAGTTTTGCGGGCCATTTTGCAAAATAGGCAGGTTCTTTTTACTCGAATCGTACTAAAAATTAATCAGCACAAGAGTAACCCACGTGTGACTTCACTACTAAATTTTGTGAAATTTGTTCAATTAGCTTTTTATCTAGAGTGGATGCATACATTGCACAGACAGGCACACAGACACACGCATATACATCACGCTAAAAATAATTTTTTCGAGTTCTAAAGCGCTCGAAATGTATGGCTCCTTCGAAAACTTGAGTTGTAATTTTAGACACGAATTCAATACTTACTCTATACATTACCATGTATTGTAGGGAAAGTAAAATGTTACTTGAAACATTCTATTTCGCAAGATTGGACTCAAATGGACTCAGCATCAAATTACGAAGAATGCAGACTGAATGAAACTGAGAAATCGGTCCTCAACTAATCCATTTTTAACACTTTTAAACAAAGTTGAAAAGTGTTTATGACTTTGTTCATTCTGTCTGTCTGTCCGTTAGCACGATAACTGCCGTAAAAATGACTTAATCAAAATGAAATTTTAGTATGTTGTTCAGACGGTCTGTAGGACCTATGGGAATATAAATGAATAATATCACCCAATTAGTTTTTGATTGAACCTGGGTTGAAAAAATGAAATACATTGAGCCCTATGGGACCTAATTTTTCAAACATTTTTTAAGCGGATTTAAAATTCACAAATTGCTTCGAAAATTTTAGGTAATAGTCAAATTGTTCCATAAAATATATAAAAAAAAATTCAGTGAAATATATTCAGTAGTTTTTTAAATAAAAATTAAAATAATAATTACACATCTTATATGAAACGATCACGTGACCATGATATGAAACGATCACATGATCCACTTCAAAATGATATATGGCATCCATCTTGTTTCAAAATCGTGATTTTTTAAAGTTCTTATTAATTCATATTGAGTGTTGTATCCGTCCTAAAACTACTTTATTTTTGCTTAAATTCTGCGCATCTACATACTAAAACAACACAATGACAATATATTTGAGTTTAAATTCTCATTCAAATTTGATTATTTCTAAAACTCAGCCTATTTTTCACCTATGTAAAATGTAAACAGCAAAATATGTAGAATGAGTTGTATTAGAATTACTGTATTTCTTTAACACAAAATAATTCAGTCCATGGAGTCTGCATGGCTGATATGAATGAAATATTAATTGATTTTATAAACAGAAGGACGATATTTTTCGATGAAGTTTTAAGCATAAAGTTTATGAATTGTAGCTCCATGGTCTTAATTTTTAAATAAAATAAATTATTATAGTATTGTGATGAATGAAATGGAGAAAGTTATGAATGAAATCCTGCTTTTATAGAGAGATCCAGGCGTGTTATTTTTTCTATGACGTCATTTGAATTAATTTCAGTTGTTTTCGATGAAGTTTTCAAATATAATAAATTATCGTAGTATTATGATAGATTTAAAAATATTACCGTGGAATGTATTGCATTTTAGAGATATTTAAACCACGCAATTTATATTTCAATGCCATCTTTTGAATGAAGTTCATTTTTTTAAATGAAGGTTTAAGTTTTCAAATATAATAAATCAATGTAGTATCGTGATAAGTTTTAAAATATTACCGAGGAATGTATTGTATTTTCGACTTTTTTAAATAAAATTGCATTGAAGTTGGAAAGTGTTTCATAATCAATGCTTTAAGTATGATTGATCTTTCTTGTTGATATATATTGTAGTTTAAGAAATATTTAATATCAAAATCAAAGACAAAATATTTGATCTGCAAGCTCGCGTCCTGGATAGACTAACATTAGCAAGATCACGAATTTTTGCAGGCAAGTACCTACATGGGTGAATTTTTGCAGGATGGAGCCTCTTTTTTTAATTTCGATGTAGTTTTTGAGATATTTTACTTTATATGCGCTTCTGAAGTGAACTTTTTTTTTCGTATCGACACGTCTAGCGATTTCTCTGTCTCGTATCGTGAAAACTGTAACATACAAAAATATGAAATTTGGTACATTTATAGATAAATAATAGAGTAACACGATGAAATAAACCGTTTATCGATTTAAACATTAATTTGGCATGAAATAGCTCGCGAATCGAGCTCATGATCAAGGAATTCAGTTTTTGGATTCCCTGGGCTAAGAAAAATCCCTGCTTTTCCATCCTGCGGAAAATAGGCAGGGATAGAAAAGAGAGTTTTGAAAATAGAATTTTTAGGAAAGATAGATATGAAGCGAGCTCTGCGAAGGCAGTGAGTAGGAGACGAATCCTCCCGAAGGGGGTTGCGCAAGACGAGCAAGCAGGAGGCAGAGCCCCCTAGTCATTAAAATAAAACTTAATCGGTATATTTATTTGATATAGAGAATTGTGGGTAGGAGAACCGAACTAAGTTTGTTTTTCTCCTCAAAGTTCTGCTAAATATTTAAATGAAATTTTTATCTTAAGCAAAATTTTTCATTACGCTGTTAAATATTTTTCTGATTCTTAAATTTTGAAACACTGCGCAGTGGTATCGAATCAAATGATCTTTTACGGAAAATGCTAAATTTGAATACTCAGATCGCATTTCTAAGGCATAAATTGGCAGAGACGGATGAAATTTTGTTTAACAAATATGGTTACATTGGTGGGTTTTATATGTAATGTAGACGAAAAAACTAATTTTAAGCAACTATAGAAACCTAAAAAATCTCTCTCTCTCTCTTTCACGGATAGAAAATGACGAACAAAAGAAAGTATTAAAATAAAACTTACCCGGTATATTAAGTTGATATAGAGAATGGCAAGTGTAAAAGAACCAAAATGTCATTTCTTTCTTTCAGCGTACTTAATTTTAATACGAAATTTCAGTCTTAGGGAAATTTTCATTTACTCTAGTAACTATTCCTCTCCTTCTTTAGTTTGAAAAACAATCAGCAAACACAGGAGAATATAGCTATGATACTTACACCCCCCCCCCCGAAATTGATAATTTCGTAAAAATTCAAACTGTAATTTTTTACACGGCTCCCAATCAAACATTTTAAATTAGTAAAATTTGTGCCGCGCTTAATGAGGACTATAAAATTTACCCAGTACCTTTTGATGAAAAATTGACTGGGATATCGATAACTTAATTCTTGAATAATTCCTTTAGCTGAAATGCAAGGGTGAACATTTAAATTCCTCTGAAAGTAAATATGGAAGATATCTACAAATCTATTTAAAACATGAAAACTGCCAATTGAAATTCGCTATCATTGCATTTTGAACAACATTTTGGTCTGTAGGACCTATGGGAATATAAATGAATAATATCACCCAATTAGTTTTGGATTGAACCTGGGTTGAAAAAATGAAATACATTGAGCCCTATGGGACCTAATTTTTCAAACATTTTTTAAGCGGATTTAAAATTCACAAATTGCTTCGAAAATTTTAGGTAATAGTCAAATTGTTCCATAAAATATATAAAAAAAAAGTCAGCTAAATATATTCAGTAGTTTTTTAAATAAAAATTAAAATAATAATTACACATCTTATATGAAACGATCAAGTGACCATGATATGAAACGATCACATGACCCACTTCAAAATGAGATATGGCATCCATCTTGTTTCAAATTCGTGATTTTTTAAAGTTCTTTTTAATTCATATTGAGTGTTGTATCCGTCCTAAAACTACTTTATTTTTGCTTAAATTCTGCGCATCTACATACTAAAACAACACAATGACAATATATTTGAGTTTAAATTCTCATTCAAATTTGATTATTTCTACAACTCAGCCTATTTTTCACCTATGTAAAATGTAAACAGCAAAATATGTAGAATGAGTTGTATTAGAATTACTGTATTTCTTTAACACAAAATAATTCAGTCCATGGAGTCTGCATGGCTGATATGAATGAAATATTAATTGATTTTATAAACAGAAGGACGGTTTTTTTCGATGAAGTTTTAAGCATAAAGTTTATGAATTGTAGCTCCATGGTCTTAATTTTTAAATAAAATAAATTATTATAGTATTGTGATGAATGAAATGGAGAAAGTTATGAATGAAATCCTGCTTTTATAGAGAGATCCAGGCGTGCTATTTGTTCTATGACGTCATTTTAATTTATTTCAGTTGTTTTCGATGAAGTTTTCAAATATAATAAATTATCGTAGTACGAGTATTATGATAGTTTTAAAAATATTACCGTGGAATGTATTGCATTTTAGAGATATTTAAACCAGGCAATTTATATTTCAATGCCGTCATTTGAATGAAGTTCATTTTTTTCTATGAAGGTTTAAGTTTTCAAATATAATAAATCAATGTAGTATTGTGATAAGTTTTAAAATATTACCGAGGAATGTATTGCATTTTCGACTTTTTTAAATAAAATTGCATTGAAGTTGGAAAGTGTTTCATAATCAATGCTTTAAGCATGATTGATCTTTCTTGTTTTTTTATTCTCGTTATCACTTTCTGTTTTCCAAATCGGTTTAACATTGCTACTTATTGATAAAAATCCATCTTCATAAAATTCTTAAGGAAAAACTATATATTTTATGTCAGTAATGATTTTCGTGAAATCCTCGAATAAACATACGAAAATAATTCGGAACACAATGGCCGCTCTTTTTGAATTTAAAGGTTCTCTATCTAGGCAGCTGATGGTATAGAAAAATGCATCAACTATTTTCATGGTCTGATTTTTGTTGCGCAACAGAAACGCTAGCTTTCATTTTCGAATTACATTGGATATCAGTAAAACGAGAGGATTTTGTTCAACCAGATTATCGTTTTGATATGGTCTATAAAATGTCAAGTACAGTTAGTCACAATGCTGGAACAAATCATGTTGTTACTGCCAAAGAGATTTTCTGAATAACCATATTGAACATATATTCTTCAGATTTCTTTCTTTTATTATGTGATATAAACACAATAATGAATACTATATTTTCTAAGATACTCATTACTTTGGCACTTTGTTTTGGAATGTTACATTCTAGTGATAGCAGTTTCCAACCATCTGAAGACCTAAGAAGGTTTTTAGCGACCTTTGAGACATATGAAAAGACCAGAAATGATATTGTCTTTCTTCTGGATGAATCTGGAAGCATTGGAGTTGGTAGATTTGATCATGTGAAGGAGTTTACTAAATTAAGTGCAAGGCGATTAACTGTGTTTCCAGATATGAGTAGAATTGCTGTTGTTGCGTTTTCCTCAGGCACTAATACTCATGTCGATTCAATAAAGTATCCTATTGATAGTAATATGTGTACTTTGCTTCAAAAAATCGACAATATTGATTATGGAGGAGGAGGAACAGAAACCGACAGAGCAATGCTTGTAGCTAAAAGTATTCTCGCCTTAGGTCGATGGAATTCTAACAAGTAATAAATTTTATATATTGATACCTTCTCTTGATTAATGATAATAATGTTTATAATTTTAAGCGAAATCTATTGTATTGTGTTCGCGTAATTGTGGCATTCAAAACACAATATTTGTATTTATATTTTATATTAATTACGTATGACGAATAAGCAAAGTTTTGCCAATTTATTTTACTATACAGAGTGTTTCAAAACATTGCAAGACTAAATCCATGGTTCTAATTTAAGAAATGCTTTAATTAAGGTAGGCAAAGCAAATTTTGATCATGTGACATCTTTCATCTTTGAGTAAAAAGCACGAAATGTTACTCTCTATACGGGCTCCTTAGAAAAATAATCAGTTATCAAAATATTTCCACAGCCAAAATCGTCACACAAAAACGGTTCCATTGTCATGCGATCAAAATTACTCGATATATCACTAATTCAATTTTTCTACGAATAATTGAAGATCGTATAAAACTTTTGCTAAGGATAGATATCCATGTAAGTTTACAAATAAAATTTTTTATCAATCGAAATTCATTTTTGTACGACCCTTGAAATCTATGTTTTCATCGCTTCCTTTGATTGGATCAAAGTGGTTTAAGTATTACAACTTTGATATTTGTATGCCCAATTTTGAATATTAGCGCGTCGTTTAAATCTTGAACTGAATAAGGAACAATTTGCTAATTTGAACTTTCTTTGTAGAGCCCGCGTATAAAAAGCTAAATTTTGTACGTTTCTACTAAAACGTGTCACGCGAACATAACTCTTGTAGTCTGAAAGTCTGTATTATTTGAAATTTTTCTAGCATTAGAATTATGGGTCTGCGGTCAGTTGTTGAAGAGATATTTTGTCGTGCAATCTTTTTGAAACACCTTATAACAGGGTGATTATTAAGTTATAAATCTGGAATATATCTAGTGGGAAATTTCACAAATATGCGTTTAACAACGATGTTCTAATTCACACCTGTGCTACACAATGGTGCATATTTTTACTCTGCACTAGCAGCATACCCGTTCTTTGTACGGAGTATATGATATAAAGAAACTTATAATTCAGAATCATATGCAAATTATGTTAAAATATTAAATTTATTGCTCCTAAAGAGAAGTTTATGAATATCTGTTCTCATCACGCAAAATTATCTTCACGGGCAGATCTGAAGAATGAAACATCCTGGCCGCTTTCGAAAGCAAATATACAAAAAATATGAAATTGAATCAATATATTCAAAATAACAGTGCTAAAATTATATGGGACCCGTAGTATTTATATACTCGAATATTAGATGATATAACCTGTATTAGTAGATTACATGTATAAATTGAAAATATCAATAAACCCGTAATTGATTCCTATATATGCCAGAATGAAAGCACTAAAATTATATGGGAATATATATATATATATATATATATATATATATATATATATATATATATATCCCCGTACTACTTATATTGTCGCAGATTAGAAAATATGCCTGTATGTTAGTAGAAGATTACCCTTATTACAATATGAGTCTAAAAAATCTTTGCCGAAATAAAACAGATGACATAATAATTTGAAAATTTCAATTATCCCCGTAATCTTTATACCAGAAGGACGCAATTGATTCCAATATATGCCAATATATATCGAAATATATGCCTATATACCTATACTACTTATATTCTCGTAGATTAGAAGATAACCCGTGCATTTATAGAAGATTATTCGCACAACGTACAATATGTGAGTTTCAACAATTTTTGTCATAATAAAACAATGGCATAGAATTAATATGAAAATATCAATAATCCCTGAATCAACAGTCCACGAAAATACCAATAATAATAATGTTTAAACCCGAAAACCGTAATTGATATTATCCAGTCAACAATGCAATGTCAATGAAATTTAATTTATATACATACCTTTGTTATTCAAGTCGGAAAAGATTTAATAAAAATCGTATGCCGCATAAACACATTGGATTTACATCCGTTGCTAAACGACATGACATCAATTGTTTCAAATGAATTGATGGGAATCTTATCGTTTGAATAATTCTATCTCCATGGAAGGTTTGTCGACATTTTCGTCAATTTAGCGACAATTTAAAACATCGCAAAATTTATCACTAAATGGGACTATAGAACTGACAGGCCCATTTTGTGACACATTAACGAATAATCATCACAATACTATGCCCTAACAAAACACAATTAATTGCATTTATTAAGTGCAATTAAATTTTATTATATTTTTATGGATTTGCAAACATTTTATCAATTTGGTGACATTTTAAAAATTCGCTAAATGTGTTACTAAGTAAGATGGATGGACTGGTCGACAAATGCTACCTAAACATCATTTCAAAAATCATCATTTAAAATTTCTCATCATTTTAAGTTTCTAAACATCATTTTAAATTTCTCTTCTAAGAAAACAAATTTAATTTAATTTATTTGCGTCGTTTTTATCAATTTGTCGACATTTCCGTCAATTTGGCAACGTTTAAGAAAAGTTTCCAAGTTCCTCGAAATTCATAGCTCTGAATTTGCAGATCTGAATAATAAAACATCCGATCCCGTTTGCATATACTAAATGAAAACACTAAAATTGCATTAGAAAATATACCCGTTCTACTCTTTTTCTGTTTCAACAATCGGCCAAATAAATTTATTGGCTAAACACAATATATGAGTTTATTAGTTAAACACAATATATATGCTTGAAAACTCTTTGCCAAAATAAAGGAAAGTGATGTACACAGTCCGTAATTAATATAATTAAAAAAAAATCAAGCCGTTCATTCACAAAATATATTTTTACATCTATTTATTTATTATTCAAATAGAAAAAATAATAACAAATATTAACAAACACATATAATTTAATTGCGTTGCTGAGCAACATAATATAAGAAAGAATCTTCCTCATAAACTGCGGAATTAAATAACCATTTTGATCTCTTCTCCATAAAATGCAAAAACAATAACCATTTTGATTTCTTTATACTTTTCATTGTTTAGTAAATGCTTGTATAGCATAAACCATGGAGTTAGATTTTCCATTTAAATTCATGTTTCACACAATTCATGCTTTCAGATAGTGACTAATTAATGCAAAAATTCTGCACTAAGCACAGAAATGAAGTTTTAATTCACGTTGACGTTTTAAACAAACGATTTTCATCCTTTCCGTTTGGATAAACCACGGAGTTAGAGAGTTGAACTCCTAGGATAAAGTTCCGTTTTTCATTAATATCTCGACAATCCCTGGTATTAGAAACTCGAAACTTGAGCAAAATTTATGAGAGGCTATTTCAAGGCTACTCACAAAATTTCATTAAATTCGATTCAGCCGTTCTCTCGTGATGATGAGACAAACGAAATATTCGTTTTTCACTAATATCTCGAGAACCACTGGATGTGGAAACTCCAAACATGGACTAAATTTTAAGTGGGACTATTTCTAGGCTACCCACAAAATTTCATCAAATTCGGTTCAGCCGTTCTCTCGTGATGACGGGACAAACAGACAGACAGACAGACAGATTTTATATTTTATTTATATAGACTAGCAGCATACCCGTTCTTCGTACGGAGTATAAAATATAAAGAAACTTATAAATCGCAATCATGTGGAAATTCCACAAAAAAAAATATTAAAAAAAAATCCAACAAACAGGTATAGTTATTTGTGGTTTTCGCTAAATCTATTCGTATAATGGGGGACGGGATGGACTTGTTTGGTAGAGAAAATTTTTGCTTATATTATCACCGCGACAGAATGTTCTTTACACATGCATTATGTATATGGTATATAGGGTATGATAATGTGATTTTAATAATGAATATAATTTCAATATGATCTCTTGACTTAACAGCAATGCATTTCTAGCCGCGGAGTTATATAAAATCTCAAATTTATCAAACAGGATTTCGGTATGGTATAATTTAAAATACGAAATCGCTTCTATGTCTACTCAAATTTAATGCGTGTGGTTGAAAGTCGCAGTAATTATGGTAAAAGAGGACATTTTGAATAAGTATTATACTGTTAAATAGGCAATAAATCAAATAAGTATATATTTTTGTCATGATCCACATTGGATCAGACATAGGTCTCCTTAAAAAGCAAATTTAAATGTGTGATTTGTCAACCTAGAACTAGCAAATATAAATATTTAATACTTAAACCCAAAAATGCCATTTTTAGCGCCTTTCCGCCGAAGATAGTAACACAGGATGTATGATGTGTTAGGAAGCAACTAAATAAAAAGGAAAGAATGGACGTCACCGATTGACCCAATCACAGAGATCCACGAAACTGATCAAGGTCGCACAGACAGACATCCAAGGATTCCGCCCACGCTCAGGTGATAATATAGATATCCTATATAATAGATGGTTGACACAGCCTGCCAAAACGGTCCAAAAATCTTTCTTAGGTGGGTTCGGCTTAAATGGTAGATTTTTTCTTTGGATGACCCATACTTAGAAGTAATTAAGAAAGGTATCGGCACTTATGATCCGAACCCACCGACGTTCAAATCCCATTAGCGTGCGAAAAGAAGACGTGGACATAAAATGATTAACAGAATGTAAAAAAAAAATTGCCAATTAGAGAAGATTTTTGACACTTTTCTTGTCAAATCCACGAGGTTAAAGCGAGAGTTCAGAGGGAGATGTTACCCCCGGATTTCTAGTATTGGAAAATATAGGAGGACTTGCATCTATTCTTTAGAATATCTACTGGGGAGAACGCTAGAAAAAAAAGTTTGAAAAATGTCATTTTCATTCTTCGTACAAGACAGGGGTCCCAGCCTCAGCTTAAAATAGCAAAGACGATACCAACTAAGACCCCTAACAGCATTTTTTTCACAGTGACGTAAGATTTACTTCACACTGTGACTTTGGGACGTCACAGGACGTCTCAGTACGTCTCAGCAATGTCATTTTGAGGTTATTGCGAAGTCATTTTGGTCATTTTCGTGGTCGTTTGTGACTTGTTTGTAACATCACATTGTAATTGCCATTGTTATGTCGTCACATTGTTACGTGTTAATTTAATTGTGGAAACGTCACAGAATATAGTCACAATGAAGTTACAAAGTTACTAATACGTAACGTCGCATAGAAGTCACACATATGATGTCACATTGTGACCCAGGTGTCACGTGACTACAACGTTACTGTGACGATCTTTGCTGTGAGGGACAATAGGCTTATGAGAAAGTAACGGAAACTAACTTATTGTTTATTTATTCAATTTACGTGGAAACTACAAATGAAATCCAGTTGCAGTAACCACACAAGCATAAAAATAACAGAGTATAAAATAGAAGAATACTAAGTAGTAGTATGTCAAATGCATTAAAACAGGCTTTTTTAAAATGGAGAGGAGTCAAATTAAAAATATCACTATCAGTACAATAAATTTTAAGGAGATCAACAAATTTATAGATAGAAAGCTCTTAATGTAATTGTGTTTAACAGTAGTGTTGTGATACGTTTCAGCTTGCTTTAATCATCAACTGAAGGTTCCTTTTGTCTAAGATGACGCTAATCGCTCTCTTGAAAATAAACCAGTTACGTCATAAGGGATACTTAAAATTGTCAATTTTAGAAAGAATGCACGAAACGCGAAGAAGTGAGAATTTGAGAAAGCGAGCGGATGCAGAAAGGAATCCTGAGTAAAAAGATTCAACTCTTAATACCATGTGTCGACCATTACGGAAAATGTCCTCCAAACCACGAATTACCGAATGAAGATGAGCAACAACGCGAAAAGAAAACGAGAGTAATGAATGCTGCAAAATAGCTGCTGCCCATAGAACAAAGTGACAATTTACTCAAGGATGCCCGAATCCAAAGTGGAAAAGTATCTGGAACTGCATTCCGCGATGGGAACCCCAGCGCGAGTCAAAATGAAGGAATAAATTCCTGAAATATTCTAAAAACAAACTCGAACGGAGCAACTAGTGTGATCGATTGGAAATCAGTGACCCACAGATTGGACACCCCTATTCACGAGGATCAAGTAACGTGAGTAAACTTTGATAAGAAAAACATATATCTTATGTTTTGTGTGAATCAGAAGGATAAATTATATAAATAGTATAATTCACAAATTCGTAAATTCATTACCTAATTATACCTCAGAGGAAAGTTCCTTTTTATTTAAACAATTGAACAAGAATATAATGGAACATTAGAATATGGAGTATTAATATTAATGAACGATGCTTATATTTTTTGAGAATTACATTTATGTACATATTTGTTTGTTTTTTAATTAAATATAAATTGAGATGTTTAATTTTTATTATGAATGGTGAACCTGATTGAACAAAATTTTGGTAAATAATTGAAGAAAGTAAAAAAAGTTTAATCAAAAGGAGAGAAAATTAAAATTAATTAAGACACTTAATATAATAATTTAAAGAGAAATTTTGTTTAGCATAATTTCAAATGGTGAATATACAGTTACACGGGCCAGTACTTCCGTTTTTAAAATGCGGCAATACCAAAAGTAACAGCTTTCAGTGCAGACGATTTTTACTTTCCTTATATACATAGTATAATGTATAAGGAAAGTATTGTGACGGGGTCGAAAATTCGAATTTGAATTTCCGACGGGACAGCACGTTTCAAGCTTCCCTGAACACAAATCAAACATTTTTGAGGTGATGTCCGTGTGTGTGTGTGTGAATGTGTGGAGACGATATCTCACAAACGAATGGAACGATTAGAACGAAAATTGGTACAAAAATTATAATCCGTGAATACTGGAAGCCTATTGTTTTTAAACGCAGTCAAATGTTAAGAACCCTCCTAAATGTTCAAGTGAAATTTTGAAAAAATCATCAAAAAATTATACTAAGTATCATGGTGTTGCATTTTCCATGTCGGGTAGTGCATATATATATATATATATATATATATATATATATATATATATATATATATATATATATATATATATGTAATGGACACTACAATACTCTAGTAAAGATACTTTTCAGGGTACCAAAAATCTACTTTATTATATGACACTCGAAACAGATTTAGTTGCATAGGGCCAGCCGAGCTGCTCATCGGCAACCCTATGTAACTAAACCCTCACATTGAGTTCTCAAGAAATCTCAATGCCGTCTGGGTTGGTTCACACAATGTACAGTTACATCGCAGGGGGAGGGATATGACGACATGGGGCACATGCTGCCTTCGCGTTCCTTATGCTTTAAAAATGCGATGGGGAAGCAGCTTTATATGAGAAAGTTTATGAAGAGGTTAAAATTAGTGACCATATATGGTATGGTCGAGGAAAAGAGAAAGTGATGGCAGACTTTGTTAATATTAGTGGCGTGGGATAGAATTTAATATAGTTGCGATACGTGCTGGACATGAAATAGGAATTTAGAATAAGAATTATGGAAGAAAAGAGCAAGTTATTGGGAAAAGCTCATACATACATACATACATACACACACACACACACACACACACACACACACACACATATATATATATATATATATATATATATATATATATATATATATATATATATATATATATATATATATATATATATATATATATATATATATATGTATATTAATGTCTCATCAAATATTCCATAATATTGCATTGTACTGAATTAAGCATACATCATATACAAGAATGGTTTTTGATATTTAAAATTGAATTTATATTAAGCCCACAAAGAGGCATATTAAGGATATATGAATATTTTAATTCTACTTTAAGAGGTGTTGAGCCCGAGGATGCTTATTGATTCATAATCCCCGTGAGACAATATTTTAAACAATGATTAATGTATTTAAGAAGAATGTGTGAAGAAATATGTTGATGTGGTAATTGTTTATGAATATTTACCTGCAAAATCTGGAAGAATTTACATAAGCATATTAATATCAAGTGAGAACTTATATACTACAAATAAATAAAATAGATTTTTTAAATAAATGAATGCTTGTGATACCCCGTTTTAGAGGAATTTATTTATATCCTCTGTACTGATTAATTTTCCTTGATTTTTAACACTTTTCAACATAGTAGAAAAGTATTTATGATTTTCGTCATTATTTCTGTCTGTCCGTTCGCAAGATAACTGCCGTAAAAATGACTTTATCGAAATGACATTTTGGTATGTTGTTGAGACTGTCTGCAGGATGTTTGGGAATGAAAATGAATAATATCACCCAATTAGTTTCTGATTTAACCCGGATTGAAAAAATGAAATGCGTTTTCAACATAGTAGAAAAGTATTTATGATTTTCGTCATTATTTCTGTCTGTCCGTTCGCAAGATAACTGCCGTAAAAATGACTTTATCGAAATGACATTTTGGTATGTTGTTGAGACTGTCTGCAGGATGTTTGGGAATGAAAATGAATAATATCACCCAATTAGTTTCTGATTTAACCCGGGTTGAAAAAATGAAATGCGTTGAACCCTATGGGACTTAATTTTTCAAACATTTTTTAAACGGTGTAAAAATTCACAAATTGTTTCAAAAATTTTAAAAAATATTCAAATTATCACATGCAATGTGTAAAACAAATTTAAGCAAAATATGTTGGATAGTTTTTTAAATAAAATTTGAAATAATAGTTAGACTCGCATTATATGTGAAACATTGTAAAACAAAATATGGCTTTCATTTTTTCAGCCGTGTAATGTTGAAAGATCGTTTAAATTTATATTTAGAGTTGCATCCGTCATAAAACCTCTTTATTTTTGCGTATTATCAGTGTACTAAATTCTGTGCCAACGCAATTAGAATATTTTTTATTTTAAATGATTACTAAACTTTCTTTAATCCTACAGCGAACCTAATTTTAACGCTAAACTATCCCATACAGAATGTAAACAAATCAAGCGATTATAAGATGAGTTATATAAGAGTTGCTGAATGTTTTTTCACGCAAAATTATTTAACTCTGGAGTCTGGAATATAAGTGATATGAATGAAATATTTATTGATTTTACATAGAGAGGCAGACGGTTTATAAAATGGAATGTTTTGTCATAGTTACAACAATTTCGAAAAATAATTTAACATGCGATAAGAAAACGATGTAGTTTCTATAATAATGAAAAATTATAATTGTAATATAATATGAACTGCAAATGCATCTTAAAAACTTCGCAAAGCATTTGATTAAAATTCATTTTATGTAACTAAAATTGCCTTTTTCGATGAAGTTTTAAGATTAATTTTGTCGATGGAAATTATTGAAGTAGCTTAAAATGTAATATATTGAAATGTAATGCTGCAATGAATTTCAGTTGGAAGGTGTTTCATAATGAATGCTTTATGCATGATTGATCTGTTTTTTAAATATATGTCATAAGTAGTAAAAAATTCTATACGATTAAAATAGACGGCTGACCACTTTAGTTAAAAGGATCATCTTGATGATCTTATGTCATTTATTCCGGAAACAAGTTTATCTACATTTCGCAATTTAATTAATTTCTTTTCTAACATAAAATCATCACTTCTCTCACAAATTTTTAAAAGAAAAATTTAGTTATTTGCAATACCTGTCGATGACTGAGTTTTAATTTGCTGATAAAATAATTCTGCTTAATGCCCACTCGAACTTTTTAAAGGAATATTTGAAATGTCAAGACTTTTGGCTAACTCTGTATGAAAGAAAGTGTGGCAACAAGGTCAGGCATACAGAAGAGATAGTTATTTTTGCAATATACGCTTTCAGGCGAAATTACTTTAAAGTAATCTTTTCAACTTAAGTGGTAATAAGACTTAAAATGTTAAAAGTGAAAAAAATATCAGCATATTCAGCATTTTAGATCTTATTAAGCATACGTATTAAAAACATACTTTTTCTTTCTAGCGGAACATCTATATTTTCTTTTAATGCTCATTTTTTAAAAAAGATATATTTTTACAGAGAGGTGAAAACTATGAGTTATTCGTCGAACAAAAGGTTGGTATAACAGCTTGCGTGTAACATTATTCAGAAAAATTTGCACACGAAACAAAACTTTTCATATCAAATTATACTTTTGGAACAATTGCTTATTTTGAACATAACTTAATTTGTATTTAAAGCACATTTCTATTTTATGCAAAGTTGGCTACACTTACAAAATTTTCGGCATTTCAACAACATAACCTCTTAAAAAATAGTTTTATAATAAGGAAAGATGAAAAAAATTAGGTTCATTTTATAGAGACTGACATGCATTATATATTCTGAAAGTTCTATGAAAAAATATTAAGAAGATTCAGAGTTAGCTTACGCTCAATGTCAAAAATGTTATGTTTTGAGAAAATGACTTATAGTTATTTTTTAATAATTTTCTCCCCATTTGATCTGAAACATTTTGGGCTATAATTGCAATAATTATAGGAATTTTTTCTTGAGAATTATTTTTAAATGTTCAGAAAAATTTATATTTTCATAGTACTCTGGCTTCCAAAAGTTAAGCACGGACGGTAAAATCAACAAAAATGGAAAAGTAAAGCCTTGATTAACTCAAAATTGTACATGAAGGTAGCAAATGTGTTTATGCATTAAAGGAAACAAGAATTATGTACAAAGATGAAAAAAATATTTACTTTTCGTAAGTTATATGATGACGTCACATTTGGGTCATTAACAAAATGATGTTTAAAGGCAAACAAATCGAACAAAACTTACATTAATATGGTATGCGACCACTCCAGACCTTCACACAAACTTTACAACGATTTTTCATGCTTTCAATGAGATGATCAACCAGCGCAGATGCGAGCAATGGCCATTTCTCCAATACGGCAGTTTCCACCTCTCTGAGACTGGCTGGAGGAGGTAAACGTGCAGAGACAGCACGTCCGAGAGCATCCCAAAGATTTTTCAATGGGATTAAGGTCGGTGGAATACACCGGCCACTCCATAGAAGAAATGCCCTCGCTTTCCAGGTATTAGTCAACGATATTAGCTCGATGGAGACGGGCATTATCGTCCATATGGAGGAAATCAGGACCAACTGCTGCAGCGTAGAGTCTCGCAATGGGGTCCAGGACTTCATCCCGATACCGCGCAGCCGTCACAGAACCGCCTTTAAAGATGTGCAGCGTCGTGCGATATCCCATTGAAATTCCAGCCCACACCATGACGCTACCACCTCTGAATGCGTGTTGTTCGATGATGTTCATGGCCTGATTGCGTGTGCCTCGTTCTTTCCAGACCCTTACACGCTTATCATCTGATTCTAGGGCAAATCTGGACCCGTCCGTGAACAGGATGTTGCACCAATCTGAGACAGTCCAATTGACAGGTTGACGACACCATTTTAATCTTGCTCCTCCGGCTGGGATGGTTAGTGGAACACAAAAACATGATACTCGGGCGTACAGTCTCTTCACGTGGAGCTTTCGATGCACAGTACTGGTAGATATTGTCTTTACAAGTGCCGCTGCAACCATGGATGTAACAGTTGTGGAGGAAGCTCGCCGATTCCGCTTGGTTACTATAGCAATATACCGATCATCAGAGGGGGTGGTAAACTTTGGACGACCGGGCACAGGTCTCTGGACAACTATTTGACTTGTTTGGAATTGTTTCCATAATCGAGAAATTACTGAATGATCAACGCCATAGAAAATAGCGATATCTTTGATTGACTGTCCTGCTTCAATGCGTCGACAGCACGCCAGCGCTCACTATCTGTCATTCGTCTTCTTTCAACTATGGAAATACGAATATCATCAAAAATAATCCTACAAAAGTTATAAACACTTCGTATCAGCATTTAAATGCACCTCCTCAAATCCTTCAGAATGCTGGCGTCTTCAACGATTGCCTAATTAGCATATATCCGGACAATCAATCGTGATTAGCTGTAACATACAAGCATACTGCTTTTCAGAACATTTTGGCTGGGGGGGGGGGGGCGAATGAAACATTACCCAGGTAGCACAAATACGTAATTCTTACGTATCAATCAATACGTAATCTTTACGTGTCAGGCCATACGTAATTATTACGCAAAAATGGTACGTTAGAATACGGTATACCAACCGTTATAAAAAAGGTTATTATTACGTATCCTTATACATTATTATTACGTATCCTTATACGTTAATATTACGTATATTCACATTATCCATATACGTTATTATTACGTATATCCACATACGTTATTATTACGTATACCCACATACATTATTATTACGTATCTACATACGTGTATATTACGTATCCACATACGTTATTATTATGTATATCCACATGTTATTATTACGTATCCAGATACATGTTAATTACGTATCACATACGTGTATATTAAGTATATCCACATACATGTTTATAACGTGTTCCCATATGTATTTATGCGTTCCCATACGCATTTATAATGTATTCCCATACATATTTATATTGTGTTTCTACATGTATTTATTACATGTTTATATTGTGTTTCTACACGTATTTATTACGTGTTTATATTGTGTTTCTACACGTATTTATTACGTGTTTATATACATATTTATCACACATTGGACAACTCTACAGAATAGTGCATGTTGCAGACATGATATTTACAAAGTTTTATGCATCTTTGTAAAACAAACATATTGAGCCAGGTGAATATATTTTTATAATATATGTCAAATTTTCAGATTGTGTTGATTTCAATAATGTACTTGAATTTATAAATTTGAAATCAACACAATCTGAAACAGTATCTTTAAAATTTAAAATACATTCATCTAAATCATATTTTTACAAAGATACGATATATCAAATGTGTCATATATGCAAAATTCACAATACTATAGAATCACTCTGTTCATATGTAATAAAATTTTTATTTTAATTTATATTATATATTGTTAATACAATAATTTTAATGCAAAAATGTTTTTTTCCTTTATTTTCAGTTTATATATTGAAATATATTTTTAATTCTAATTATTTCTAAATATTGCAAAAATTATAATCTACTACATTATGAAATATAATTTTAAATCTAAAAGATAAGCTATTTTAAATTGAAAATAACTTAAAAATACAGAATAAAATTTTGGGATATATTAAAACACATAATACTTAAAACATTTTTGCAATTTTTAAAGAGTTAATTTTTTAAAAGTAAACTTCAATACTAAAAATATATAAAAAAAAACAATATTAATAATATTGTAATTAAGTTTATAGGCTATTTTAAATTACAATTATAGGCTATTTTAAATTTTAATTTAGCATGCTAAAACTACACATCTCTGATCAATGGTGGTATCATGCAACTGTGATGATTTTTAAGAGTGAACACAGTGAGTAAGGGCACAGAGCCCAAGTAGAACATGTTTCTAGATACACAGAACACAAACTGTTTCACAATTATTTCTAAAAATTGCAAAAATTATAATCTACTACATTATGAAATATAATATTGTGTTTAATGTTTTTAAAAAAATTCCCAGAATTGTGTTTTTATTTCTTGTACGTATCATGTTTATTTTCTTTTAAGTATAAGGCTTTTTTAACTTCTTCCAGGTATTTTTTTTTATTTTCTTAAAAGTATCAAATTATTTTAATTTAGTATTGTGTTTTTTAACATTTCACCCCAGTATCAACATTTTTTTTAAATTTGTCCTAAGTAGCATATTATTTTAAAATTTCTTCCTAGTATATATATTTTTTTAATTCTTCCAAATCATGTATTTAAAAAAATTATACCGAAATATCGTTTTTTAAATGCTTATAAATGAGACTTACTATTTAACCTAGAGAGCTTAAATTAGTGTTATTTTCTTTTGCTTTTAATGAGTCTTAATTTGATATATAACATGACTATGCTATTTCAAATTTGAATTTTTTGAAAAGCTTCAAAATTTTTTTTTTTAAATCTCAAAAACACCCCCTTTTAATTTTTTTGAAAAAAAAATATATGCTTTATGGACTACTTGTATGCCAAGTTTCATAATGGGAAGCCAATGGGTTCCTATGAAAATTATTTTTTTTTGTATTAAACTATAAGTGAAATTAGCTAAATTACAAAAAATTTAATTTCCATAGGAACCCCTTAACGACCGACTATGAAATTTGGCACACAAATAGTCCCTTAATGTCTTTAATAAAAGTAAATAACTGAAAATCTAAAAGCCCCAAAATCTGAAATTTTACAGTTTTTGTAAACTTTATTGGTACTATCACTGTACCAAAAATGATCGATTTCTGAGGTATCAAGGTTCAAACCATTAATTGATTTGACACGGAATAACATATACTTAGTACATAACTCATTAACCAGTTGTTTCAAACATTCAGCCCACATATGTTCTTTTCAATTTTAACAATTTGCTACACACTTAATATTTCACATATGTCACTCAAAATTTAATTTTGTATTTACAATCAGTTACAAAACGTTACTTTTCAAGAACTTTTAAAATAAGTACTTCTCCAAACAAGTGAAGACAATTTCATCTCTTCCTTGCTCAAGAGTACAAACTCTCCCAGTTGCAGTATCAGGCTCTACTTTTTGCGAAATGGTCTCACCTAGCACATTCAAATATTCAATACGTCACTTGGTTGAGGATAAAAGAAAGAAGAAGGTCCTTTAGGATGTAGGAAGCTAACTATATAGTCGCTCGTCTTTTCAAGAATACATGCAAGCTACCAAGATCCTTTATAGAGTATAGTGACAAATCCAGATTCAATTTTTGCTTAATTAGTTGGTGTAATATAATCTAATGCTGTCACACGTTCAGTAAATTGGTGTTCACTACAGTAATTATGCTTAACATGAAGTATAGAAATTGGGTAGAAAGAATGAAGTTTTTGAGTACCCATGATTGCCTTAAAGTCATTCAACTGTGGCGACAGTATTTCTTTAACTTCTTCATACTCATCAACTGTGCTGTACTCAAAAACTTCATTCTTTTTACCCAATTTCTGAAAATTGGCTTCTTGTTAAGTATTATTACTGTAGTGAACACCGGTTTACTGAACGTGTGACAGCATTCGACTATATTACACCAACTAATTTAGTAAAAATTGAATCTGGATTTGGCACTATATAGTCTATAAAGGATCTTTGTGGCTTGCATGTATTCTTGAGAAGAATAATGTTACGAGCGACTATAAAGTAAGCTTCCTACATCCTAAGGGACCTTTTCTTACTTTCATCCTCAACCGAGTGACGTATTGAATGTGCCAGGTGAGACCATTTTGCAAAAAGTAGAGCCTGTTACTGCAACTGGGAGAGTTTGTACTCTTGAGCAAGGAAGAAATGAAATTATCTTCACTCAGTTTGGAGAAGAACTTATTTTAAAAGTTCTTGAACGTTTTGTAATTATAATTGTAAATATAAAATTAAATTGAGTGGCATGTGAAATATCAGGGTGGCCACTCTTCAGACACATTGAAATTCCCTGACTTTTCCAGGTGAATTGAAAAGAAATTCCAGACCAGTAATTTTAACATAAAATGCGTGCACATCCCTATTTAGTTACAAATTTGATTAAAGAATCTTAACAATTACTCCACTATTAAAAAAAAAGTTATATTAAATCAGGAGAAAAAAATACACATTTTTTGTTTTTACAAATAAATTTTGACATTTTTAATAAAAAATACATGTAAATGCAGCAAAATTGAACTACTGAAATATTTAAAAGAATTTAATGTTTTTTTTCACTGAAGAAATAAAAAGAAATAGATGTCCTTAAATATGGGCATTGCAAATTGTTCACAATGACAGACATTAAAGATATGCAAAAACTACACTGTAACAAGCCACAGCCATTGAATAATTAATGTCAATTTAGCAATGTCAAAAGAATGTCATTAAAATAGAAAAAATATTGTAAAATGTATATAATATTCTTGGCAACAGTTGTCCAAAATGGAGCACAAACTCTGCATTTTTGTTTTTATACGGAATCAAATGGACAGATGGCAGCCTTTATTTAGAAGTTACGAGTACAGCATAATACTTGGCGAAATTTTTCGAAAATGGCATACAAACTGGGCAGTCCTGTTTTTATAAAGACAACTAGTATTAAAAAAAAAAAAAAAAAAAAAAAAACAGAATTTTCACAAAATTCCCTGACTTTTCCCGGTTGAGTGGCCATCCTGAATATTAAGTGTTTAGCAAATTGTAAAAATTGAGAACATATGTGGGCTGAATGTATAAAAAAACTGGCTAATGAGTTATGTACTAAATGTATGTCATTTTGTGTCAAATCACTTAATGGTTTGAACCTTGATATCTAAAAAATTGATCATTTTTGGTACAGTGATAGTACCAGTAAAATTTAAAAACACCGTAAAATTTCATATTTTTTGCGCTTTTAGATTTTCAGTTATTCACTTTTTTAAAAAAGCCAAATCTGGTAAAGTTTTGAAATCTTTAAACAGTGGTAGATCAAAAACTATTTGACCAAGAGAGTTCAAATTAGTGCAGTCTTTTGTTTTCGATGGACCTTAATTTGATATACAACATGATTATGGTATTTAACTCTTTTTTAAAATTGGAGTTTCTAAAATAATTACAAACTAAAAGAGAAATTGTTTTTAGAGAATAGCATAGTCATATCAAATTAAGACCCATTAAAAGAAAAAAAAAATGACACCAATTTGAGATCTCTAGGTCAAATACTTTTTTTTTTTTGCCAAATTTCGCTTTTAAGAAAGTCAATAACTGAAAACTAAGAGCCCAAAAAATCTAATATTTACAGTTTTTGTCAGCTTCACTGGTACTACTATTGTACCAAAAATTATCATTTTCCATGATGTCAAGGTTCAGATCATTGGTTGATTTGACTCGGAATGACCCTTGGATGAATATTCAATTTGGCAGTATTTTAATTTCTTAAGTTTTACACCATATGAAATATTGTTTAAAAACAAACTAATTATTCTTTGTAATCAAAGTTAGAGGTAAGTTACGGTACAGGAAAATTAAGCGTTCTGCATTTTCAGGTTGCAGCCTATTACCATCTTTAAGTTTAAAATCTAAGTTAAGTTTAAAATTTAAGTTATACCATCTTTAAGTTTAAAATACATAAAAACATGTAAAAGAATAATTTCTGATTTTACAATATTTGAAATAAACATGCATGCATGACAACAAATGCAATCTCGGACCACGTTTTCATTTAATCTCCGCTTAGATAGTATTAAATGCGAGCATGGATGCACATACCACGATGCTGAAAACATGCACTTTTCCCGTTTGCTTTTAAAGCAATATGTGCATACATACAACAAAGCTAGGAAGATATATAAAATAAAATAAAAGTTAAAGCTAAATATAATTAAATAAGTTATATAAATTAAGCAACATGTTAACCTAACACGGGAAAATCAAGTTCAAGATACCAACCTACAAACATGGCGGGAGGAATGGGAAGTAATGACTGCAGTCAGTGTTGCCAGATACACGAAGTCCCCTGAGGTAGAAATGAGTCCGTTCTGGAAGCTTCCAGAACTGCGTGACGTCACGGCGGGGTTAGAACTTGGGAGGGTGAAGATAAAGAAGAAGGGATACATGAAAATGCCTTGGGGAAAAGGGTTCGAGAACAAAGCTGAAAGAGGATTTGAGCAAGGGGGAGCGTTAATGGTTATTTTTACGTATGAAAAATGGTAATTTTAATGTAATATAAACGGTATTTATAACGTATGATAAACGGTATTTATAATGTATTTTAAACGGTAATACATAAAAATGCCTTTGGGAAAAGGGTTCGAGAACAAAGCTGAAAGAGGATTTGAGCAAGAGGGGAACGTTAATGGTTATTTTTACGTATGATAAATTGGTATTTTTAATGTAATAAAAACGGTTATTTTAATGTAAAATAAACAGTAATACATACGTATTTAAAACAGTATTTCTACATACGGTATGTTCATACACGGTAATTCATACGTATGATATACGGTATTTTTATATACCGTTTACTCATAACGGTATTATAACCGATGTATTACCGTTTATCGTATAACACATACGAAAATATAACGTATAAACGGTTTATCAACGGTTATAATACCGTATGTGTGTTACCTGGGTAGAGGGGGAGTTTTCTATTTGCTTCATATAAATATATCTAAATGCTGTCACATAATAGAAACTAAGTTAATATTAAATGACTCCGGAGGGTGGGGATTAATTGTCTCCGGGGGGGGGGGGGATCCACTCCCGGATGTATGCCTGAAAGAAACGCTGATGAAATCAAGTTAAGTTTATCGTTAGCCTAAGCGTTGAATGTAACAAGATGTGAAGTTGTGGAAGGAATATTTGGAGATACTCCCTCCCGAACTACTTGATATCACTCATTGCAACTTCTGCATTTCCCGCGATAGCTTCGCTCGTGCGGATTTTACGTTTTTAAACTGATCTCTTTTCGATAATAATTCAAGGTTGTTAAATCCATCAAACACTTCCCTTGCAGCTCTTTTATAACTCGTGCTCACAGAACACTATTGAAGCAGTAGATCCAGATTTATTTCGATGACATGATATCACAATTAGCGAAATTTCTTATAGTTTGGTTTGCAGTGAAATTTATTTTCTATTTATCAAGCGATACATTAAATTGGTTTACAGACTGGCTTGTTCATTTCATTTTTGGAAGATGACACGAAGTGGCAAGTAATTATTTTACGACACAGGTTGCAAAATTTCACTCGGTGTATCTTAATTTAGTGCAAGTTCTCAAAATTTAGACTGATATCAGAAATGTTTTCAAGGAAAGTGTTTGCTGTTGGACTGTATTTTGTTACAGCAGCTATTGTGAATTCCGATCGTCTCATAATGGATGGACCTCTACTAGAATTTTTAGGGACTCTGGAAAAATATGCAAATACACCAAACGATGTTGTCTTTCTTCTGGATGAATCAGGAAGTATTGGAGTAGAAAGATTTCCTCAAGTGAAACTTTTCACAAAATTAACTGCCCAACGATTATCCGTGTCTGCAGAACACAGCAGGGTAGCCGTTGTAACATTTGCAACTGACACTATACCTCATATTGACTATATAACGGAGCCCGGTGATAATATGTGTACATTGTTGAAAGACATTGATGCCATCGGTTACGTTGGAGAATGGACCCATACGGATAAAGCTATGCAAGCGGCAGAAAAAATACTTGCCCACTCTCGACAAGACGCTAACAAGTAAGATAATTATTTTTTTTTTGTCTCTCCAATTTATGTTATAAGTCTAAATATAAAATTCTGGATCTGGTTCCTCTGATCCAGCAACTCTTCATTTTTATACCAAATCATCAACATTAATTTCATTACACGAAACATAATATAAAACCATGGATGTATTTTCTGATATTATTTGTGTTATAATTTTGAAGTCATCAAATCTGTGCCACTCTTCTGCAGAGGCGTATTTAAGGGGAAGGTAGGATGTTCAACCCCCCACCGAATGTAAAAAGCTTCAAAATGCATCCTCAACGCACATGTGATAAAAAATCTACTCAATTCCCATTCAGTTTGTCGTTCTGGAGTTTTTGAACTAAAAAACAACCCATTTTTACTTTCAATAATTATAAAAAAAATAAAAAAAAATAAAATAAAAACAAGAAATATTAATCATGCATAAAACATTGATTATGAAACACTTTACAATTGAAATGCAATTTTATTTAAACATCTCTAAAATGCAATACATTCAGCGGTGATATTTTAAAAACTATCATAGTACAATAATTGGAAACTTAAAACTTCACCAAAAAAGACAATGCTACAAAATTGCTCGCTTCTCTATCTATGTAAAATCAATGAATATTCCATAACTTATATTCCAGACTCCAGAGCTAAATAATTTTGCGTTAAGAAATTCAGCAATTCAACTCATCTTATAGTCGCTTGTTTCGTTCATATTTTGCATACGTTAAAATTAGGCTTCGTTGTAGAAATAATCAAAGTTTAGTGATCATTTAAAATAAAAAATATTATAATTGCGTAAGCAGAGAATTTAGGAACACGCAGATAATATGCAAAAACAAAGCGATTTTAGGACGGATGCAACACTAAATATAAATGCAAGAAAGATCCATCATGCATAAAGTATTGGTTATAAAACACTATCCAACTGTAATTTTATTTAACCATCAGCAAAATCCGATACATTCAGCGGCGATATTATTTTAATTACCACAGAACTGCAATAATTTATTTTACTTGGAAAATTGAAACCATGGAGGTAAAAGTGCGTTTTAACTCCATGCTTAAAATTTCATTCAAACTTCATTCAAATGACGTCATCGAAATATAAATCGTCTGGCTCTCTATGTAAGAGCAGTGAGTATTTCATTCATGCACTTTTATTCCAGACTACAGAATTAAATAATTTTGAGTGAAAAAAAATTTCAGCAGTTCTTATACAACGCATCTTACAATCACTTGTTTACATTTTGCATTCATTAAAGTTAAGCGGTTTTAGGACGGGTACAACACTAAATATAAATTAAAAAGAACTTTAAAAATCACGATTTTAACACTTGGAGAAAAAGATGGATGCCATATTTCATTTTGAAGTGGGTCACGTGATTATATGGGTGTCATTCTTATTTTTATTTTTATTTAAAAAACTACTGAACATATTTTGCTAAAAAATTTTTTTTATATTTTATGGAATAATTTGAATATTCCCTAAAATTTTCGAAGCAATTTGTGAAATTTAACTTTGCTTAAAAAATGTTTGAAAAATTAGGTCCCATAGTGTTCAATGTATTTAATCTTTTCAATCCGGGTTCAATCTAAAACTAACTGGGTGATATTATTTATTTACATTCCCATATGTCCCACAGACCGTCTCAACAACATACTAAAATTTCATTTTGATGAAGTTATTTTTACGGCAGTTATCGTGCGATCCTACAGACAGAATGAACAAACTCATAAATACCTTTCAACTATGTTGCAAAATTTTATTTAAAATTATCACAATACTACATTAATTTATTATATTTCAAAACTTAAAACTTCATAAAAAAAAATGAACTTCATTTAAATGACGGCATTGAAACATAAATTGCTTGGTTTAAACATCTCTAAAATGCGACACATTCCTCGGTAATATTTTTAAAATTATCATGATACTACAATAATTTCTTATATTTGAAAACGTCATCGAAAACAACTGAAATTTATTCAAATAACGCCATCGAAATATAACACGCCTGACTCTCTCTATAAAAGCAGCATTTCATTCATAAACATTTTTCAATTCATTTCATTCATCACAATACTATAATAACTTATTTTATTTAAAAACTTAAGACCATGGAGCTACAAGTAATTAAACTCTATGCTTAAAACTTCATCGAGAAAATCGTCCTTCTCTCTGTAAAATCAATGAATGTTTCATTCATATCAGCTATATTGCAGACTCCATGAGCTAAATAATTTTGCGTTAAAGAAATGTAGCAATTCTTATACAACTCATTCTACATATTTTGCTGTTTACATTTTCCATAGGTGAAAACTAGGTTTCGTTGTAGAAATACTCATATTTGGATGATCATTTAAAGACAAATATATTGTAATTGCGTTGTTTCAGTACGTAGATGCACAGAATTTAAGCAAAAATAAAGCGGTTTTAGGAATGATACAACACTAAATATGAATTAAAAAGAACTTTAAAAATCACGATTTTGACCCAAGATGGATGCCGTATTTTATTTTGAAGTGGGTCACGTGATCTCCTCATATAATGGTCACGTGATCGATTCATATAAAAGGTATAATTATTATTTTAATTTTTATTTAAAAAACTACTGAATATATTTTGCTGAAATTTTTTTTATATATTTTATGGGATAATTTGGATATTACCTAAAATTTTCGAAGCAATTTGTGAATTTTAAATCCGCTTAAAAAATGTTTGAAAAATTAGATCCCATAAGGCTCAATGTATTTCATTTTTTCAACCCGGGTTCAATCCAAAACTAATTGGGTGATATTATTCATTTATATTCCCATAGGTTCTACAGACCGTCTGAACAACATACTAAAATTTCATTTTGATTAAGCCATTTTTACGCCAGTTATCGAGCTAACAGACAGACAGACAGAATGAACAAAGTCATAAACACTTTTCAACTTTGTTGTAAAGTGTTAAAAACAAGAATATGTAAGGAGTGTTAGGAATTAAGAATTCAAGAAGAAGTTCGCCGGCTACTGCACCTTTGCAATAGGGGGGGGGGGGGACGTACTGCAGTATAACCCGAAGTCTCCAAATTTGGAAAAATCGCCATTCCTGGAGCCATCAAGAGAAAGGGAAGAAGCCAATGTTAAAAACCGGTTATTTAGAGATTGGAGGTGTTCAAGGGTAGAATTTTAGAATTTTATCTGGCCAGAAAATATTAAATTGACTCTGCCAAAGACTTATTTGACTTCGCCAAAGACTCATTTGACTCGGTCAATGACCAAGAAGTTTATACATTATAGAAACTACATAGTTTTCTTATGTTAAATTAGTTCTTCTAAATTGTTGTAACTATGATAAACCAAGTTTTGAAACTCACCTTACAACTGATTTGTTTACATTCTGTATGCTATAGTTTGGCGTCAAAATTAGGCTTTGTTGTAGGAGTAAAGAAAATTTAGTGATCATTTAAAATAAGAAATATTGTGATTGCGTTGGCACAGACTTTAGATACACAGATATTACGCAAAAATGAAGCGGTTTTATGACGGATGCAACACTAAGTATAAATTTAAATGATCTTTAGGCATCTACGGTATACATAGCGGAAAAAATGGAAGCTATATTTTATTTTGCAATGAGTCACATGATCTCTTCATATATCGGATCATATAATATACGGGTGTAATAATAATTTCAGTTTTTTTTAAAAAACTACCCAACATATTTTGCTGAAATTATATTTCTATCTTCCTTTCCTAATTCATTAAATTGAGTTTAATTGTACTGAATAACACGGCTAATTATTTGAAATTACACTGAATTTGCAGTTAAAACTAAATTAAAATTCAATTAAAATCCAATTAAATTGATTGAAATGAAATAAAATTCAATTTTCGTTTTTATTTGGCGACTGGGCCTATTTTCAAAGGCGACGTAGCGAAAATGCGAGAAAATTAAAATATCTCGTGAACGGTTAGTCCTAGAGTTATGGAGTTGGTTTTATTCTTTACGCCGTCAAAAATTACGTATAAAATTAGCATTTAATTGATACATTTGATCATACGTAGTCTTTTATGTAAGTTTTGCGGGCCATTTTGCAAAATAGGCAGGTTCTTTTTACTCGAATCGTACTAAAAATTAATCAGCACAAGAGTAACCCACGTGTGACTTCACTACTAAATTTTGTGAAATTTGTTCAATTAGCTTTTTATCTAGAGTGGATGCATACATTGCACAGACAGGCACACAGACACACGCATATACATCACGCTAAAAATAATTTTTTCGAGTTCTAAAGCGCTCGAAATGTATGGCTCCTTCGAAAACTTGAGTTGTAATTTTAGACACGAATTCAATACTTACTCTATACATTACCATGTATTGTAGGGAAAGTAAAATGTTACTTGAAACATTCTATTTCGCAAGATTGGACTCAAATGGACTCAGCATCAAATTACGAAGAATGCAGACTGAATGAAACTGAGAAATCGGTCCTCAACTAATCCATTTTTAACACTTTTAAACAAAGTTGAAAAGTGTTTATGACTTTGTTCATTCTGTCTGTCTGTCCGTTAGCACGATAACTGCCGTAAAAATGACTTAATCAAAATGAAATTTTAGTATGTTGTTCAGACGGTCTGTAGGACCTATGGGAATATAAATGAATAATATCACCCAATTAGTTTTTGATTGAACCTGGGTTGAAAAAATGAAATACATTGAGCCCTATGGGACCTAATTTTTCAAACATTTTTTAAGCGGATTTAAAATTCACAAATTGCTTCGAAAATTTTAGGTAATAGTCAAATTGTTCCATAAAATATATAAAAAAAAATTCAGTGAAATATATTCAGTAGTTTTTTAAATAAAAATTAAAATAATAATTACACATCTTATATGAAACGATCACGTGACCATGATATGAAACGATCACATGATCCACTTCAAAATGATATATGGCATCCATCTTGTTTCAAAATCGTGATTTTTTAAAGTTCTTATTAATTCATATTGAGTGTTGTATCCGTCCTAAAACTACTTTATTTTTGCTTAAATTCTGCGCATCTACATACTAAAACAACACAATGACAATATATTTGAGTTTAAATTCTCATTCAAATTTGATTATTTCTAAAACTCAGCCTATTTTTCACCTATGTAAAATGTAAACAGCAAAATATGTAGAATGAGTTGTATTAGAATTACTGTATTTCTTTAACACAAAATAATTCAGTCCATGGAGTCTGCATGGCTGATATGAATGAAATATTAATTGATTTTATAAACAGAAGGACGATATTTTTCGATGAAGTTTTAAGCATAAAGTTTATGAATTGTAGCTCCATGGTCTTAATTTTTAAATAAAATAAATTATTATAGTATTGTGATGAATGAAATGGAGAAAGTTATGAATGAAATCCTGCTTTTATAGAGAGATCCAGGCGTGTTATTTTTTCTATGACGTCATTTGAATTAATTTCAGTTGTTTTCGATGAAGTTTTCAAATATAATAAATTATCGTAGTATTATGATAGATTTAAAAATATTACCGTGGAATGTATTGCATTTTAGAGATATTTAAACCACGCAATTTATATTTCAATGCCATCTTTTGAATGAAGTTCATTTTTTTAAATGAAGGTTTAAGTTTTCAAATATAATAAATCAATGTAGTATCGTGATAAGTTTTAAAATATTACCGAGGAATGTATTGTATTTTCGACTTTTTTAAATAAAATTGCATTGAAGTTGGAAAGTGTTTCATAATCAATGCTTTAAGTATGATTGATCTTTCTTGTTGATATATATTGTAGTTTAAGAAATATTTAATATCAAAATCAAAGACAAAATATTTGATCTGCAAGCTCGCGTCCTGGATAGACTAACATTAGCAAGATCACGAATTTTTGCAGGCAAGTACCTACATGGGTGAATTTTTGCAGGATGGAGCCTCTTTTTTTAATTTCGATGTAGTTTTTGAGATATTTTACTTTATATGCGCTTCTGAAGTGAACTTTTTTTTTCGTATCGACACGTCTAGCGATTTCTCTGTCTCGTATCGTGAAAACTGTAACATACAAAAATATGAAATTTGGTACATTTATAGATAAATAATAGAGTAACACGATGAAATAAACCGTTTATCGATTTAAACATTAATTTGGCATGAAATAGCTCGCGAATCGAGCTCATGATCAAGGAATTCAGTTTTTGGATTCCCTGGGCTAAGAAAAATCCCTGCTTTTCCATCCTGCGGAAAATAGGCAGGGATAGAAAAGAGAGTTTTGAAAATAGAATTTTTAGGAAAGATAGATATGAAGCGAGCTCTGCGAAGGCAGTGAGTAGGAGACGAATCCTCCCGAAGGGGGTTGCGCAAGACGAGCAAGCAGGAGGCAGAGCCCCCTAGTCATTAAAATAAAACTTAATCGGTATATTTATTTGATATAGAGAATTGTGGGTAGGAGAACCGAACTAAGTTTGTTTTTCTCCTCAAAGTTCTGCTAAATATTTAAATGAAATTTTTATCTTAAGCAAAATTTTTCATTACGCTGTTAAATATTTTTCTGATTCTTAAATTTTGAAACACTGCGCAGTGGTATCGAATCAAATGATCTTTTACGGAAAATGCTAAATTTGAATACTCAGATCGCATTTCTAAGGCATAAATTGGCAGAGACGGATGAAATTTTGTTTAACAAATATGGTTACATTGGTGGGTTTTATATGTAATGTAGACGAAAAAACTAATTTTAAGCAACTATAGAAACCTAAAAAATCTCTCTCTCTCTCTTTCACGGATAGAAAATGACGAACAAAAGAAAGTATTAAAATAAAACTTACCCGGTATATTAAGTTGATATAGAGAATGGCAAGTGTAAAAGAACCAAAATGTCATTTCTTTCTTTCAGCGTACTTAATTTTAATACGAAATTTCAGTCTTAGGGAAATTTTCATTTACTCTAGTAACTATTCCTCTCCTTCTTTAGTTTGAAAAACAATCAGCAAACACAGGAGAATATAGCTATGATACTTACACCCCCCCCCCCGAAATTGATAATTTCGTAAAAATTCAAACTGTAATTTTTTACACGGCTCCCAATCAAACATTTTAAATTAGTAAAATTTGTGCCGCGCTTAATGAGGACTATAAAATTTACCCAGTACCTTTTGATGAAAAATTGACTGGGATATCGATAACTTAATTCTTGAATAATTCCTTTAGCTGAAATGCAAGGGTGAACATTTAAATTCCTCTGAAAGTAAATATGGAAGATATCTACAAATCTATTTAAAACATGAAAACTGCCAATTGAAATTCGCTATCATTGCATTTTGAACAACATTTTGGTCTGTAGGACCTATGGGAATATAAATGAATAATATCACCCAATTAGTTTTGGATTGAACCTGGGTTGAAAAAATGAAATACATTGAGCCCTATGGGACCTAATTTTTCAAACATTTTTTAAGCGGATTTAAAATTCACAAATTGCTTCGAAAATTTTAGGTAATAGTCAAATTGTTCCATAAAATATATAAAAAAAAAGTCAGCTAAATATATTCAGTAGTTTTTTAAATAAAAATTAAAATAATAATTACACATCTTATATGAAACGATCAAGTGACCATGATATGAAACGATCACATGACCCACTTCAAAATGAGATATGGCATCCATCTTGTTTCAAATTCGTGATTTTTTAAAGTTCTTTTTAATTCATATTGAGTGTTGTATCCGTCCTAAAACTACTTTATTTTTGCTTAAATTCTGCGCATCTACATACTAAAACAACACAATGACAATATATTTGAGTTTAAATTCTCATTCAAATTTGATTATTTCTACAACTCAGCCTATTTTTCACCTATGTAAAATGTAAACAGCAAAATATGTAGAATGAGTTGTATTAGAATTACTGTATTTCTTTAACACAAAATAATTCAGTCCATGGAGTCTGCATGGCTGATATGAATGAAATATTAATTGATTTTATAAACAGAAGGACGGTTTTTTTCGATGAAGTTTTAAGCATAAAGTTTATGAATTGTAGCTCCATGGTCTTAATTTTTAAATAAAATAAATTATTATAGTATTGTGATGAATGAAATGGAGAAAGTTATGAATGAAATCCTGCTTTTATAGAGAGATCCAGGCGTGCTATTTGTTCTATGACGTCATTTTAATTTATTTCAGTTGTTTTCGATGAAGTTTTCAAATATAATAAATTATCGTAGTACGAGTATTATGATAGTTTTAAAAATATTACCGTGGAATGTATTGCATTTTAGAGATATTTAAACCAGGCAATTTATATTTCAATGCCGTCATTTGAATGAAGTTCATTTTTTTCTATGAAGGTTTAAGTTTTCAAATATAATAAATCAATGTAGTATTGTGATAAGTTTTAAAATATTACCGAGGAATGTATTGCATTTTCGACTTTTTTAAATAAAATTGCATTGAAGTTGGAAAGTGTTTCATAATCAATGCTTTAAGCATGATTGATCTTTCTTGTTTTTTTATTCTCGTTATCACTTTCTGTTTTCCAAATCGGTTTAACATTGCTACTTATTGATAAAAATCCATCTTCATAAAATTCTTAAGGAAAAACTATATATTTTATGTCAGTAATGATTTTCGTGAAATCCTCGAATAAACATACGAAAATAATTCGGAACACAATGGCCGCTCTTTTTGAATTTAAAGGTTCTCTATCTAGGCAGCTGATGGTATAGAAAAATGCATCAACTATTTTCATGGTCTGATTTTTGTTGCGCAACAGAAACGCTAGCTTTCATTTTCGAATTACATTGGATATCAGTAAAACGAGAGGATTTTGTTCAACCAGATTATCGTTTTGATATGGTCTATAAAATGTCAAGTACAGTTAGTCACAATGCTGGAACAAATCATGTTGTTACTGCCAAAGAGATTTTCTGAATAACCATATTGAACATATATTCTTCAGATTTCTTTCTTTTATTATGTGATATAAACACAATAATGAATACTATATTTTCTAAGATACTCATTACTTTGGCACTTTGTTTTGGAATGTTACATTCTAGTGATAGCAGTTTCCAACCATCTGAAGACCTAAGAAGGTTTTTAGCGACCTTTGAGACATATGAAAAGACCAGAAATGATATTGTCTTTCTTCTGGATGAATCTGGAAGCATTGGAGTTGGTAGATTTGATCATGTGAAGGAGTTTACTAAATTAAGTGCAAGGCGATTAACTGTGTTTCCAGATATGAGTAGAATTGCTGTTGTTGCGTTTTCCTCAGGCACTAATACTCATGTCGATTCAATAAAGTATCCTATTGATAGTAATATGTGTACTTTGCTTCAAAAAATCGACAATATTGATTATGGAGGAGGAGGAACAGAAACCGACAGAGCAATGCTTGTAGCTAAAAGTATTCTCGCCTTAGGTCGATGGAATTCTAACAAGTAATAAATTTTATATATTGATACCTTCTCTTGATTAATGATAATAATGTTTATAATTTTAAGCGAAATCTATTGTATTGTGTTCGCGTAATTGTGGCATTCAAAACACAATATTTGTATTTATATTTTATATTAATTACGTATGACGAATAAGCAAAGTTTTGCCAATTTATTTTACTATACAGAGTGTTTCAAAACATTGCAAGACTAAATCCATGGTTCTAATTTAAGAAATGCTTTAATTAAGGTAGGCAAAGCAAATTTTGATCATGTGACATCTTTCATCTTTGAGTAAAAAGCACGAAATGTTACTCTCTATACGGGCTCCTTAGAAAAATAATCAGTTATCAAAATATTTCCACAGCCAAAATCGTCACACAAAAACGGTTCCATTGTCATGCGATCAAAATTACTCGATATATCACTAATTCAATTTTTCTACGAATAATTGAAGATCGTATAAAACTTTTGCTAAGGATAGATATCCATGTAAGTTTACAAATAAAATTTTTTATCAATCGAAATTCATTTTTGTACGACCCTTGAAATCTATGTTTTCATCGCTTCCTTTGATTGGATCAAAGTGGTTTAAGTATTACAACTTTGATATTTGTATGCCCAATTTTGAATATTAGCGCGTCGTTTAAATCTTGAACTGAATAAGGAACAATTTGCTAATTTGAACTTTCTTTGTAGAGCCCGCGTATAAAAAGCTAAATTTTGTACGTTTCTACTAAAACGTGTCACGCGAACATAACTCTTGTAGTCTGAAAGTCTGTATTATTTGAAATTTTTCTAGCATTAGAATTATGGGTCTGCGGTCAGTTGTTGAAGAGATATTTTGTCGTGCAATCTTTTTGAAACACCTTATAACAGGGTGATTATTAAGTTATAAATCTGGAATATATCTAGTGGGAAATTTCACAAATATGCGTTTAACAACGATGTTCTAATTCACACCTGTGCTACACAATGGTGCATATTTTTACTCTGCACTAGCAGCATACCCGTTCTTTGTACGGAGTATATGATATAAAGAAACTTATAATTCAGAATCATATGCAAATTATGTTAAAATATTAAATTTATTGCTCCTAAAGAGAAGTTTATGAATATCTGTTCTCATCACGCAAAATTATCTTCACGGGCAGATCTGAAGAATGAAACATCCTGGCCGCTTTCGAAAGCAAATATACAAAAAATATGAAATTGAATCAATATATTCAAAATAACAGTGCTAAAATTATATGGGACCCGTAGTATTTATATACTCGAATATTAGATGATATAACCTGTATTAGTAGATTACATGTATAAATTGAAAATATCAATAAACCCGTAATTGATTCCTATATATGCCAGAATGAAAGCACTAAAATTATATGGGAATATATATATATATATATATATATATATATATATATATATATATATATATATCCCCGTACTACTTATATTGTCGCAGATTAGAAAATATGCCTGTATGTTAGTAGAAGATTACCCTTATTACAATATGAGTCTAAAAAATCTTTGCCGAAATAAAACAGATGACATAATAATTTGAAAATTTCAATTATCCCCGTAATCTTTATACCAGAAGGACGCAATTGATTCCAATATATGCCAATATATATCGAAATATATGCCTATATACCTATACTACTTATATTCTCGTAGATTAGAAGATAACCCGTGCATTTATAGAAGATTATTCGCACAACGTACAATATGTGAGTTTCAACAATTTTTGTCATAATAAAACAATGGCATAGAATTAATATGAAAATATCAATAATCCCTGAATCAACAGTCCACGAAAATACCAATAATAATAATGTTTAAACCCGAAAACCGTAATTGATATTATCCAGTCAACAATGCAATGTCAATGAAATTTAATTTATATACATACCTTTGTTATTCAAGTCGGAAAAGATTTAATAAAAATCGTATGCCGCATAAACACATTGGATTTACATCCGTTGCTAAACGACATGACATCAATTGTTTCAAATGAATTGATGGGAATCTTATCGTTTGAATAATTCTATCTCCATGGAAGGTTTGTCGACATTTTCGTCAATTTAGCGACAATTTAAAACATCGCAAAATTTATCACTAAATGGGACTATAGAACTGACAGTCCCATTTTGTGACACATTAACGAATAATCATCACAATACTATGCCCTAACAAAACACAATTAATTGCATTTATTAAGTGCAATTAAATTTTATTATATTTTTATGGATTTGCAAACATTTTATCAATTTGGTGACATTTTAAAAATTCGCTAAATGTGTTACTAAGTAAGATGGATGGACTGGTCGACAAATGCTACCTAAACATCATTTCAAAAATCATCATTTAAAATTTCTCATCATTTTAAGTTTCTAAACATCATTTTAAATTTCTCTTCTAAGAAAACAAATTTAATTTAATTTATTTGCGTCGTTTTTATCAATTTGTCGACATTTCCGTCAATTTGGCAACGTTTAAGAAAAGTTTCCAAGTTCCTCGAAATTCATAGCTCTGAATTTGCAGATCTGAATAATAAAACATCCGATCCCGTTTGCATATACTAAATGAAAACACTAAAATTGCATTAGAAAATATACCCGTTCTACTCTTTTTCTGTTTCAACAATCGGCCAAATAAATTTATTGGCTAAACACAATATATGAGTTTATTAGTTAAACACAATATATATGCTTGAAAACTCTTTGCCAAAATAAAGGAAAGTGATGTACACAGTCCGTAATTAATATAATTAAAAAAAAATCAAGCCGTTCATTCACAAAATATATTTTTACATCTATTTATTTATTATTCAAATAGAAAAAATAATAACAAATATTAACAAACACATATAATTTAATTGCGTTGCTGAGCAACATAATATAAGAAAGAATCTTCCTCATAAACTGCGGAATTAAATAACCATTTTGATCTCTTCTCCATAAAATGCAAAAACAATAACCATTTTGATTTCTTTATACTTTTCATTGTTTAGTAAATGCTTGTATAGCATAAACCATGGAGTTAGATTTTCCATTTAAATTCATGTTTCACACAATTCATGCTTTCAGATAGTGACTAATTAATGCAAAAATTCTGCACTAAGCACAGAAATGAAGTTTTAATTCACGTTGACGTTTTAAACAAACGATTTTCATCCTTTCCGTTTGGATAAACCACGGAGTTAGAGAGTTGAACTCCTAGGATAAAGTTCCGTTTTTCATTAATATCTCGACAATCCCTGGTATTAGAAACTCGAAACTTGAGCAAAATTTATGAGAGGCTATTTCAAGGCTACTCACAAAATTTCATTAAATTCGATTCAGCCGTTCTCTCGTGATGATGAGACAAACGAAATATTCGTTTTTCACTAATATCTCGAGAACCACTGGATGTGGAAACTCCAAACATGGACTAAATTTTAAGTGGGACTATTTCTAGGCTACCCACAAAATTTCATCAAATTCGGTTCAGCCGTTCTCTCGTGATGACGGGACAAACAGACAGACAGACAGACAGATTTTATATTTTATTTATATAGACTAGCAGCATACCCGTTCTTCGTACGGAGTATAAAATATAAAGAAACTTATAAATCGCAATCATGTGGAAATTCTGTTAAAATATTAAATTTATTGCTCCTAAAGAGAAGTTTAAGAATATCTGTTCTCACTATGCAAAATTATCTTCACGATCAGATCTGAAGAATAAAACATCCTGCCCCCTTTTGTAAGCAAATTTACAAAAAAAAAAAAAGGAATTGAATCAATATATGCAACCCCCTACTACTTACATTGTCGCGGATTAGAAAATATGCCAGTGTGTTAGTAGAAGATTATCCGTATTACAATATCAGTCTCAAAAATATCTGCCAAAATAAAAGAGATGACGTAATAAATTGAAAATATCAATAATCCCCGTAATCTTTGTACCAGAAGGTCGTAATTGATTCCAATATATGCCAATATATATCAAAACATATGCCAATATAACTGTACTACTTATATTCTCGTAGATTAAAAGATATACCCATGTATTTGTAGAAGATTACTCGTACAACGTACAATATATGAGTTTAAGCAATTTTTGTCATAATAAAACAATGGCATAATAACTTGAAAATATCAATAATTCCTGAATCAATAATTCCCGAAAATATCAATAATAATAATGTTTAAACCTGAAGACCGTAATTGATATCATCCAGTCAAAAATAATATCAGAAAAATCAAATCGTTCTTTTCTAAAATATATTTTTATATCCCTTTATTTATTATTCAAATCGAAAAAATAATTATTAAAATTAACAGACTGATTTAATTTAATTGCGTTTCTGAGTAACATGATATAAGATAGAATCTTCCTCATAAATTGCGAAATTAAATAACCATGTTGATTTCTTTATACTTTTCATTGTTCAGTAAAAGCTTGTTTCCCATTTAAATCATGTTTCAAACAATTCATGTGTTCAGAAAGTGACTAATTCGCGCAAAAAATCTCCCATCAAACTCAGAGATTAAATTTTAATTCACTTTCAAGCGGTTTTTAAGCTTTTCGTTTGGATAAACCACGGAGTTAGAGAGTAGAACTCCTAGGAAAAAGTTTCGTTTTTCATTAATATCTGGACAACCCCTAGTCTTAGATACTCGAAACTTAGGCCAACTTTATGGGAGGCTATTTCAAGGCTATCCACAAAATTTCATCAAATTCGGTTCAGCCGTTCTCTTGTGATGGTGAGACAAACGACAATTTCGTTTTTTACTAATATCTCGAGAACCACTGATCGTAGAAACTCCAAACATGGACTAAATTTTAAGTGGGACTATTTCCTGGCTACCCACAAAATTTCATCAATTTTGGTTCAGTCGTTCTCCCGTGATGACGGGACAAACAGACAAACAGACAGACAGACAGACAGATTTTCAATTTTATATATATAGATAAACACTATTTCAATACCTAAAGAGAATTTTGAATGAAAAAATGGGCGTGGCCAAATAAACCATTGATGCACGTTGGTCCGGACAATTAAATCTTGTCCGTTTTCTGATAATTGAATACAGTTAATTTTCAATTTGTTTAATTTCTAATAGGATTGTATATGGGCCTTCAAATATTCAAAATTCATTTAAATTGCTATATGCTTCTTTGCTCAGACGGATGTCTGCCACGTCCAAAAGTGACAACAAGGAGTAATAAAAGCTATTTCAAAAAATTGGACGAAATGTTGATAAAGGAAACGGGACCCTGAAAATTTCAACCCCCAACTTTTGCCTGCTTTGTGTACAGTAAAAAATGACCCTGGCTATATAGACCATCAAATAACAGCACAAAATAAAAATTATGATCGGAAAATAAATATGGTAGATAAAATTGGTACTTTAAAAGCCAATTTTATGATTTGAAGCTAATTACTACGTTCACTAGTAAATTAAAAATGAGTTATTATAACGTGTGGCATTTTAAGACCCATTTTGAGATTGATTTATTGTTTGTTTTTCTGGGTGAAATTAGGAATACCTGGTTCGCGACTATGTTTAAGACTATGCACGGCAGAAAAATATTTTCAAAAAATTTCTTAATACTCTGGATCATTTATTACCCATTTTTGTTTCGCCCTGAGACAAAGACAAAATGATATATTAACATGATAATATAACAAAAACATATCTGACACTAGCAGCATACCCGTTCTTCGTACGGAATATATAATATAAAGAAACTTATAATTCGCAATCATGTGCAAATTCTGGTAAAATATTAAATTTATTGCTCTTAAAGAGAAGTTTAAGAATATCTGTTCTCACTATGCAAAATTATCTTCATGGGCAGATCTGAAGAATAAAACATCCTGACCCGTTTTGTAAGCAAATTTACAAAAAAAAAAGGAATTGAATCAATATATGCAACCCCGTACTACTTATATTGTCGCAGATTAGAAAATATGCCAGTGTACTAGTAGAAGATTACCCGTATTACAATATGAGTCTAAAAAATATTTGCCAAAATAAAAGAGATGCCAAAATATATCAAAAATATTTGCCAAAATAAAAGAGAAATAAATTGGAAATATCAATAATCCCCGTAATCTTTATACCAGAAGGCGTAATTGATTCCAATATATGCCAATATATAACAAAATATATGCCAATATACCTGTACTACTTATATTCTCGTAGATTAGAAGATATAATGCATTTGTAGAAGATTACTCGTACAAAGTACTATATATGAGTTTCAACAATTTTCGTCATAATAAAACAATGGCATAATAACTTGAAAATATCAATAATCCCTGAATCAACAGTCCCCGAAAATATCAATTATAAGAATGTTTAAACCTGGACCGTAATTGATATTATCCAGTCAAAAATGCAATGTCAATGGCATTTATTTTATATACATATCTTTATTATTCAAATCGGAAAAGATTTAATATAAAATCGTATGCGGCATAACACATTGGATCCGTTGCTAAGCGACATGATATCATTTGCTTCAAATAAATTGATGGAAATCATATCGTCTGAATAATGCGATCTCCATGGAAGGTTTGGCGACATTTTAGCCAATTTAGCGATAACTTAAAAAATCGCCAAATTTATCGCCAAGTGGGACTGTAGAACAGATAGACCCATTTTGCGACAAATTGACGAAACATCATCACAATACTATCCCCTAACAAAATACAATTATTTTCATTTATTAAGCGCGATTTTATCAATTCCAGGATATTTTTATGGACTCACACATACTTTTATCAATTTCGTGATATTAAAAAAATTCGTTAAATGTGTTACTGAGTAGGATGGATGGATTGATCGACAAATGCTACCGAAACATCATTTCAGTACTCTATTCTAAAAAGCAAATCATTGATTTGCGCCAATTTTATAAATTTGGAAACATTTCCGCTAATTTGGTAAAGTTTAAGAGAAGTTACCGAGTTATTTAGAGATATTCCGCTAAATTCGTAGCTCTGAATTTGCAGATCTGAAGAATAAAATATCCTGATCCTGTTTGTATATACTAAATGAAAACACTAAAATTGTATTATAAGATACATCCGTTCTAATCTTTTTCTGCTTCAACAATCGGCTAATTGAATTTATTGGGTAAACACAATATATGAGTTTATTAGCTAAACACAATATATGAGCTGGAAACCACTTTGCTAAAATAAATGAAAGTGATGTACGCAGTCGGCAATTTATATAATTAAAAGAACAATCAAACCGTTCATTTAAAAATATATTTTTACATCCATTTATTTATTATTCAAATAGAAAAAATAATAATAAATATTAACAACACATTTAATTTCTTTCCGTTGCCGAGCAACATGATATAAGATAGAATCTTCCTCATAAAATGCAAAATTTAATAGCCATTTTTATTTCTTTATACTTTTCATTTTTCAGTAAAAGCTTGTATAATATAAACCAAGGAAATATATTTCCCATTTAAATCATGTTTCAAACAATTGATGTTTTCCGAAAGTGACTAATTAGTGCAAGAAATCTCCCCCCAAACTCTGAGATACAGTTTTAATTCACTTTCAAACGATTTTCAAGCTTTTCGTTTGGATAAACCACGGAGTTAGAGAGGAGAACTCCTGAGAAAAAGTTTCGTTTTTCATTAATATCTCAACAACCCCTAGTTTTAGATACTCGAAACTCGGGCTAAATTTATGGGGGGCTATTTAAAGGCTATCCACAAAATTTCATCAAATTCGATTCAGCCGTTCTCCCGTGATGATGAGACAAACGAAAATATAGTTTTTTACTAATATCTCGAGAACCACTGATTGTAGAAACTCCATATATGGACTAAATTTTAAGTGGGACTATTTCCAGGCTACCCACAAAATTTCATCAAATTCGGTTCAGCCGTTCTCCCGTGATGATGGGACAAACAGACAGACAGATTTTCATTTTTATTTATATAGACTAGCAGCATACCCGTCCTTCGTACGGAGTATATAATATAAAAAAACTTATAATTCGCAATCATGTGCAAATTCTGATAAAATATTAAATTTATTGCTCATAAAGAGAAGTTTAAGAATATCTGTTCTCACTATGCAAAATTATCTTCACGGGCAAATCTGAAGAATAAAATATCCTGGCCCCTTTTGTAAACAAATTCACACACAAAAAAAAGAATTGAATCAATATATGCAACCACGTACTACTTATATTGTCGCAAATTAGAAAATATGCCAGTGTGTTAGTAGAAGCTTAAACATATTGTAATATGAGTCTTAAAAATATTTACCAAAATAAAATAGATGACGTAATAAATTGAAAGTATCAAAAATCCCCGTAATCTTAATACCAGAAGGTCGTAATTGATTCCAATATATGCCAATATATATAAAAATTTTGCCAATATACCTGTACTACTTATATTGTCGTAGATTAGAAGATATACCCGTGCATTTGTAGAAGATTACCTGTACAACGTACTATATATGAGTTTCAACAATTTTCGTCATAATGAAACAATGGCATAATAATTTGAAAATATCAATAATTCCTGAATCAACTGTCCCCGAAATATCAATAATAATGATGTTGAAACCTGAAGACCGTAATTGATATTATCTAGTCAAAAATGCAATGTCAATGAAATTTATTTTATATACATATTTTTATTAGGTTTAATAAAAATCGTATGACACATAACACATTGGATCCGTTGCTAAGCGACATGATATCATCTGCTTCAAATAAATGGATGGAAATCATGTCGTCTGAATAATGTGATCTCCATGGAAGGTTTGGCGACATTTTCGTCTCCATGATATTTTTATGGATTTACAAATATTTTTTATCAATTTAGTGATATTAAAAAAATTAGTTAAATGCGTTACTAAGTAGGATGGATGGACTGACCGACAAATGCTACAGAAACATCATTTCAGTACTCTATTCTAAAAAAACAAATTTAATTTCATTGATTTGGGTCATTTTTATTAATTTGGAGATATTTCCTCTAATTTGGTAAAGTTTAAGAAAAGTTACCAAGTTATTTAGAGATATTCCGCTAAATTCGTAGCTCTAAATTTGCAGATCTGAAGAATAAAATATCCATATCCCGTCTGTATATATACTAAATGAAAACACTAAAATTGTATTAGAAGATACATACTACCGTTCTACTCTTTTTCTGCTTCAACAATCAGCTAAATGAATTTATTGGGTAAACACAATATATGAGTTTATTAGCTAAACACAATATATGAGCTTTGAAACCTCTTTGCTAAAATAAATAAAAGTAATGTACGCAGTCCGCAATATATATAATTAAAAGAACAATTAAACGGTTCATTTATAAAATATATTTTTACATCCATTTATTTATTATACAAATAGAAAAAATAATAATAATCATTAACAAACACATTTAATTCCATTCCTTTGCCGAGCAACATGATATAAGATAGAATCTTCCTCATAAAATGCGAAATTAAAAAACCATTTTAATTTCTTTATACTTCTAATCGTTGAGTAAAAGCTTGTGAAATACATGGAGGTTAATACATGTAAAAACATGGAGGTAGATTTTTCCATTTAAATTCATGTTTCAAACAATTCATGCTTTCAGATAGTGACTATTTAATGCAAAAATCCTGCATCAAACTCAAAAATAAAGTTTTAATTCCTTTTGACGCTTTAAACAAACGATTTTTATCCTTTCCGTTTGGATAAACCACGGAGTTGGAGAGTAGAACTCCTATAAAAAAAGTTCCGTTTTTCATTAATATCTCGACAACCCCTGGTCTTAGAAACTCGAAACTTGGGCAAAATTTATGGGGGGCTATTTCAAGGCAACCCACAAAATTTCATTAAATTCGGTTCAGCCGTTCTCTCGTGATGATGAGACAAACGAAAGTTTCGTTTTTTACTAATATCTCGAGAACCACTGGTCGTAGAAATTCCAACCATAGACTAAATTTTAAGTGGGGCTATTTCTAGGCTACCCACTAAATTTCATCAAATTCGGTTCAGCCGTTCTCCCGTGATGACGGGACAAACAGACAGACAGACAGACAGACAGACAGACAGATTTTCAATTTTATTTATATAGATAACTGCTTCTTTCGGGGAGTTTGCCCTACTAAATACAGTTAAATAATGTTAAGCCCCTTCCAGAGATCTACTTTGATTAAGATTTGAGGTCGATTAATTGTATCCCCATATATCAGTAAAATTGCTGTTGTTACTTTTTCCTCAAACGAACTAATAATCATGTTGACTGATAGTATGCTAAAGTAATATATATATGTACGACGTTGCTTCAAAAAGTGGATAATATTGCTTACACCAAAGAGGAAACGGAAACCGACAAAGCAATGTTTTTAGCTAAAAATTTCCGTGTCTCGATCGAATTCAAGCAAGTAAGGATTTATTGCACATTTATATTTTCTTGAGTATGAGCAATAACTTTGAAAGCTTTATCTGCAAATCATGATTATGTATTAATGCAATTCTAGTGCAGAAGCATTTTGTTATTACTTTCCCAACATGCATAGTATAATGTATATTGAAAGTATTGTAATGGAGTTGAAAATTCGAATTCAGGTTTTCAACGCCAGAGCACGTTTTAAATGTTCCTGAACTCAAATGGAACGTTTTTGAGGTGATATGTCTCAGTGTGTATGTGTGTTTTGTGCAAGTGTCTGCATATGTATGTGCACGTGAGTCTTTGGATACCATTTTCCACGAACGAATGGAACATTTCGAACGTAATTTGGAACGATTAGTAATCTTTGAAACCCTATTGATTTTGAATGCGATCGAATGTTCGTAAGACCCCCTCCCCCCCCCCCACCCAAGTTTTTTAAATAATTTTTGAAAGAATCATAAAAAAATTAGGACCTTCAATAATCTCAAAGAAATATACATATTTTAAGTTATTTTTCATTAGAAACCAAATGACATAAACTTTAGAATGCTAGAGTGAACCTTTCACGAGATATTGATCGATTTGGAGATAAATTTATTTAAAACAAATACATATTATGGAAAAAGTATTATTTTCAGACTCGTCCACTTTCCATATATGCAATATTATGCGACACAACTGTTAACATCATTCTTGTGGATCTAGTTTGTTCCATTCACGAAAGTAGATACATTCGTCAATAATTTTATATTTTTACCCTAAATAATTCGCCAATAGTCATTTATTTCACGGGAGTGAATTGCATTTTGATGAGGAATACATATTGCACTCGAGCATGTATATGCCAATTCTGGACTATTAAGTCTCCAAAAGCGCCAAGTTTCAATTTATGTGACGTTAATTCAATAGAAACGTGTATTCTTATTACTTTAGAAGTTTTTCATTTTTTCCTTTTGTGATATTTAAGTACACTATGCATATTAAGCAGGTCAGAGGTTTGCAAAATATAGTTATATTTAGACGTGAAGATTTTTATATTCTTAGATGAACTTGTGAAGCCCACAGGGGTACTATCATATAAATTACAGCACTATTTTGTTTTCGAGTTTCATATTTTTGTTTAATAGGAACATAATAATGTATTATACATATTTTTTTCAGAATAATTGTGCTGTTAACTGATGGTCAGAGCAATGACGGCCATAGTCCTGTTGCTATTTCTCAACGGCTGAAGCAGCAGGGAATAATTATTTTTGCTGTCGGTGTTGCCGATGTCAATGTGGATGAAATTAATGCTGTTGCATCGTCTCCTAAGCATATTTACATTCTTAGTAATTTCGATTATATCAAAACAGTCAACATCTACTTGGTTAATGGTACGTGGATCCAAAATACACACAATTATATCTTTTACAAATTTATGCTAATGGAATCCTATTTAATACTTTATAGTTCTTTATATTCTATAACTAAAAACAAAATTTTCGTAAAATGCAATGTTTAATCTGCATATACCCGAATAATAATGAACAGTCTCAAATATATAAAAATTACTATTTAGAATATTGGTTTAACAGTGGATCCAAAATACAAATGTGGTGCGTAGATCCAAAATACAAACAATTATATCATTTACAAATTTATGTTAATGGCATCCTATTTAATACTTTATAGTTCTTTGTATTCTATAACTAAAAACAAAAATTTTCGTAAAATGCCATGTTTAATCTGTATATGCCCGAATAATAATGAACAGTCTCAAATATATGAAAATTACTATTTAGAATATTGGTTTAACAGTGGATCCAAAATACAAACGTGGTACGTGGATTAAAAATACAAACGTGGTGCGTGGATCCAAAATACAAACAATTATATCATTTACAAATTTGTTAATGGAATCCTATTTAATACTTTATAGTTCTTTTTATTCTATAACTAAAAACAAAAATTTTCGTAAAATGCAATGTTTAATCTGTATAGGCCTGAAGAATAATGAACACTCTGAAATATACAAAAATTACTCTTTAGAATATTGGTTTAACAGTGGATCCAAAATACAAATGTGGTGCGTAGATCCAAAATACAAACAATTATATCATTTACAAATTTATGTTAATGGAATCCTATTTAATACTTTATAGTATAGTTCTTTGTATTCTATAACTAAAAACAAAAATTTTCGTAAAATGCAATGTTTAATCTGTATAGGCCTGAATAATAATGAACACTCTCAAATATACAAAAATTACTCTTTAGAATATTGGTTTAACAGTGGATTCAAAATACAAATGTGGTGCGTAGATCCAAAATACAAACAATTATATCATTTACAAATTTATGTTAATGGAATCCTATTTAATACTTTATAGTTCTTTGTATTCTATAACTAAAAACAAAAACTTTCGTAAAATGCAATGTTTAATCTGTATATGCCCGAATAATAATGAACAGTCTCAAATGTACAAAAATTACTATTTAGAATATTGATTTATCAGATTATGTTTGTAAATGATTTTTTCAAACGTGCTAACTATCTTTGTTTACTCCTTTAAGATACAAGAGAAACCTTTATGGATTTAGTCAAAGATGTCTCTCACTGCAATTCTCTTTGTACTAGTGGGGTTGATTGTTGCGATGACAATGCTGACTGTTATTGTGGCACTAGGAGTGGGAGATATGAGTGCGCTTGTCATGCGGGATATCATGGTATAGGACATAGAGGAGAATGCAATAGTAAGTGTTTTATATTTGAACTTAATTTTAGCATTTTGAGTATATAAAACTTAGTATGTAAAGGTGTGAAAACGGTAAACATGAATAAAATTATGCCACATCAACAGATGTTAACATTTTAAAGTAGAGGTCCATAACCTGGGACTTGCGAGCACCACAGTGTTCGCGTTCATTAATCTTGGTTATCTGAAGTCATAAAATAGTTTTTGCGAATATTTAAAACGTGTATTTTTGTTGGATAAAAAATTGTTTTTATATTAGTCTACAAAGGTTCTGATTTATTATTTTCTGAAAAAATATAATACTCCTGTGTGTTGGTACTCTTCGGAAGAATTCAATACAGAGTGCTGATGCTTTCTAAACGGAAACATAATACTGGTGCCTCAAAGAAGAATCTAACATAGTTTAGTTACTCCCTAGAAAAATTTGGAATGGTACTGGTGTTCTCTATAATATTTTAACGATGTGCTGTGTGCCGCCTAGGCGGTAAAGTGGATAGCGTCTTCGGCTGCTGTCTTGTGGGCTCGGGTTCGAATCCCGAATAAGACATGGATGTTTCTCAAGGATAAAGTCAGTCTTCCGCCTTCTGGGTTCTCGTCTAAACGTGAAGCTGCACCCCTCCGACCTTCGTCAATGATGCGTTCTTGTATTAAACTTTGTTCTCTCGTCTTGTGCCTTTTTTCGTTCATTCCTGCTTCCTGTTAAAGGCCCAGACCACACGACCAACCCAAGGGTTTAAGGTAGCAAATTGTGTGGCCGGTTTTCCTGCTTCCTGCTTCCTGTGTCACTGGTCCTGAATCGGCTCCGCCGAAATAGGAGGTCATCAGTAACAACAACAACAACAACGATGTGCTGTTGCTTTCAAAAGGAAATGAACATATTGCTGGAGCTCTGTAAAATTAATGTAGTACTGGTGTTCCCTAAAATTAACACAATACTGATGTTCTTCAAAAAATGAACATAGCGCTCGCTGGTGCTCTCTAGAAAAAAAATGTGACATAATGCTGGTGCTCTCTAGAAGAATGTAATGTAGTCTTGTGGTCGCTGATAGTAAAAGGAGCATTGTTTCAAAGTATGAATCATAACAGCATATACTGCTACATTCTTACGTCAGCTCGGTAAAACAATGAATTATCGAAATTCCAAAAGATGCCAATTATCTGATGCCAGCTGTAAATTATCGTGAGTCTAATGTATACATTTTTAATAATTGGTTTTATCGTATTCCATCGGTACATGCAATAACAATGTAAATTTATATTTTATAGAACTTTAAATATCAGTAGTTATGTTATTCTGAGTTCTTGATAGAAACTGTTAAAGACTTTATAAATGCTTTACTTGTATTTAGTTGATAAAGTAAAATTTATATTATCTGTTCTCTGAGCAAAAATATTTCTTGTCAACTGTTATATATTAATACCAGGAATTCATAACCTTTTGGAATTAGGAAGCCTTAATACTGTAACAAATTTTGTGATAGAGCATAAAAGTAGATAAATAAAATGTATATTTTTTCTTAGTGTAGAAAAAGGAGTGTAGTATGGATTTTCTACAGTAAGTAGATTGTAATTTCTCGAATTAAATTTCCCCCACTTAAATCACATTTGATTTAGTCTAAAGTTTGAAAACTATAGTCTAACGTTTGAAAACTATAGAGTTTTTCTTTTCTTTTTGCTAGTCAAAAGTTTGATGAAAAATTTCTTTTCATTTTATCTTAAACATTTTTAGAACTAAAATTTAACATAGTCATTTTAAATCTATCAATTTGAAGGGTTACTGGAAAAATATTGAATATTAATATTTATCGTTAATATTTAAACAGAATTAATATCTAAACAGAGATTGTCCAAAATTTTTATAATGAATATGTAAGGAGCCTTGCTGCCCTAGCCGGGAATCGAACCCTGGATCTCCGAACTGGACAGTCGACGCTCTACTGTTGAGCTACTGGGACGAAATTGCAAGCTCTTATCGTCGAAGTGGACTCTACATTCTCCACGTTCTAATGTCAGATTGGCGGGTAATTGATAATGTGACTGACCACCTCCTGCTATTTTTGCCTCAAGTTAGCCTCCTCTGACTACTATTTTTACCCAGCGTGGTCGTTATCCTCTCAATGTTGAAATCGGCGCTCAGTCTCCGGAGTCCACTTAATCCGTACCAGTCGTACTAGGGTCACTTTCAGACCCCCGATATCTTTGCACTAACCTACAGGATTGATTTATTTGTTCGGGCGCTATTGTAAGGAACCTTCCTATTTTCCAGTATCTGCTTTAAAATATTTTTTGTAAATTGTGCATATTTTGCTGTAAATTGTGCTAAGAATAAAAAATCTCAATCAGCTATAAGGTCAATTAATGCCAAAGTCGTAGCCAGAAATTTGTTTCCGAGGAAGTGTGTGTGTGTGTGGGAGGGGGGGGGGTCCAAATTTCTTATGATTAGAAGCGCCAGTCTCTTGAAAGAACCACACTTTTTCCTTTGCCCAATCCCCTTTCCAACAAATAGAAATTATTTCACTTATATACAAATTCAGGAAAATATATCAATTAAAGTATGTATATTATACATTTCATATTCTATGGATACAACAAATATATACATGTATCAATAATTACTTATTAATTACTATTATTTTAAATTTTATTTTAGGAAAAGTTAATTTTTATGAATTTATTTTTATTCGTCTGTCAATAGCATATATGTCGATGATGATATATCTTCATCTACAGTGAATGGATAAAAGTACTAAGCTCACTAAACGACTATATTCCGTGAAGTTTTAAATTTTTATTTCTTTTTAAAGCTGAAAATGATTCTGTTGACACAGAAAGTACGGCATATAACTTTCGTAATATCAAAGGAAGAAAATAAATTCATCTCAGGATCATTATGTCAGGAAGAAAATAAATTCTTGTTGCATACCTTCCAAGTATATTTGCTGCATATTTGCTTTTCTGATGAATTGGCTTCCATTTTAGTTTTTAATCAAGCTTATCTGCTTTTAAACTTTATCTCTCATTAAGTTTATTTGATAGATTTCTCATTTTGAGTTAGGTTGATGAGTTTCGGAGGGGGGTGTGGGGGAGGGGCAGGTCAGACCTTTATCGTCCACCTCTGCTCACGACCTTAATGAATGCCATTATTTTTCCTTTGATAATTGTATCTTATACTCCTTTTTTTCACGAACAAAATTTTAAAATTAAACCAGCCAAATCTTGTGAGCACAGGGCCAAGGATAACACAGAACGTTAAAATAATCTGCATTAGCGTTATTGACTTTCAAAATATCAAAAATAAAATTTGATTTGGTGTCAAAACTGTATATTATTTATGAAGATTTCATAACAAGCTGGCCATGCTATAAGACTTCAATAGAGATAATAAACTGTTTGCTTTACATTTTGTGTTCTGGTCTCCTGATATAACTTAATTGAAATGTTTTTTATTACTGCAGAGTGTCCAAGAGGTACTTACAATAGTGTAGCTCGAAACTCTGGCTGCACTGATTGCCCCGAACATGCAACGACTTTAAAAGAAGGTAGCACGAGTTTTAGTGACTGTAGATGTGACGATGGTTATGAAAAGAATGGTAACTTTTGTACAGGTAAAAATATAACTAATAGTTTGTATGTCTTAGTTTCTTTACAGCCTTTAATACTTTAGATCCAAATATTGTATTGATAGATTTGATATAGTAAATGAACTTTCATAACATTTAATCATTTTGTTTCCTTCTTTGAATTTATGAAAGGGAAGGACTCGAATCGTCAACCTCCTGATATCGAAACAAGCGCTGTACAAAATGAGCTATTAGGATTCAGGAGGAAACCTTACAAATTAATCCAATTACCTTAAAAGTGAATACACAGTTCTTTACTGTTTTAACAAATCGTTTAATTTAAATATATACATATTTAATTTAGTTACGTAATTACTTATGCATTAAAAATAAAATTATTATTTTAATTTGATACATATATATATATATATATATATATATATATATATATATAAACACGATCCGACAAACTGAAATCAGGTATAAATCATGAACTGGATTTTATTTCCAAGTGCCAGCTAATAAAGCTTTTACTTTCCCTGCAATACATGGTAATGCATAGGTAAGTATTGGAATCGTGTAGAAAATCGACGGATCTACACGTATTGGGACCACCAGCATACGAAAAAAATATTTTAGAGTGACGTCCGTGTGTTTGTTTGTGAAATTTATGTATCCACTCTAACTCAAAAACTAATGGACCAAATTTCAGAAAATTTTATAGATGAGTCCCTTTATAGTGTGACCCTGGTGCTGATTAGATTTTGGTACGATTCGAGATAAAAAAAAAAAACTCTGTCTTTTTTTTGCGAAATGGCCCGAAAAAATCTCATGCATTCACTCTAGCTAAAAAACTAATTGGCTAAATTTCACAAAATTTGGTAGAAGTCACTTGTGGGATCACCTGTTGGTGATTAGATGTTGGTATGATTTGGAAAGAAGAACCTACCATTTTTTACGAGATGGCCCTCAAAAATCGCCAAAATCTAAAATAAAAGACTTTATATGCTCAATAGTATCCATTAAATGATTCGGAAAAAAAAAAGAACCTGCTTTTTGCTTGTGAAATGGCCCGCAAATATCCCGTTATATCTTAAAATAAAAGACTACATATGCTCAAATGTATCAATTAAATTATCTTGTACGTAATTTTTGACGAGGAAAAGAATAAGACCAACCTCATTACTCTAGGACTAACTGTGTTCGAGATATTTTAGTTTTTTCGCATTGTTGTTAAGCCGACTTTGAAAAAATGTTCAACTACAAAATAAAAACAAAAATTGAATTAAAACGACAAATTCAGTGTTATTTTGTGCAATTAAATTCAATTTAACGAATTATTAAAGAAATAAAGAGAATGTGAATATGAGTCTGCAGGGAAAGTCATGTGCTGTCTACATTAGATTTTTTATTTGGCAGTTGATCAATATGTTTCATATGCAATTTTAATTGCACTTTGTTTAAAATCATTACTGAGATGTTTTCTATATTAATACAAATGCTTGTTGCATGTTATGTTATATATCGTTTTACGTCTTCTTGTTGTCTTAGAAATTTTGATCAGGAGCTCCGTATCCAATTCTAAATAGTCCTTTCTGTTCTGTTTCTTTTACTGAAGCACTGAACTAATATTTGAAATTTCGTATTTGTTGTTATCAAATGCAATACAAGGCTACCAAACGCAAGTTCGTTTAAGAAAAAATATGGAGTGAATTCTTTAATCTTTACTAAAACAAAGAGCTGTATAGATATATTGTAGATTAATATGCTCCAATTATAGCAAATGGAAGTTTCGAAGTAAATTTATATTGCATTAAAATAATGTAATCACATGTAAAGTACTTATTTGAAAATCTTATCATTTATCAGTTGCATGTGTAAGGATTATTGTGTCTGTTTAATCTCGTGAATTTTATTGGTAGACTAGCAGTATATCTGTTCTTCGTACTGAATATATAATACAGAAACTTAATATCTAATTATGTGCAAATTCCTATAGTATTCTAAATGACATTGTTAGTCTAAGTATTTTATTAAAATATTTAATTTTATTCTCCTAAAAAGAAGTATAGGAATTTCTGTTCTCGCTATACAAAATTATCTTCACAAACATATCTGAAGAATAAAACATCCTGGTCCTGTTTGTAAACAAATTTACAGAAAATATGAAATTTGATCAATGTATGTCAAAATAATAGAGATATGAAATTGGATCATCATGTTCCAAAATGAAAGCGCTAAAATGGCATTAGAAGATATACCTGTACCATATTTATTCTATTTCAACAATTGGCTAAACTTAATATATGAGTTTGGCGAAATAAAACAGATGAATTAAGAAATTAAAAATATTAATGAACCGCGTAACCTTTTAACTCGAAAGTCGTAATTGATATAATCCATGTCAAAAATGTAATTCCAATAAAATTTATTTTTATATGCATTTTTTAATTATTTAAATCGGAAAAGATTTAACAAAAACCATTTACTGTATAGACTTATTGGGTTTAATTCTCGTTGCTTAGCAACATGATATAATTTTTTTTTCTGCTTTTAAAGGCTATCAAAGTGAATGCACAATTGATGCAACTTAGGTTTATGTGAGGAAACAAATATCTATGACATGCGACATTGAAACAAAATGCTCCATTATTACTTTTTAGCTTAATATGCATAATTTCAATAATACCCAATGTAAATTTCTAAGTCAATTTATCAGTGACAAAAATTTTGCCATGCTATTGTTTTTTGGAAAATGTTTGCCGTGAAACATCTATTTCTCAGGATATACTATAAATAGAGCTTAGATTATGACTTCTATGGATTCAACATCAAATTCTAGAGGAGGTAGAGGTTACTAAGGATTTCAACTTCCAGTTCTTTTCCCATTTCCAACTCAATAATTTCCATTTTACTTGAAACATCTATTTCCCAAAATTGGCTATTGATAGACCTTAGATGATCGCTGATATGGATTCAGGATCAAATTCTAGCGTAGGTAGGGTGGTTCACTAAAAATTTTCACTACTCGTTTCTTTTACATTTCCGGTTAAAAAAATTTCCTTAAAACATCTATTTCCCAGGTTTGGGTTATAGATAGGACTATTCAGCAATAAATTTCAAAAGAGGCTAAAGGACTCACTAAGGATTTTCACTTCCGGTTCTGGAGACGTTAATTCTGTTTCAAAAATTTACATTGTCTTTGAAATATCTATTTCTCAGGATATGCTATAAATATAGCTTAGATGAGGACTGATAATGATTCAGCATCCAATTCTGGAGGAGAAAGGAGTAATTCAATAAGAATTTCCATTTCCTGTTCTTTTCTAGTTTCGATTCAAAAATTTTCTTGAAACATCTATATTTCAAGATTAGCTATAGATAGAGCTATAGAGCTTAGATGATGACTGATATGATTTTAGCAGGAAATTTCAGAGGAAGCGGGGAAGTTCACTAAATATTTCCACTTCTAGTTTTTAATAACTTTGTCTCAGGATTGGCTATAGATATAGCTTTGATGAAGAATAATATGGATTCAGCATCGAATTTCAGGGATGTGGGTGGGGTGTGCTCACTAAAGATATAAACTTCCGGTTCTGGAGATATCCACTTTCAGTTCCGGAGATATCAATTCCTGAGTCTAAAAAATCGTATGACTGCACGAAATAAGTAAAAATAAGTAAACTGAAGTATCCACACCATTTGCTATCATATGAACGATCCTTTAAAAATTTTTTGTATTGTATTTGAATAATGTAGTCATACGCGAAACCAATTATACATTATTATTTATCAGCTGTATATGTACTGGTAATTAATTGCTTTTAATGTCTTCTTTTATTGATAGCTGTAAAATGTGCATTGCTGACTGCTCCAGAGGGTGGAATTTTGATACCACCACATTGCAATAACACCTATGGAACTCAATGTGCTTTCAAATGCCGAGCTGGTTATTGCCCATTCTCATGCAAAGCAAAATATCTTCAACCAGTTAGTTCGCATGTGTCACTACCAACAAGAACTTGTCTTGAAACCAGAGAATGGAGCGGAGAGGAATTTTATTGTGAAAGTAAGAATGACATTTTCTTTGCTGATACTTTAAAATATCTCCATGAATTTTTTTCTCTTAAAGAAAATTTTTTTCTTTCCATAAATTCTTCTTTTTCTTTCCATAAATCCTTTTTCTTTCCATAAATTTGAATTCCGTCGGAATTCTATAATGATTAATGTTAATATCATTTTTTTTTGCTTATTTCAAAATGTGACATACAGTTTAACAGCAAATTCGATTTTTTTTCTATCTTTTATTTTGTTTTTCTGTGCTAATCGGCATCAAATGAAGTTTCCCGCAAATCTTGTATAAAATTAGAAGAACATGAATACCCATTAGTCTAAACTTCTATAGGTCGATTTCATATCCAAGTTTATTTTCATTACTTCTTTTCCATATTTTACTTTCTAATATTTTAGTTTAGAGATATCAATCACGAGAATGAAGAAAAAATGTCCATGTATGATTTTTGTGATGTTCTCAATTGGGAACACTGTTAATATAGGACTAAGCACACTACCCAAGCCTCAAAAATTGAATTTAGTGATTAATCGATTAGATAACAAACAGCATATTAAAAATTATTAAAGAAATTTATTTTCAAATTTAAACGCAGGTGTGAATTTAATTGGAAGTATATAAAATAAAATTAAGATTTTTTTTTGTAAAAAATTACACATTATTTAATTTTATATCTGTATCCCATGGTACAATGGAAAGCAGTTATTGCATTTACTCCATACTGTGCACATCTGTGATACTGTGCACATCTGAACCTGGATATGTTCTCGTGAGATAATGCCTGCCACTCTTCCTTTGTGATATATAACAGTGAACTTTTGGTCCTGGTCGAGGTCCATGCTTTCTTGCCGCAAATCGTTAAAGGGTGATCGCAACTGCAGATGAGTAAGTTGAATACTTTTTGTTTAGTTGCAAAGGCCATCCAGCGACGGCAGCCGTATTCGATGCGTTCGCCAATAAATTCCACCACCATTTCTTGCTACAAAGTTGGTGACGGTAGTTTCTCAACATTTTGTCTAATAGGTTTATTCCTCCCATACCAGAGTTAAATTCAAGAATTAAAGTGATTGTTGTATATCAACTTTTTCCTTTTTCCATATGAACAACTTTTAGCTAATTGGTTCTCATTAGAATTTCTCTCCTGTCTCAGCCTTGAATAGCGTATAGTCATAACTAGACGACTACAAGATAATTTTCAGATAAACTTTCCCAGCTGTAACTGTAACCCTATCATATATTTCTGATATAGAAACCGCAAGGACGGCATATTTCCCATGCCCTGATGAGAACGGGCTGTGAACATTTTGTGCGGTCTTATTTCTCCGAAATAAATGTAACTTGTGTGTAACCATCAGAGACTGCACTGAAACTTCGTACGAGATGGAGGCTCGATGTTAAGTCCGAAAAATGTATAAAGTTGTATAGAAAGTGCCACATAATAAGCCAGTTTTTATAGAGCTTGCCTGTTTCATTGCTAAAAGTCCACGATAATAACCATTATTATGGACTGCACATACACATATTATATATATATATATATATATATATATATATTATCTATTAATGTATTTTATTTTGTAGGCAAATTTTAAGATAGTGTATTATGAGTTACTACTTACATTCTACCATTGGATTTACAATTTTATATTTATATATATATAACAGTCATATAAATTCAATAATATATGATTTGGAAACATTTGAATAAAATTTAATAAGTTTTTCGAAGATACATGGTGTGAACTTATATTGCAAGTGAAAGTATTCTTTATAAATAAAATTTCTGGTGTATTTAAAAAAAAAAAAATGGAATTTATGTGTTATTATTATTATTATTATTATACAGAAGTGACTTGTCCAGCTCTTCAGTTTCCCTTCAGTGGCAAGCACAACTGCTCGAAAGGAGATTTCACTTACGGCACAACTTGCCACTTCTCTTGTGATAAGGGATTTGAGATCTCTGGATCGGAAACTCGGACGTGTCTGTTGGACAGCTCATGGACAGGCACAGAAGCACACTGCAAAAGTAAATTCTGTTTAATGTGAAATCATTGCTGTTTTCTTTATTAATATATCTGTAACAAAAATAACGGCACATAAGGTATTAGAAGACATTTGAGATACATATAGTCTCGGTTGAATTGAATTTCCAATTTTATGACGCCAAATATGTGTGGATATTTTTACATTATACAGGGTGAGTCAAAATTACGTAAGCTATTTCTGAATGTTTTTACAAAGAAACGGTTAGCGATAGGAAAATGCAACATGCAGTAATTGAAACAGGAACTTAAAGAGTTTCAACTTACGCATTCACAAGAATCGGTTTGTACCTATCACTAGTGTATTCTATTATTGCAGGAAAAGACAAGATGGCGAGTGGACCGGACGCGTGTTTATTGAGTTGTAGAGCTATACCACAATGTCTGTTATTACCATGCAGCGAACATTTAGAAAAATGTACGCAAAGGATCCTCCTGCTGCGAATTTTATTCGTATGTGGTACAACAAATTTCATGAGAATGGTCGCATCTGTAAAGGGAAGAGTCTAGGCCGACCGCCTGTGAGTGTGCGCATATTGAACTTTTATAAATAAAGTGTAAAAACTACTTTAGTTACTATTCCAAATAATGCAAGTTTCGTATATTTCACATTTTTCTCCCTACGGAACGCCACAAGCATACACATAGATGACAAGACAATATACAGGAAAATAAATAAAACTTCGTACAGCCCTTAATTGATAAAAGGTGTCAATCGGTTTGAGGAACCTCCCTCGTCCTACTTCCGTAGATATCCTAAAAAATATAGGTTATCTACGCCTACTTCCGAGAGGGGGTTTGGGCTGCTTTAGAAAATGGTTGATATTGGTACGGGTGTCAAGTCATGAAAGAGTACCAGGGCGGAGCGCTTATAATCTACGGTATTGTTCTTTTATATTATGTGCTTTATTTCACTGATCCATATGGAGTGTCAAGGTTTAGGTTTTTTTTTTCAAGTTTATTCAGTCTAAGACTCCTGATGTGACATTTTGATACACTTTTGAGTTTAGGCAGTTTGGGTGGTTGATGTTTTTTTATTAACTTAAATTTTTTTTTTCAATTTATATATATATATATATATACTAGCAGCATACCCGTTCTTCGTACGGAGTATATAATAAAAAGAAACTTGAAATTCATAATCATGCCCAAATTCTTATAGTATACTAAATGACATGTTTAATCAAAATATTCTGTTAAAATATTTAATATAATGCTCCTAAACAGAAGTTTAAGAATCTCTGTTCTCGCTATATAAAATTATCTTCATGGACATATCTGAAGAATGAAACATCTTGGACCCCTTATGTAAGCAAATATAAAAAAAATATGGAATTGAATCAATATATGCAAAATAAAAGCGTTAAAACTGTATGGGATCCGTACTAATTATATACGTGAATATTAGAAAATATAACCTGTATTAGTAGATTACATGTATAAATTGAAAATACCAATAAACCCGTAATCTTTAAATCTGAAGACAGTCATTTATTCCAATATATGTCAAAATTAAAGTGCTAAAATTATATGGGGAGATATACACGAACTACTTATAATGTCCGATTATTAGTAGAAGATTATCCGTTTTGCAATATGAGTCACAAATGTTTTTTGGTAAAATACAACAGACGACGTAATAAATTGAATATATAATTAATTCCTTTAATCTTCATACCAGAAGACTGTACTTGATTCAAATATATATGCCAATATATGTCAAAATATATGCCAATATACCTGTACTACTTATATTCTCGTAGGTTAGAAGATATACCCGTGCATTCCTAGAAGATTACTCGTACAACGTACAATATGCGTGTGTCAGCAATTTTTGCCGCAATAAAACAATGGCGTAATAACTTAAAAATATCAATAATCCCTGAATCAATAATTCCGGAAAATATCAATAATAATAATGTTTAAACCTGAAGAGTATAATTGATATTATCCAGTCCAAAATGAAATGGCAATGAAATTTATTTTATATACATATCTTCATTATTCAAATCGGAAAGGATTTAATAAAAATCGTCTGCCGCATAAACATATTGGATTTAAATCCGTTGCTAAGCGACATGATATCATTTGCTTCAAATAAATTGGTAGAAAAAATATCGTCTAAATAGTTATATTTCTATGGAACATTTGGCGACAGTTTCGTCAAATTAGCGACATTTTAAAAAATCGCCAAATTTATCGCCAAGTGGGACTGTAGAACTGAGAGTTCCACTTTGCGACAAATTGACGAAATATCATCACAATACTATCCCCTAACAAAAAACAATTAATATCATTTATGTAGCGCAATTTCATCAATTTCAAGATATTTTTATAGATTTAAAAACATTTTTATCAATTTGGTGACATTTTAAAAATTCGCTAAATGTATTACTAAGTAGGATGGTTGGTCTGACAGATAAATGCTAACCAAACATCATTTCAGTACTCTTTTCTAACAAAACAAAAAAAAAATTTCATTGATATGTAGAAGACCCAAGCCACACGACCAACCCGAAGGTTTATGGCAGCTGTTTGTGTGTCGTTTATATCAATTTGGCGACATTTCCGTCAATTTGGCAAAGTTTAAGAAAAGTTGTCAAATTAGCGATATCCCTCCAAATTCGTAGCTTTGAATTTGCAGATCTGAATGAAACATTCTTATCCCGTTTCAATATACTAAATGAAAACACTACAATTGTATTAGAAGATATACCCGCTCTACTCTTTTTCTGTTTCAACAATCGGCTATATGAATTTATTGGCTAAACACAATATATGAGTTTAGTAGCTAAATACGATATAAGCTTGAAAACTCTTTGCCAAAATAAATGAAATTGATGTACGCAGTCAGCAATTAATATAATTAAAAGAAAAATCAAACCGTCCATTCATTAGATATACTTTTATATCCATTTATCCATTTATTTATTATTTAAATCGAAAAAAAATAATAAAAACATTAACAAACACATTTAATTTAATCCGTTATTCGTACGGAGTGTATAATTTAAAGAAACTTATAGTTCGCAATCATGTGCAAATTCTGTTAAAATATTAAATTTATTGCTCCTAAAGAGAAGATTAAGAATATATGTTCTCACTATGCAAAATTATCTTCACGATCAGATCTGAAGAATAAAACATCCTGCCCCCTTTTGTAAGCAAATTTACAGAAGAAAAAATAGGAATTGAATGAATATATGCAACCCCGTACTAATTATATTGTCGCAGATCAGAAAATATGCCAATGTGTTAGTAGAAGATTACCCGTATTACAATATGCGTCTCAAAAATATTTGCCAAAATAAAAGAGATGATGTAATAAATTGAAAACATCAATAATATCCGTACTCTTTATACCAGAAGGTCGTAATTGATTCCAATATATGCCAATATATATAAAAACATATGTCAATATCCCTGTACTACTTATGTGCTCGTAGATTAAAAGATATACACGTGTATTTGTAGAAGATTCGCACAACATACAATATATGAGTTTAAACAATTTTTGTCATAATAAAATAATTGCATAATAACTTGAAAATATCAGTAATCCTTGAATCAATAATCCCCGAAAATATAAATAATAATAATTTTTAAACCTGAAGACCGTAATTGATATTATCCAGTCAAAAATGCTATAAGAAAAATCAAATCGTTCTTTTCTAAAATATATTTTTATATCCATTTATTTATTATTCAAATCGAAAAAATAATTATTGAAATTAATAGACAGATTTAATTTAATTGCGTTTCTGAGTAACATGATATAAGATAGAATCTTATAACATGTTAAATATGTCATGTCTTATAACATAAACTGCGAAATTAAATAACGATTTTGATTTCTCTATACTTCTCATTGTTCCGTAAAAGCTTGTTTTAAATAAACCATGAACCATGGAGATAGATTTCCCCTTTAAATCATGTTTCAAACAATTCATGTTTTCAGAAAGTGACTAATTAACGCAAACAATCTCCCATCAAACTCAGAGATTAAATTTTATTTCACTTTCACTCGATTTTCAAGCTTTTCGTTTGGATAAACCACGGAGTTAGGGAGTAGAACTCCTAGGAAAAAGTTCCGTTTTTCATTAATATCTCGACAACCCCAGGTCTTAGAAACTCGAAACTTGGACAAAATTTATGGGGGGATATTTTAAGGCTATTCACCAAATTTCATTAAATTCGGTTCAGCCGTTTTTCCGTGATGATGAGACAAACGAAAATTTCGTTTTTTACTAATATCTCGAGAACCACTGGTCGTAAAAACTCAAAACACGGATATAATTTTAAGTGGGGCTATTTCTGGGCTACCCACAAAATTTCATCAAATTCGGTTCAGCCGTTCTCCCGTGATGATGGGACAAACAGACAGACAGACAGACAGACAGACAGACAGACAGATTTTCATTTTTATTTATATAGACTAGCAGCATACCCGTTCTTCGTACGGAGTATATAATATAAAGAAACTTGAAATTCATAATCATGCCCAAATTCTTATAGTATACTAAATGACATGTTTAATCAAAATATTCTGTTAAAATATTTAATATAATGCTCCTAAAAAGAAGTTTAAGAATCTCTGTTCTCGCTATATAAAATTATCTTCATGGACATATCTGAAGAATGAAACATCTTGGACCCCTTATGTAAGCAAATATAAAAAAAATATGGAATTGAATCAATATATGCAAAATAAAAGCGTTAAAATTGTATGGGACCCGTACTAATTATATACGCGAATATTAGAAAATATAACCTGTATTAGTAGATTACATGTATAAATTGAAAATACCAATAAACCCGTAATCTTTAAATCTGAAGACAGTCATTTATTCCAATATATGTCAAAATTAAAGTGCTAAAATTATATGGGAAGATATACACGTACTACTTATAATGTCCGATTATTAGTAGAATATTACCCGTTTTGCAATATGAGTCTCAAATGTGTTTTGGTAAAATACAACAGACGACGTAATAAATTGAATATATAATTAATCCCCGTAATCTTCATACCAGAAGACTGTACTTGATTCCAATATATATGCCAATATATGTCAAAATATATGCCAATATACCTGTACTACTTATATTCTCGTAGGTTAGAAGATATACCCGTGCATTCCTAGAAGATTACTCGTACAACGTACAATATGCGTGTGTCAGCAATTTTTGCCGCAATAAAACAATGGCGTAATAACTTAAAAATATCAATAATCACTGAATCAATAATTCCGGAAAATATCAATAAGAATAATGTTTAAACCTGAAGAGTATAATTGATATTATCCAGTCCAAAATTAAATGGCAATGAAATTTATCTTATATACATATCTTCATTATTCAAATCGGAAAGGATTTAATAAAAATCGTCTGCCCCATAAACACATTGGATTTAAATCCGTTGCTAAGCGACATGATATCATTTGCTTCAAATAAATTGGTAGAAAAAATATCGTCTAAATAGTTATATTTCTATGGAACATTTGGCGACAGTTTCGTCAAATTAGCGACATTTTAAAAAATCGCCAAATTTATCGCCAAGTGGGACTGTAGAACTGACAGTTCCACTTTGCGACAAATTGACGAAATATCATCACAATACTATCCACTAACAAAAAACAATTAATATCATTTATGTAGCGCAATTTTATCAATTTCAAGATATTTTTATAGATTTGAAAACATTTTTATCAATTTGGTGACATTTTAAAAATTCGCTAAATGTATTACTAAGTAGGATGGTTGGTCTGACAGATAAATGCTAACCAAACATCATTTCAGTACTCTCTTCTAACAAAAAAAAAAAAAAAAATTCATTGATATGTAGAAGACCCAAGCCACACCACCAACCCGAAGGTTTATGGCAGCTGTTTGTGTGTCGTTTATATCAATTTGGCGACATTTCCGTCAATTTGGCAAAGTTTAAGAAAAGTTGTCAAATTAGCGATATCCCTCCAAATTCGTAGCTTTGAATTTTCAGATTTGAATGAAACATTCTTATCCCGTTTCAATATACTAAATGAAAACACTACAATTGTATTAGAAGATATACCCGCTCTACTCTTTTTCTGTTTCAACAATCGGCTATATGAATTTATTGGCTAAACACAATATATGAGTTTAGTAGCTAAATACGATATAAGCTTGAAAACTCTTTGCCAAAATAAATGAAATTGATGTAAGCAGTCAGCAATTAATATAATTAAAAGAAAAATCAAACCGTCCATTCATAAGATATACTTTTATACCCATTTATCCATTTATTTATTATTTAAATCGAAAAAAAATAATAAACACATTAACAAACACATTTAATTTAATTGCGATGCCGAGCAACATGATATATCCTCCTAAAATGTTAAAATTTATTAACCACTAACAGCACACCCGTTATTCGTACGGAGTGTATAATTTAAAGAAACTTATAGTTCGCAATCATGTGCAAATTCTGTTAAAATATTAAATTTATTGCTCCTAAAGAGAAGTTTAAGAATATATGTTCTCACTATGCAAAATTATCTTCACGATCAGATCTGAAGAATAAAACATCCTGCCCCCTTTTGTAAGCAAATTTACAGAAGAAAAAATAGGAATTGAATGAATATATGCAACCCCGTACTAATTATATTGTCGCAGATCAGAAAATATGCCAATGTGTCAGTAGAAGATTACCCGTATTACAATATGCGTCTCAAAAATATTTGCCAAAATAAAAGAGATGACGTAATAAATTGAAAACATCAATAATATCCGTACTCTTTATACCAGAAGGTCGTAATTGATTCCAATATATGCCAATATATATCAAAACATATGTCAATATACCTGTACTACTTATATTCTCGTAGATTAAAAGATATACACGTGTATTTGTAGAAGATTCGTACAACATACAATATATGAGTTTAAACAATTTTTGTCATAATAAAATAATTGCATAATAACTTGAAAATATCAATAATCCTTGAATCAATAATCACCGAAAATATAAATAATAATAATTTTTAAACCTGAAGACCGTAATTGATATTATCCAGTCAAAATGCTATAAGAAAAATCAAATCGTTCTTTTCTAAAATATATTTTTATATCCATTTATTTATTATTCAAATCGAAAAAATAATTATTAAAGTTAACAGACAGATTTAATTTAATTGCGTTTCTGAGTAACATGATATAAGATAGAATCTTATAACATGTTAAATATGTCATGTCTTATAACGTAAACTGCGAAATTAAATAACGATTTTGATTTCTCTATACTTCTCATTGTTCCGTAAAAGCTTGTTTTAAATAAACCATGAACCATGGAGAGAGATTTCCCCTTTAAATCATGTTTCAAACAATTCATTTTTTCAGAAAGTGACTAATTAACGCAAAAAATCTCCCATCAAACTCAGAGATTAAATTTTAATTCACTTTCAAACGATTTTCAAGCTTTTCGTTTGGATAAACCATGGAGTTAGGGAGTAGAACTCCTAGGAAAAAATTTCCGTTTTTCATTAATATCTCGACAACCCCAGGTCTTAGACACTCGAAACTTGGACAAAATTTATGGGGGGATATTTTAAGGCTATTCACCAAATTTCATTAAATTCGGTTTAGCCGTTTTTCCGTGATGATGAGACAAACGAAAATTTCGTTTTTTACTAATATCTCGAGAACCAGTGGTCGTAGAAACTCAAAACACGGATATAATTTTAAGTGGGGCTATTTCTGGGCTACCCACAAAATTTCATCAAATTCGGTTCAGCCGTTCTCCCGTGATGGTGTGACAAACAGACAGACAGACAGACAGACAGACAGACAGACAGATTTTCATTTTTATTTATATAGATATACTAGCAGCATACCCGTTCTTCGTACGGAGTATATAATATAAAGAAACTTGAAAATCATTATCATGCGCAAATTCTTATAGTATACTAAATGACATGTTTAATCAAAATATTCTGTTAAAATATTTAATATAATGCTCCTAAAAAGAAGTTTAAGAATCTCTGTTCTCGCTATATAAAATTATCTTCATGGACATATCTGAAGAATAAAACATCTTGGACCCCTTATGTAAGCAAATATAAAAAAAAAAATATGGAATTGAATCAATATATGCAAAATAAAAGCGTTAAAATTGTATGGGACCCGTACTAATTATATACGCGAATATTAGAAAATATAACCTGTATTAGTAGATTACATGAATAAATTGAAAATACCAATAAACCCGTAATCTTTAAATCTGAAGACAGTCATTTATTCCAATATATGTCAAAATTAAAGTGCTAAAATTATATGGGGAGATATACACGTACTACTTATAATGTCCGATTATTAGTAGAAGATTACCCGTTTTGCAATATGAGTCACAAATGTTTTTTGGTAAAATACAACAGACGACGTAATAAATTGAATATATAATTAATCCCCTTAATCTTCATACCAGAAGACAGTACTTGATTCCAATATATATGCCAATATATGTCAAAATATATGCCAATATACCTGTACTACTTATATTCTCGTAGGTTAGAAGATATACCCGTGCATTCCTGGAAGATTACTCGTACAACGTACAATATGCGTGTGTCAGCAATTTTTGCCGCAATAAAACAATGGCGTAATAACTTAAAAATATCAATAATCACTGAATCAATAATTCCGGAAAATATCAATAATAATAATGTTTAAACCTGAAGAGTATAATTGATATTATCCAGTCCAAAATGAAATGGCAATGAAATTTATTTTATATACATATCTTCATTATTCAAATCGGAAAGGATTTAATAAAAATCGTCTGCCGCATAAACACATTGGATTTAAATCCGTTGCTAAGCGACATGATATCATTTGCTTCAAATAAATTGGTAGAAAAAATATCGTCTAAATAGTTATATTTCTATGGAATATTTGGCGACAGTTTCGTCAAATTAGCGACATTTTAAAAAATCGCCAAATTTATCGACAAGTGGGAATGTAGAATTGACAGTTCCACTTTGCGACAAATTGACGAAATATCATCACAATACTATCCCCTAACAAAAAACAATTAATATCATTTATGTAGCGCCATTTTATCAATTTCAAGATATTTTTATAGATTTGAAAACATTTTTATCAATGTGGTGACATTTTAAAAATTCCCTAAATGTATTACTAAGTAGGATGGTTGGTCTGACAGATAAATGCTAACCAAACATCATTTCAATGCTCTCTTCTAACAAAACAAAAAAAAAATTCATTGATATGTAGAAGACCCAAGCCACACGACCAACCCGAAGGTTTATGGCAGCTGTTTGTGTGTCGTTTATATCAATTTGGCGACATTTCCGTCAATTTGGCAAAGTTTAAGAAAAGTTGTCAAATTAGCGATATCCCTCCAAATTCGTAGCTTTGAATTTGCAGATCTGAATGAAACATTCTTATCCCGTTTCAATATACTAAATGAAAACACTACAACTGTATTAGAAGATATACCCGCTCTACTCTTTTTCTGTTTCAACAATCGGCTATATGAATTTATTGGCTAAACACAATATATGAGTTTAGTAGCTAAATACGATATAAGCTTGAAAACTCTTTCCCAAAATAAATGCAATTGATGTACGCAGTCAGCAATTAATATAATTAAAAGAAAAATCAAACCGTCCATTCCTAAGATATACTTTTATATCCATTTATTTATTATTTAAATCGAAAAAAAATAATAAAAACATTAACAAACACATTTAATTTAATCCGTTATTCGTACGGAGTGTATAATTTAAAGAAACTTATAGTTTGCAATCATGTGCAAATTCTGTTAAAATATTAAATTTATTGTTCCTAAAGAGAAGTTTAAGAATATATGTTCTCACTATGCAAAATTATCTTCACGATCAGATCTGAAGAATAAAATATCCTGCCCCCTTTTGTAAGCAAATTTACAGAAGAAAAAATAGGAATTGAATGAATATATGCAACCCCGTACTAATTATATTGTCGCAGATCAGAAAATATGCCAATGTGTTAGTAGAAGACTACCCGTATTACAATATGCGTCTCAAAAATATTTGCCAAAATAAAAGAGATGACGTAATAAATTGAAAACATCAATAATATCCGTACTCTTTATACCAGAAGGTCGTAATTGATTCCAATATATGCCAATATATATCAAAACATATGTCAATATACCTGTACTACTTATATTCTCGTAGATTAAAAGATATACACGTGTATTTGTAGAAGATTCGCACAACATACAATATATGAGTTTAAACAATTTTTGTCATAATAAAATAATTGCATAATAACTTGAAAATATCAATAATCCTTGAATCAATAATCACCGAAAATATCAATAATAATAATTTTTAAACCTGAAGACCGTAATTGATATTATCCAGTCAAAAATGCTATAAGAAAAATCAAATCGTTCTTTTCTAAAATATATTTTTATATCCATTTATTTATTATTCAAATCGAAAAAATAATTATTAAAATTAACAGACAGATTTAATTTAATTGCGTTTCTGAGTAACATGATATAAGATAGAATCTTATAACATGTTAAATATGTCATGTCTTATAACATAAACTGCGAAATTAAATAACGATTTTGATTTCTCTATACTTCTCATTATTCCGTAAAAGCTTGTTTTAAATAAACCATGAACCATGGAGATAGATTTCCCCTTTAAATCATGTTTCAAACAATACATGTTTTCAGAAAGTGACTAATTAACGCAAACAATCTCCCATCAAACTCAGAGATTAAATTTTAATTCACTTTCAAACGATTTTCAAGCTTTTCGTTTGGATAAACCACGGAGTTAGGGAGTAGAACTCCTAGGAAAAAGTTCCGTTTTTCATTAATATCTCGACAACCCCAGGTCTTAGAAACTCGAAACTTGGACAAAATTTATGGGGGGATATTTCAAGGCTATCCACCAAATTTCATTAAATTCGGTTCAGCCGTTTTTCCGTGATGATGAGACAAACGAAAATTTCGTTTTTTACTAATATCTCGAGAACCACTGGTCGTAAAAACTCAAAACACGGATATAATTTTAAGTGGGGCTATTTCTGGGCTATCCACAAAATTTCATCAAATTCGGTTCAGCCGTTCTCCCGTGATGATGGGACAAACAGACAGACAGACAGACAGACAGACAGACAGACAGACAGACAGACAGACAGATTTTCATTTTTATTTATATAGATAGCAGGTCGAATGTATTTTCTTATAATTAGACAACGTAAGTTAGACCAATTGTTTTAATTTATGGAAAATTTTCTGATATGTATAACATATTAGATGTTTAAAATTTTTTGTGCATTATTTTTCTATATCCTATCATTCTTATATGTGTTTTAATACAAATGTGTATATAGAGAGAAACGTGTTTGAACTCAGTAACAACCTGAGCTGCAGTGGAGCAAATTGTTACAGTTTTCCCAAACAGTGAAAGAAGTAATATTTTATGTAGATTAATATGCTGGTATTAAAATGAAAATATTAGAAAATATACTCAAAATATTCTTGAATCCTAAATTAAAACTATGACGAGCTTTGGTCAATGCATATAAAATAGTTTTTACTTACTCTATTTAGAAATATCACAAATGCATTCCCCGCCTATTATATTTAGTTATATTAAAAAAATTGAAAGTAATTTGATAATTTTTCTTTTAGAAATCTATTGTGATAAACTAAAAACCAACCAAAATCTCCTTGTGAAACCTAAAGAATGCGGAACAAAGAATATGCCTTATCGAACTGTTTGCCAGTATGTATTCTTTACTGATTCTTTTCAATCTGTCTTCCTATATTCACTGTAAACACATTAAATTCTTGCACACAAACTTGATAGCAATTTCAATAAATTTAGCAAATTTACTTAACTTTAGTTTTGGCAAATTTTTAAGTGAATAATTAAGTCACAATAACACGAAAATTTTTATGAGTTCTGATTAAAAATATTACTTTCTGTCTGTTCATTACAATAGGAAAGTTCAATGAACAAGAAATATATTTACCAAATAAATAAGGTAAGTTTACCAGTTTTATGACGAAAACGTAAATATATTTTTCCTCTCAATACCTCTCATTCTTGACATTTGATTTTCATATCAACCGTTTTAACTTTAAATTATTTTTATGACACTTGAACTTGGTTCTTATATTTATTTTCTCATACGTAGTATTCAGAAAGTATTATTTTCCCGAAAATTTTCGATTTTGAGATTTTTTTGTCAATATATGTTTAAAGACCTTCTGAACACGTTTTGAGTGATGTCCGTGTGTGTATTTTTGGAGTGATGTCCGCTGTCTTCTTCGACCCAGACCGTCCCACCTATCCGAAGGTATAAGGTTAGACGGCCGGGAAGTGCCACCCAATTTAGACCGGAATCCAGTGATGGAGGCATCCACAGGGACCGTGTCTTCCTTCCCCTATCATCAACCTCTCGAAAAGATGTACGGACCCACATGTTTAACATGATCGTACTCCGCGTGAACACGGCGACAATTTGGGCAGAGGGGGAATATCCGTCTACCTGTCTGTCTGATGTCTGTGGTCGATTTCTTCTGTTGTTGTTGTTTCTAATCCCCGTGGTGAAGGAAAGCCTTACACCACGTCCAATAGACCCCTGGTCCCATAGCGAAGGGTAATATGCAGCTTCACTTTATCGAGGCTCCCCAAGGGCAGAAGACTGACTAAACCTCGACATCACAACATCCATGCCCGCTGGCGGGATTCGAACCCACAACCCGGCAATCGAGCGATCAGACGGAAACGCATGCCTTTGATCGCTCGACCACCGCATCGGCCGATTTCTTCTGTACACAATATTAATGGATATTAACGAAGTTTTATATCCGGCTTTGTTATCAGAATATCTAGAACTAGATAGAATTTTTTTAAAATTCGAGCGAAAACTTTGAATTTTATTCTAAATTTAATTTTTTTTTAACATGGCAGCATAGTATCAATTTTAACATAATCATGCATAAAAGGGTTTATTTGTGGCTGAATGATCACGATATTTAATAGTTTCAATCATTGTTGTGAAAAATAGCCGCGATACAATTTTTTGTTCGTGAAGTCCCTTTGAGGGAAAAATTACCTTTTAGGGGGGTACAGTGTCAAGTATGGTATCAATCAAAAGGTTTTTCAAGCCCTTTAAAGTGAAGGGTAAGACGCTATAGTTGTAATAATTTGGACCCCTGATACAGATTTTTCAAATTTTTTCTTGTAAAAATTTGAAAAAATAAATAAATTCTGGTATAAGAAAGTCGAGTTGAGTCACACCCCAGTTAATTAAAATTTGATAAACATTAAAAATAAACAGTGCATGAAAAATTATTGCACCAAAAAGTAGTTATATTTTTATTATATAATTAGGTATCAGTTTATATTATGAACGACATAGCTGATATTAAAATTTTGAAATGCATTTATTTCAGATATTTTTGTGCTCAAGGTTACAGCATGGTTTATCAAGGAAATGATACTGCTGGAGTCTACAAATGTGAGTCAGACAAAAAGTGGTCCGGTTTCCATAACAAAATTAGTTGTCAAGGTAATCCTTTATAGATGATTAAAATGATTTGAAAGTGATAAACTCAATTAAAAACTGGTTGTTCAATAATGAATGTTTACTGTATGTTTCAATTAAATGAATGTATAAATTACTACATTACAATAAATGTATCATAAAAACATGAATAGTAATGAAATTTGCTAATTGTTTTTTGTTTTATTGTTGGACAAAATATGTGCCTAAAAAGTGTCGAAATTAGTGCAAAAACTCTTCATACGCTAATTGCTCTAAATAGAAAAATTAAAAATTAATTTAAATTTTTAAAAGTAGAACATCATTTGCGAACCTTTAAAGATGAAATAGACTATGATGAAGTTGAATTAAGATTAAAGAATTTTAATGCAGGATGTTGGACTAATCTTACTGCTGAGCTAAGAAATTATAAGAACTTTATAAGAATATAGAAAAATATGAAAATTTTCAATATTTACCTTATTTTTCATATTTGTTTTATTATGTAATGCATTTCATTTGGCTATTTTATTAGGTGATATAACTATACTGAAGATTCACAATACATTTTAAGCATATTAGATAAAAATTTCAAAAATTATGAATGTGAGAGCTATTGGTACAAAAATATTGTTTTGAGAAAATTGCATTTGAAAGTTTCAAAGCGAAATTGTGTTATTACAATTATTTTCATTAATTTATGTATATCTAGTCTTCTAATTAACTTGGCGACAAGAACAAAACTGTTTTGGAAAATAGAAAAATAGGGCATTCTTTTAGAGTAGAAAACTAAAACTGCATTTTTTTTTGCCAACCTTAATAAAAATGATTGTGCAATAGCTAACTTTAATAATAATATTTTATAATTTAATTAAAAATATTAAACTTAAAAAGTTAAAAATTTTTAATTTAAAAATTGACTGAAAAGAATATTTGGAGGATTGCCTCCTCCTGAAATAATATGTTGTTTTAACAAAATATGACATTTTAGAAATATACACTATAGACAAAATAAGATTACATTTAGTATTTAGCTTATGGTTTTAAGTATTAAATTGTTATTTATTTTATATATTGACTAATTTAATTTTTGTATTTACGCTTAGAGTATTTTAGGAATTCAGACACTATAATGTTACATGTACTTTTATTTTATTTGAATTTAGACAAATCACCACCTGAAATTACCTGTCCTAAGTCCACCGAAGTCGACGCAATTCCTTACAAAGGACATGCGAAAGTATCTTGGAAATTACCTACAGCTACGGATAATATTGGTGTGGCAGACATTCGAATAGCAGAACCAAAAGGAGTTAAATCGCCTCATCAGTTTCCCATTGGAACTACCAAAGTTGTCTACGAAGCTATAGATGTTTCTAAGCTTTCAGCTACTTGTTCCTTTACTGTTAAAGTTTTAGGTTGGTAAAATGCGTTTTACTTATTTTATTTTCTGAATTTTGTATTTTTGATCTTACCTCGTCATCATTCGTGATTTAGTATGAAGTGAATCTCAAACCTTTACACCTTCCGAAACTACAGGCCGCTCAAACAGCTGCTCATGCCCTCGGGTGAGTCGAGCGGTCTGGGTCTTCTACCTTTTGGCATCAAGCGGTGAAATCATTTCTTACCAAAATTAAAAAAAATTCAAATGAATAACATTTCGAGAACAATATTTTATTGATTTTACGATAAATATTTATTTCTAAAATATCTCATTCATTCAGAAATATATTCTTAAGATACATTTCTGTTTCTTAACAGACACTGAATCAATAAATATCGTATAATAAAGCTCTGACGGAGAAATACGTATATCTCCATCAGCCTTTTTGTGTCAAACTGTCAGAGCAATCTGACCATTCACATTAAATTATATACACTACATTCGGAGGGATGAGAGCCTCTAGAATATTCAGATGCTGATTTAGGGATCTTGGGAATCGCACGTGTTCTTGAAATACCTGTATGCTGTATTACTGTGTTATTTGTGCTTCTATACGTTGTTCAAGACATAGAGGAGAAATATTTCATACATTCCGTAGAGGAGAAATATTTCAGGGCGAAACATTATTCCAAACAGAATACATACCGGATTTTATAAAATATTACATTTCTTTTAAACATTTGACTAGGTTTGGAACAAATTCTTTTCTAGAAGAAACATTTTATTCCAACCGGGAACAAAAACCGTAAGAATTCTTTTTCCAACATATTTGTATCCCTTGTATATTTTATTATAACTGACTGATTCTTTTTTCAAATATTTTCTTATAGATAAGGAACCACCACAGGTGATATCCTGTCCCTCAGATATTGAATTTTATCATGATAAAAATAATGCAGTACCTGTGGTATGGGTTAATCCAGTATTTCAGGTAATAGCATTTTATATTCTTGTTTATAAATATTTTATAATTTCTTTAAAATTAAATTGAATTTTGTGGTTTGAAGCATTTTTTAATATTTGTACTACGTAAGATGTGATTTTTAGTTTGCAAATTTATCATTTTACTCAGAGACGCCTTTTGTGAATTTAATAAATAGATAGTTTATATGTAAGACCAAAGTACCACATATATGATGTAAGACTTGTTCGATAGAATGAGTGCTAAGCAAAATTCAGAAAATAAGTCCCAGAAAATCTGATATAATTATTACTTGTCAATCAAAAATGCACTTACAATTATGTCGCCTTTCTGGCATTAGAACTGATTGCGCTATCTATATCCATAGATAACTAAAAGCAGAAAAATTGTATTTCACAAGAGAAGAAATGTAATTTAAAACTTCTAATTTTTTGAGCAAAGCACAATATCAATTTCTCCACTGAACTATATTCTGAAAATAATGAATAATTGCTATTTTTGTTACTATATTTATGCAAAATATGTTTGGTACTATATTTATGCAATATATATATATATATATGATACATATATTTTTTGATTTTAAAATTCTATCTCAAAGAAGCTTTTAGTTTCAAAGACGTAGTCGACATTCTTAGCTCTTAACACTATTGGAAGTACTTATCACGAGAGAGGGACCATAAAATTTAATGATAGACCGTGTTGAAGGAATGGAGAGCCTAGCCAGTAAGCGATAATAAGAGGTTAATACTCGAGAAACTCTTCATATCATGGGATTCATACCATATAGGGGCAGTAATCACGTAAATATCAGAGTTGGAGCTGAGATAAGTATCTTGCTAACGAGAAGGGTGACAGACTAAGGAGTTCCGATATGGAGTAATTGAATATAATGATGTAAACCATTCCACTATCAAGTCTCGGGAGGCCAGATAAGTGTTCCTCAGAAGTATCTGTAAAGTGTATAACAAGTAGTATAAGTGGTTTGATAATTGTAGTATAAAAGTTCGTGCAGAGCATTTTGGAATCAGAGATTTTAGATCTTACTTGGCAGAGCTGATCTATGTCTATCTCTCTGTGGCCCATATCACAGAAATCTTTATGTCTATTGCAATCATGTAATGTTAAAATGCCTGCAGAGCTCCGTTACGGAGTGATTTTATGTATCAGTGTTGAAGTGACGGAGTATGTTAAATAAAGACTCTGAGAGGGGAAGTATGCCTCTTCTTTTGAATCCCACACAGATACAAGTCATTTGTGGTTACATATTATCACATATATATATATATGCTTGTTACTAAATCAATGATTTTACGAAATCAAAAGTGTAAATATTTTGCTAAATGCATAATAATTTTTTTGCTAATTTTCCATTCTAATCTGCACTTCAGACTTATATTTGAAAAATCTAAAAAGGTTTTAAGGAAAAGTGAAAATGTGATTTTGTTTTAACTTTGCACAATCCGTTTAAATAACTGTCTTAACAATTTGGTTCTTCCATGACTGAGAAGTAAAACAAGCGTTGTATCCAGGTAAGTTGGGAATTTTATCCATCAGCCTATTTGTTTTCCAAATGTAAAGTATTATACTATATAAATATATTATTTTCATTTATATATTTTAATAATCTTCATAAGTTTATTTTCTGTTACACAAATTTTTTTAATATAATTTTAGCTAATCTGTGGTTCTCAAATTTAAACAGCAAATCAAAGTTAACTGAAAAATAAACCGTTCACCTATGAAAAATCAAAGGGGTATCTCGTATATAAAATCATATTCATAAAAGGTGCCGCGAACACAAAAAGGTTGGAATTAACTGGTTTAGATAGACTAAATGTGACTCAAAAAGCGATTTGTATAACTCTTTTAATCAATGTGATTATTAAGTAAAAATATAATTTCAACAAATGTAATAATGAAAATGTAAGCCATGTGTTGCACATGTTCAAATGCACCAATTTCCCAAATAAATAACCAAATTAGCTATCTTCTTTCATTTTGTAAAATTTGCAATTGTATGTACAAATTAATACGTAACATTTGTAATGTATTATGTTATTGGTCAAATTAGTAATACGAATATCAACTCTTTGTTACACATGGCTTTGAAAATATTATTATATATATTTTAGATATAAAAGCAAATTTAGCTGATAAAGTATTCTTTGAAAATTAGTATATCAGAGTTAATTAGATTCTTTTTCCATATAGACTTAATCGGCTATATCTGAATAGCAATAGAGTTTAAAATATTTTATAATGTAATAAATATTCATTTTTTCAACAATTATTCTTAAAATCCTAAAATGAAAAAGCTAAAAATAAAACAAATAATGTTAAAAATTTAAACGTGTAAAGGAAAATAAAAATAATCAGATAGAATCAGAAAAAAAATAGCTTTACTTGATAACTATAATAGTACTTTTAATTGGAACCCCATAAAATTTTGGATTTTCGGTGACAAAAAACGAAAAATTAATCATATTTATGCTATCTTTTAAATTAAATTTATTTAATGAACATTTTAAACATATTTTATTTGCTGAAAACCAGAGCTAATCGTTACATACATGTCTTAATGATCATCAAAATAAAAGTCAGGCTTCAAATTCTTATTGTGTTATTTCATTTAAATATGCTATTTATAATTCTATCAATTTTACTGATAAATTTAATAAGTATTTAATGAATCTCATCATTTTTATTTTATTACGGAATACAACTGTTTCAAATGTTTTCTCCTAAAATTTTGTAACGACTGACATGCTTTCTCCTTATCTAGGATAATTCGGAAAAACCTTTAAAGGTGACAAGTAACCGTAAAAGTGGCGAGTCATTCGGTTGGGGTCCAGAATTTCGTGTGGTTTACACTGCTTCTGACGAATCTGGAAACACCGCTTCTTGCAGTTTCTCAGTTAAAGTCAAACGTACGTTGTAATTTACAGATTTTCAGAAATTGATGTAATACTTTACAATTACTTCTCTTACCTTCTAACCGTTTCAATTCAGTCGGCTTTATTTTACTTTACTTTAGTGACGGATTTACTATGAAGCTGAAGGTTGAGTTACTATGAAGCTTTGGGCCCTATTTAAACAGGGGCCTCAAGATTTTTTGCGTTGGTTTTTAGTGTAACTGAATTTAATGTTACGTTCGTCGTTTTCATTTCCTTAAAAAAATCATTCTCCCAAATGTCAACTGAATGGCCTTTCACATTTTAGTGCAGTAAAATCTAACTAATTTGAACACATTTAATTCGAAATTTTTCCATATATGTATATATATATAATACATAAATTTTAAACCTTTTCCAATAACGCGCTCTTTTCTTTCACAGTTGTCTTATTATTCCAAATTCCTATCTCATGTCCATCACATATTGCAACTACATTAAATTCTTTTCCACGCCACTAATATTAACAAGTATGCAGACACTTCCTTGTTTCCTCGATCATACCATATATGGCCACTAAACTTAACCCTATGTAAACCTTCTCACTGAAATTGCATTCCCAATCACATTTTTAAAGCCTAAACCGCTAAGATGTGATTAAGTTGACAGGATTCGAACCTGTGCGGGGAAACCAAAATGGATTTAGAAAATGTAATATTTGACTTGAATAGTACAAGGAAGATACAATTTAAGTTATAAAAATCTATTTTATTCCATGCCACTAGGAATAAATATAATTACATGTTCTGGACGAGTCCTGATCGTCGACCAGCTCTCACCAAATCTGTGTGCCGTCTGCGTAGTTCTTCACAAGTGCAAAATACATTTTCATCAGAGGGGGAGGAAGGATATGAGGCATGTGACTGCTATCTCAGCGGTTTAGATTTTAAAAATGTGATAGGGAATGCATTTTCAATGAGAACGTTTACATAGGGTTAAGTTTAGTGACCATATATGGTATGATCGAGGAAACGAGGAAGTGTCTGCAGACTTGTTAATATTAGTGGCGTGGGATAGAATTTAATGTAGTTGCAATATGTGCTGGACATGAGATAGGAATTTGGAATAATAAGATAACTGTGAAAGAAAAGGACGCGTTACTGGAAAAGGTTTAAAATTTATGTATCATATATATATATATATATATATATATATATATATATATATAATAAATAAATAAAATTAAATAAAAAAAAGAAATCTAGTCTTCAGAAAAGAATAATTTGTTTTACCGAGTCTTCTGAATCTAAATTAGAATTATCTTTTATTAGGGTAACAAGTGCTGTTATTCTTTAATAGTAAAATGTTGTAAGAGTTGGAAAGAGGACGCGTTATTATATTTTGGGAAGTGCGCCAAATACAATCCCGCCTGCTCTTTGAATTTAAATTAACTGGATTCTTTTGCATATTTTAACTTAATAAGAATATCGGAAGAGTGAAGAAATGTAGCAGAGCAGTAGAAATGCACGGGGCACAAGCTTAGTGTACCGTCTTATAAATTATAGATAACATGCAGATACATGGCATCACTGCATCCGATATATGATGCCATAAAACAATTATATCTCAGAGGCACTGAATAAGGCTTTATGCAGAGCCGACAACACTATTAATCCCGTACAGCTTCACTTAGTTCTATAGTACTCTCACAGAAACTAAATCATATAGTTCCTAGTTTCTGTAACCTTTATTTGGTGCATTCTGTGAATTTAAAGAAATTCGGCTTGCGGCTGAAGAGATTTTTGTGTTCTGAAAAGAAATCAGTGAGTATTCTAGCCGTGAAGACAGTCCAAAAATTAGATTTTTTGATTAAGTAGCACATTAAAGTGTAACTAGGGCATTTACTAACGGAATCAGCAAAACAAGTCTTAAGGTCAAATTTTGTCGGCATTTTAATACCGGTATTGATACAAAAATACTAGTTTTTGAGTATTACAAATATTTCATATCCATCAAATTGCTAGATTGAAAATTTACAGTGCTTTCCCGCAAATCTTGCCAATGCGCATTAAATATTAAAATAATGGAATGCGACTCACATGAAAAGTACATAAAAATTGCATACCGCAATTTAAAAAATCTATAATTGCAAATGCAGTAACCACAGTAATTAACAAATTCGAAATTCTCAGTTTGATAAGAAAGATTACATCTTTATTATCTAAAAATACAACTAATAGATGAGTAAAACATTGGAAGAAATTTGATGCAAAATGAAATTGCCAATCTGTGATATAAAAAATAAATCAAATTACCTTTTTATTTTCCTTGCAATACATAGTAATGTATAGGGAAAGTATTGGAATCATGTTGAAAATCTCAAGTCGAGTTTTCAACGAATCTGCACGTTTGGGGAGTTCTAGAGTACGAAAACACTATTTTTAGCTTGACGTCTGTGTGTGTGTCTGTTTGTGCAATGTATGTATCCACTTTAACTGAAAAATTAATTGACTGAATTTCATAAAATTTGGTAAGTCTTTTATGGGTGACTCTGATGCTGATTAGATTTTGGTACGATTCAGGATAAAAGAACCTGCCGTCTTTTGCGAAATGCGTTACATTTTTTAACCTTTCAGTTTTATTATTCTATATCTTTTTACTTTGTTTTTATATTATCTTATGTAATGTATTTATTTTATGCAATTTTTTGTTTCAGTGCCGTATATTTTATTCATTAGGTTTGATCTTTTTAGTTGATAATGTATTCTTTTACAGGTCGAGACGAATACTAACGTTATAATTATTACTTATTACGTTAGGATAGCTAATATTTCTATTTGTCTGTTCACCCGCTTGTCTATCATGCAGTTATTTGACACAGATTTGGAGATTTTGGTTCAATACCGCAAACGACGTTTGAAATGTCATTAAGACCGCGTGTCCACAGGTCGAAATAAAATGTTCGAAACAAAACATTTCTCGAGCAAGTGTTTGATGTTATGGACATGACCAACAGGCAAAGCAAAAGTTTCATGAAACAAAATAGAAATGAAAACAAATTTTAGTTAATGCGCAATTTGATTTATTTTTCAAAACGAACATTTATTTGCACAAAGGTCTTCGACAGACAAATATTTTATTCAAGATGAGCAAATTTCTTGTTTTGGAACAATGTTTTGTTCTGTGGACAGACACCCTTTAATTTAAAAATACATGCAAAATTCCTTTTCGAAAACTTTTGTTTATTTGTCAAACTAAATGATTTATTTGTTCCATCGTGCTTTCGCTTTGACATGTGAGCATGCAGCCTAAGTTCGCGATTAACTCAATATTTATGAAAATGAAATTTAATTTCCTTGATAATCTATGTCGCTTTTTGAGGATTACCAAGGAAGGTTCAAAATTATATATATATATATATATATATACATAATGAAAGATTTTAATCGTAAATTATGCATAAACTACTGTATGTACAAAAAAACACATCTCTAGCATATCTGTTACAAATGAGTAACTATAGACCAAGACTAAGGATAAAGATAGAAGGTAACATATCACTACAAAGGAAAGGGGGATGAAAAGAATATAAGGATTCAAAATTCACAATTAAAAGTATATAAATATAAATAAAAATATAAATAAAAATAAAAAGAAAACACGGCAAAAATGAGAAAAGGCAATAATAAGTAGCTCAAGATGAAAGATTAAGACATAGAGAACAATCAATTGAAACTACACAAAAAACACTATATATATATATATATATATATATATATGTGTGTGTGTGTGTGTGTGGAAATAATCCAAGAAAGAGACATTTTCACATAACCAAAATCTACTTTATTATATCACACTTGAAATAGATATAAGTACATCGGACAGCCGAGCTCCGGCACCCAACTCTCAAGAGATCTCAATGCCGTCTGCGTTCTCTACATGTATAAATTACATTTATATTGGAGGGGGGGGGGGGGGATGATTCGAGGCATATGGGCGTTGTCTTCGCGTTCATTAGGCTTTAAAAATGTGATTGGAATGCAGTTTCATATGAGAACGTTTAAGATTAGTGACCATATATGGTATGATCCAGGAAAAGAGGAAGTGTCTGCAGACTTGTTAATATTAGTGTCGTGGGATAGAATTTAATGAGGTTGCAACACGTGCTGAACATGAGATAGGAATTTGGAAATTGTGAAAAAAAGGGCTCGTTATTGGGATAGGCTTAAAATTCGCGACTAACTCCATATTTATGAAAATGAAATGTAATTTCCTTGATAATCTTTGTCGCTTTTTGAGAATTACCAAGGAAGATTCAAAATTATATATACATATATATATATATATATATATATATATATATATAAATTTTTTTTATAAATACTGTAGCATACTATATATATATATATATATATATAAGCAACACATACAGAGCTTGCAACTCATGTACTTTTTTTTTACAGATTATGATTGTCCCTATTTTAGCCCTCCTACAAATGGGTTGTTGACGTGCGATACGTGGGTTGATGGAAGATTATGTAGCATATTCTGTCATGAAGGGTTTGAGTTTGCAGCTGGCAGGAATGTTCACTCTGTTTATTACTGCAAACAAGTAAACAGAGGTGGGAAAGTCGAAGGACGATGGGAACCGTTTATGGCCCGTAACAAAGGTTTTAAAATGCCTTGGCCGGATTGTTCTCGTAAGTATGTCTTTTTGCTTTCTTTATGTCATATCTTTTAATTTCGCGAAGTTAGAAAACCGATTTTCAAGAAGTTAGACTTTTAGACTGCTAAAATAAAACGCTAATAAATCAAAATATTTGAAGTCGCAGAAAATAAAAATGTTTCTTCACGCCAGAAGTGGAATTCAAATCATTAATTGTTATCTCAGCGAGTTTTTATCCGATTAAAGCAAATTTTCAAAGCGTACTTATAATATTGAAATAATTCTATATTCCAACAAATGAAAAGTTGTCTTTTAAATTCATGAAATTAGAAAATCGCCAAATTTATAGCAACCAAAGCCTAGACCAAAAGTTGGAGAAATCGTTTGCTGACCATCTGCGAAAAAGTGCTGGCATTCGAGCAGAAGCGTATGAACAAGTAGATTTAGCAAAATGGCGAAAAATGACCGGTTTTCGGCTTTAAAAGTGTATGACTCTTACATTAACTCGAATTAAAAAATTTCACCGAGACGTTTCGTCAGGGGACTTGAAGTACCTATGTACCGAATTATGACGCTGTCCGACAGTTCAAATTACACAGTTCAAATTACACAGTTCCGACAGTTCAAATTTAACAGTTTTCTTTCAAATTCACAATGAACGGCTAAGAAAAAATAAAATAAGGGAATGTTCAGCCGATACTAAAGTGAATATTTTATTAACCATTTGCACCTTTTGTAAAATCACATACTAGAACTTGAAGCAGAAAAGTGCAATTACAAAGTTGTGCAAGTCTTACAAGATTAGACTATAAGGTTGTATTACAAGGATGTGCAGAAGAAACTGAAGTGAAAGTCTATAAATACAAGTCTATAATACGACTGGGGGTTAACAGTTAGGGTTAAAATGAAAACCATGTTCAAATTTATGTCACATGGTTAGCTTGTTTTATATGCTGAATTTTCCTTGTGACTTTGATGGAAATAAACAAATCGTATGACTTCTAAATAATTGATAGCTTATAATTTTTAATGATTTTCAGAAATTTACTTAGCCACTCTAAACGCATGCATGCCTATGCTTGGGGATATTAATTGATATTGTTTTGAGAACTTACATAACAGAACATTTTTTATTACATTATAGGAAAACAAAATCCAACTGCGCTAAATGTTACTGCCGGGATGAGTTTTCCAGTTGATTCTTGTTCTGAAGAAGCACTCCAGAAAATGAAAGAAGAATTTATTAAAAGTCTAAAGGTAATATTAGCTAATGTATATTTAGCGAAATAATATACTGTAAGTACAATACTGTAAGTACAATAATTATCAGGAAACGCTTGTAATCTAATACGATTATCATTCCATAATTTGCATTTCATAATACAATGGTATACATTCCTTTCTTCCTCACAACAATAAGACTTTTGTTGGAGAATCTATTTTGATAAGATCGAAATTTACCATATCTCGTATACATTTGATTTAGACAAATATTACCATTTTTTGCTTTTAATCAACTTTGGGGAAATAGCTATACAAAGATCTTTCTCTTGTAGATTTATCTTATCTATCTTGCCATTTAATAATCATCTACTTCATAATTATGGTTTTAATCTGTATCTTGGTCCATACGAAGGTGCAATCTACTACTTATTTTCTGTGGCCTCTTTTGAAAGGGCATCCACTTCCCCATTTCTTCTGTGATTCACATGAGTTTTGATCCAATATAACAATATACAACCTTTATACTCATATAATAAGTTTCTACATTTTAGAATCAGTTCCTTATTTACTGCCGGTAATTACGTTGTTGTTGAGACCCAGACCGCCCGACCTACCAGAAAGGTGTAAGGTAACTGTTTGGACGGCCGGGAAGTGCCACCCAATTTAGACCGGAACCCAGTGGGGGAGGCATCCACAGGGACCATACCCTCCTTCCCCTACCACCAACCTCTCGGAAGGACTTACGGACCCACATGTTTAACGTGATCGTACTCCGCGTGAACACGGCGGCAGTTTTGGCAGTGGCTGGAATCGAACCCGGGCCTACCGAGTGCAACTCCAGCGCGCTAACCAATGGGCTACCGCGCCCTCACCGGTAATTACGTGTAATTATCGGCAGTACAACGCAGAATACTGTAAATTTACAAAGGTTATGAAATCAAAGTTTACATACGTTAATTGCCGAAATAAAGAGATAACTATAAATTAATTCGGAAGTTTGAAAAAAAAAAGGTGGGAGATTTAGGAATTTTGAACTTTAATAATTTTGTACATACTATACTTCTGAAAACCAACACAACAACATTAGACTGCCTGTATTTTGTGACTGCGATCAACTCTTGTACTATGCTATCCTAAAATAAATATACTCAGTGTTATCTCTTCAATTTATTTCAGAGTATACCTGGTGGTATGTTCTGCCCCAAGGACTGTCTTCCGGAAAATGTAAACGTAACTTGTGGATTTGCATCTGCACGAGTACAACGAAGTATTAACTTCAACACATTCTCAAGAAGATCAACTTACTTTCATGAAAACAACAACCATCGTACTAGACGCGAGACTCCAAGACAAGTTCTTACTATAACTTTCAGCATGAAGATGCTTCCAAATATCACTGATCAAAATCCAGACATGGAGCCATCAAATGTAAGTATTCGTTTAGATTTTAATGTTTGTCTCAACTTAAAAGCGCATGCTTCATATATTATTCAAGTAAAAATATAAATAATATTACTTTATGTTTATTCTTCTGAGAAATAAACACTATAGTGAGTGCTTTTTGTTTTAAAGGGACCTGCTTCTGAAAACGTGGGAAATAGAATCAACTTATCTTCAAGTCCTATAATTAAAGACTTACAAAGTAGAGTATCAGAAAAAGTTAAAGAAATTTATCAACTATCAAATGCACCGGAACCCGAAGCTCATTATGATATCATTGTAATATGTTCGGTGGGGCAGATAAGAGTGAACGACACTTGTGGTAAGCAAATGTTAATATATATTTATGTATTTAACTAGGGAGCTCTGCCTCCTGCTCTCTCCGCTCCGCTAACCTCCGTGACTTTCTGCGCTCGCAGAGATTGCTTCGTGAGCTATTTCAATCCAAACTAAATTTTAAATAGGTAAACGGTTTATTTTCTTGTATTACCCAATTATTTTTCTATAAATATACCAAATTTCATGTTTTTGTATAGTTTTTGCGGTATGAGACAAAAAATTCCCCTTTTTTCTCCACCATCCAGACGTTGTAGAAAAAAAAAACAAATCACACGACCGGAAAGAGCAGACAATTGCGAGTAAAAATATATCTATTTCAAATCTCAGACAAATTCTAATATTTTTTAAAGATTTTAAAACGAAAGTCATTTTCGGCTTAAAAAAACGAACTTTCGTTTTTAAATTCTCGCGTCCGGAAAAGTACCGACAATTTCGACTAATAATTTACATTTTTAGAAAGCTCAAAGATCAGGCTTTCTTACAAGCCCAATCTGGTCAAGAAATAATAAAAGTAGCCGCACGATGCAGATTTAAAGGAAGTAATGACTTTCATTTTCTCTGCGAAACGGCGAAAGTAGTTCAATTTTTCACCCACATGCGCGCATAGACGCAAGGTGTTTCTATGGTGACAGTTTTTGGCCTACTGACAATTAAAAACCGAATTAGTGTTTGGTGGTATCTGGCTGATATATTTGGGCCATGCTCTTGATACCCATGCGAATATCCTGATGAGGATATTCGCATGGGTACATTATATTTGCAAATGCCATCAGTGATTGCTTTTTATACGGTTTTTGGCCTAGGGACAATTAAAAACCGAATAAGTGTTTGCTTTTTGTACGGTCTTTGGCCTAGGGACAATTATAAACCGAATTAATGTTTGCTTTTTATAAAGTTTTTGACTCATTATGATGGATTGAATTGTGGCGATGCATTGTTTACATCGGGTGTGGTTGGGACCACAATGAAAAAACTTAAACACTGAAGAAATAAAGGAATAAATGAAAGGAAAGTTATGGAGATTGTCGCGGTGCATTTATGCATCGGGTGGTGGTGGGGACAATCCTTAAAAAAAGACTTTATTCGCTGAGCAGCATCTTTAAAGCAGTATCGTTATTTCTTAAATACTAAATTCACATTCAACACCATTAGTCTCAAAAATGCTTTCATGTCATTTGCGATGCAATACTAAAAATGCAGACAAACGAATACAATTTCATTTATGCAAAACAGAAAATAGAGGAGCATACCTGCATAAAAAACATAGGAGCAGCTGATCCCGGCTATGAGTACACATCAAAGGGATCCCTTTCCTAGGGTTACAGGTGCAGAAATCCTCAGAATCTCACAGTTCACAAACGTTAGAATAAATTCACTTATGTTCAAGACTCCCCCCCCCCCCAGAACATTATTTTTCATTTTAAAATGCCATTATTAGTTTTAACGTCATTAAACTTAAACAAACTTTGTTAACTACACGGGATTATGGAGCCAGTGAGTTTGCCACGGTCAGAATTTTCAAGGGTAGCAAACAGGCTGGTCGCCGAAGGCGGCTAGTATGTTAATATATGGACCATATTGCTTATTGAGGATGAAAAGAATATTGATAATTATTAATTTAGAGTTGCACGAAATAAAAGTTATTTGGGTACGAAATAGTTTTGCATGTTGTCATCTGGAAAAGCCACAAATGTACAATTAAACGTTAAATTCAGTGTGTCATGGATCTTATACATTCATTCGACAATAAGAGCTTTCAATTTCGTCCCCAGTATCTCAACGGTGTAGCGTCCTTGCCTGACCAGTTCGTAGATCCAGGTTCTATTCCCGGTTGGGACAAGGCTCTTTGCAATCTTATACATCGTTTTTACACTGTGAAAGAAGTAAATTCATTGCATTATATACAATAAGTCATGTTCTGCCTACATCAGATTTTTTAACACTTTACAACAAAGTTGAAAAGTGTTTATGACTTTGTTCATTCTCTCTGTCTGTCTGTCTGTCCGTTAACACGATAACTGCCGTAAAAATGACTTAATCAAAATGAAATATTAGTATGTTGTTCAGACGGTCTGTAGGACCTATGGGAATATAAATGAATAATATCACCCAATTAGTTTTGGATTGAACCCGGGTTGAAAAAATGAAATACATTGAGCCCTATGGGACCTAATTTTTCGAACATTTTTTAAGCGGATTTAAAATTCACAAATTGCTTCAATAATTTTAGGTAATAGTCAAATTGTTCCATAAAATATATAAAAAAAAATTCAGCGAAATATATTCAGTAGTTTTTTAAATAAAAATTAAAATAATAATTACACATCTTATATGAAACGATCACGTGACCATGATATGAAACGATCACATGACCCACTTCAAAATGATATAAGGCATCCATCTTGTTTCAAAATCGTGATTTTTTTAAGTTTTTTTAATTCATATTGAGTGTTGTATCCGTCCTTAAACTACTTTATTTTTGCTTAAATTCTGTGCATCTACATACTGAAACAACGCAATGACAATATATTTGAGTTTAAATGCTCATCTAAATTTGATTATTTCTACAACGAAGCCTATTTTTCACCTATGTAAAATGTAAACAGCAAAATATATAGAATGAGTTGTATTAGAATTCCTGTATTTTTTAACACAAAATAATTTAGTCCATGGAGTCTGCATGGCTGATATGAATGAAATATTAATTGATTTCATAAAGAGAAGGACGATTTTTTTCGTTGAAGTTTCAAGCATAGAGTTTAATTTTTTGTAGCTCCATGGTCTTAAACAGAATGTTTAAATATAATAAATTATTATAGTATTGTGATGAATGAAATGAATGGGAGAAAGTTATGAATGAAATCCTGTTTTTATAGAGAGATCCAGGCGTGTTATTTTTTCTATGACGTCAGTTGAATTAATTTCAGTTGTGTTTCGATGAAGTTTTCAAATATAATAAATTATCGTAGTATTATGATAATTCTAAAACTATTACCGAGGAATGTATAACATTTTAGAGATGTTTAAACCAGGCAATTTATATTTCAATGCCGTCATTTGAATGAAGTTCATTTTTTTCGATGAAGGTTTAAGTTTTCAAATATAATAAATTAATGCAGTATTGTGATAAGTTTCAAAATATTACCGAGGAATGTATTGCATTTTAGACTTGTTTAAATAAAATTGCATTGAAGTTGGAAAGTGTTTCATAATCAATGCTTTAAGCATGATTGATCTTTCTTGTTTTATTTAGTGCAGCTTGAGCTAAGCTTCTTCGTAATTAGATAGCGAGGGTATAGTATGACTGACTTTATTGGTCACCACAGAAGGTTGCAAAATTAGGGAAATTTCTTGTTACCTTTGCAATTATAAATAATTTTGTGCTGAAGAGCTGTCAAAAGATCGCGAAACTTGTCGCAGATGAGGGCATATGCAATCGCAGTGCGAGTCTTATTTCACTTTTCCTATAGTTATTCCTATATTAACTTATTCAGCGCATATATACCTCCAATTTGATCCCACACATACTTACTCTGTAAAACATTTGCAAGCATGTTACTGAAAGTTTCAGGTGAATCAGCTGTCCGTAATAGGGAGTATGGTTCCTGATAGTTATGATTATATATATATATATATATATATATATATTAGAATATTTCAGGATATTTCAGAATGTTTCAGAATATTTCAGAAATGAAGCTGTAATTTTCATGAACGTCTGCAATTGTGGCTTTTCTGATAGTTTACCGTAATTATCAACAAAGTAGCTGAAGAAAAGGATCAAAGGTTGCAGAATGTTTTACAGTGTACAGCTTTAAAATGTTTCAAAAACGAGTGTACAATTTTCAAAATTTTCAAAATCGAGTGTACAATTCTGTAATGACAGCAGTTCTATTCTCCCAACCTTCGAGGTAGTGTATAAAAATAAGGAATATAAATTTTTAAATGAACCCTGTAGCGAATAAAGTTTAATTAAAAATAAAAGTACTGCAATCCAGCTATTGGTAGAAAGAAAACAAACCGATGTTCCCAGTTGCTACGGAATTTTAAATTTCGATAAATTTCTCGCTTGGAATTTCCTATTACACCGTTTAACTGCAGAACAAACTGATCGTCAGTGTAATGTGGGCTTTCTGGCGCGATAAAAACTCGAAATTAATATTGCCATATCTCAGAGAATTTTCATCTTAGAAGGCAAGTTTCTTTCTTTCTTCCACTTCGAGGTAGAAGCATTTTTTACTTTCCCTGCAATACATGGTAATGTATTACTTTCCCTGCAATACATGGTAATGTATAGGGAAAGTATTGGAATCATGCCGAAAATCACAACTCGAGTTTTCGACGGATCTACACGTTTCGAGACCTCTAGAATACGAAAAAACCATTTTTAGCGTGACGTCTGTGCGTGTGTCTGTCTGTCTGTCTGTCTGTCTGTCTGTCTGTGTGTCTGTGTGTCCGTCTGTCTGTCTGTGCAGATTTTGTATCCACTGTAACTAAAAAACTAATGGACCGAATTTCACAAAATTTGGTAGGTAAGTCACTTGTGGGCGGGGCTGGTGCTGATTAGTTTTGGGTACGATTCGGAATAAAAGAACCCGCCTTTTTTTGCGAAATGGCCCGCAAAAGCTTGTATCCACTCTAGCTGAAAAACTAATGGACCGAATTTCACAAAATTCGGTAGATGAGTCACGTACAGGTCTCTCTGGTGCTGATTAGATTTTAGTACGATTCGGAAAAAAATAACCTGCCTTTTTTTGCAAAACGGCCCGCAAAAATCTTCAAAATCTAAACTAAAGAACTAGGTATACTCAGATATATCCATTAAATGCCCGTTTAATACGTAATGTTTAACGACGAAAAGAATAAGACCAACCCCATTACACTAGGACTAGCCGTTCTCGAGATATTTTAGTTTTTCGTACTTTCCCTACGCCACCTTTGAAAATAAGCCCGGTTACCGAATGAGAACGAAAATTGAATAAAAGTGAAATAAATTTAATTAAAATAAAGAGAATGTGGATATAAGTCTGCAGGGAAAGTCATGTGCTGCCCACATCAGATTTTTATATTTAGACTTTTTCTCGGTTGAAAGGCCGTACATGTCGATACCTATTTTAATATTCCACCTCAGGGATGAAACTGCATGACAGAATTTTACGCTCGATTTAAAACTTTTTTCAAATTGGAAGTAGATCAACCGTTGAGTAAATAAACCTTAGATTTAATGAATATGCAGCAACTTGTATAGTTTAGAAAATTGAGGTAAAAAGAGACAAACTAACTAAAGTTTGCATTAAATGCTGGTTTTGCTTCTTTGAAAATGTTAAACATACGACACATATTAATTACATTTTGTTATTGCACTTTTAGTAAACTGCCCTGCTGGTACGTATAAAGAAGATGTTAGTGAATCGTGTATTGAATGTCCAGTAGCAAGCTACCAGGACGAAGAAAGGCATTTATCTTGCAAGCCTTGTCCTATAGGTTATACTACACATCAAATAAAATCCAAATCAAAAGATGACTGTAAAGGTAATATATTTATCGTTTTATAATTGCTTCGCGTTTTACTAGAAAAATAATGTATACTGTAAAAAATAGCAAATAGCTATTCTGTGGAAATAAAAAAAATTTTTGTTATATAAAAAATTAAGAAAACTTTCTGTATTATTTTAACGCTCCCTATTGCTCTTTTTATGGACCCCCAAACTACTTTGACTAGGATTTAGATTTAATGTAAATTGCAAATAATTACTGTCATGAATGCACACGAGCTCTCTGTCTGTACCATCTGTCTGTTCCCTTGGATCTGAAGATTAGGAAGTAAACCCTTTGACCACATTTGGGTCTTCCAGATCGCAGAAATATTTCTGATCTACATTATTAATTATTATATGACCCCTATAACGTAACATAATTACTTTTCCAGTTCCAAACAAAACGCAATTAATTGGCGACATTCTAGAACCCCTAAAGAAACATATCTGTGTCCACGAATTGGAAAATTCACTATTTTGAATCCAAAATATTATATATTGATAATTATTGCATGGCATAATAACTATTATGTGACAAGGGTGTTCAAGGAAATTATACTTAATTTTCCATGATTCTTCTATTCATGAATGGTCTTTCAGATCTCAGAAAGATTTCTGATCTTCATTATTAATTATTATATGACCCCTATAACGTAACATAATTACTTTTCCAGTTCCAAACAAAACGAAATTAATTGGCGACATTCTAGAACCCCTAAAAAAACATATCTGTATCCACGAATTGGGAAATTCACTATTTTGAATCCAAAATATTATATTAATAATTATTGCATGGCATAATAACTATTATGTGACAAGGGTGTTCAAAGAAATTATACTTAATTTTCCATGATTCATCTATTCATGAATATTCATCAATTTGGTGAGATTTTGTCAAAATCGCTAGGTTGGTGATATTTTGCCAAACAGCACAAACAAATAGGGAAGTTTTTTTTATATAGTATCCTAACAGCTCGACCACTGATAAAAATGGTATTTTCTTAGCGTGACTAACAAATACAACCATTAAATAATCCGATACTTTGATTATAAACAGGTCTGATATATGTTGTACGGTGGCCCTTTTCTTATTTAAAATTTACGTATCGTAGTTAATTTTAGAAGAAACTACAGATTTTACCGAATCAGTTTCATATATTGTAATTTCATGTTTTATTACTATAAGAATAGGTCTAATACTGCGACTGTATGTGTTCTGAGTTGAGACATGCTTTTCTACAATAATATGAAATGCATATAGTTGCTTATTAGCTTTATTGCATGCATATTACTTATTATTAGCTGCATATGTTACTTATACAATAATATATGCAGCTAATATTGTCATTTAATTTAGCGAGATACTTCAGGATGATGCAACAGAACAAATGTTCAGAGTTCAGACATGCTTTTCTACAAAAATATGAAATGAATGCAACAAATATTGTCATTTTATTTAGTGAGATCCTTGTGGATGATGCAAACAAATAAGTGTTCTGAGTTAAGACATGCTTTTCTACAATAATAAGAAAAGATAATATGCAGCTAACATTGTCATTTTATTTAGTGAGAACCTTGTGGGCTTTTCGTGTCATTAAAGAAAATACATTTCCTACTTTCCTCAGTGAACATAGCGCGTTTTTAACACTTTCCAACATAGTTGAAAAGTGTTCATGACTTTGTTCATTCTGTTTGTCTGTCCGTTTGCACGATAAATGTCGCAAAAATGACTTTATCAAAATGAAATTTTAGTATGTCGTTTAGACTGTCTGCGAGACATGGGAATGTAAATAAATAATCATCCAATTAGTTTTGAATTGAACCCTGGTTGAGAAAGTGAAATACACTAAACCCTATGGGACCTAATTTTTCAAACATTTTTTAAGCGAAGTTAAAATTCACAAATTGCTTCGAAAAGTTTAGAAAATATTCAAATTATCCCATAAAATATACAAAAAGAATTTCAGCAAAATATGTTCGGTAGCTTTTAAAATAAAAATTAAAATAATAATTACAAACATATTGTATGAAGAGATCACGCCACCCGCTTCAAAATAAAATATGGCATCCATCTTTTTACCCACTGTAAAAATCGTGATTTTTAAAGTTCTTTTAAATTTATATTTAGTGTTGCATCCGTCCTAAAACCGCTTTATTTTTGCGTATTTTCTGTGCATCTATATACTGCGTCAACGCAATTACAATATTTTTGAGTTTAAATGATCATCAAACTTTGATTATTTCTACAACGAAGCCTAATATTAACGTATGCAGGATGTAAGCACATCAAGCTGTAAGATGAGTTGTAAAGGAATTGTCGAATTTTTTTAACGCAAAATTATTTAGCTTTGAAGTCCGGAATATAGCCGATATGAATAAAACATTCATTGCTTTTACACAGAGAAGCAGACGATTTTCTACTATTGCCGTTTTCGTTGAAGTTTTAAGCATGGAAATAGAAAGTACTTTTACCTCCACGGTTTTAAGTTTTTAAGTAAAATAAATTATTGTAGTATTGTGATAATTTAAAAAATATCACCGCTGAATGAAAGGAATGGAATAAATGTTTCCGTTCGAAAACCACTTTATTTTTGCGTATTTTCTGTGCATATATATACTGCGCCAACGCATTTACAATATTTTCGAGTTTAAATGATCATCAAACTTCTAAAACGAATTATATCTACAACGAAGCCCAATTTTAATGGATGCAGAATGTAAAAAGGGGATTGTGAGATGAGTTGTATAAGAATTGCTAAATTTTTTTCATCCAAAATTGTTTAGTTCTGGAGTCTGGAATAAAAGTGATATGAATGAAATATTCATTGCTATTAGATAGAGAGCCAGACGATTTATATTTCGATGACGTCATTTGAATAAAGTGACGATGAAGTTTTGATGTTTTTTTGATGAAGTTTTAAGTTTTCAAATATAATAAATTATTGCAGTACTGTGATAATTTAAAATATATCAGAGCTGAATGTAACGCATTTTAGAGATGTTTGAATAAAATTGCATTTCAGTTGGAAAGTGTTTCATAATCAATGTTTATGCATGATTGATCTTACATGTATATATTTAATTTTTCCCAGAAAATCTTCAGCTCCTACTGTGCTATAGTAAACTTTGGAAATTGTCTCGAATGACTTTTCAAATAACTTACTGGATGTTTTTTTTCAGCGCCTTGCAAATCCGGAACGTACTCAACCACAACTTTTGAACCCTGCCTTGCTTGTCCTTTAAGCACTTATCAAGAGAAGGCTGCCAGGAAAGATTGTAAGAAGTGTTCATTAGGGTTATACACGTGGAGAGTTGGATCCAATTCTTCCAGTGATTGTGTTGGTAAGTTGAAATAATGGAATAAAATAAATAATAATGCACTAATACAACAAATTTGACGTGAGCAGCACATGATTTTCTCTACGGTCTCAAATTCATTTTCTCCTCCTTTCTCTTATAAAACTTTAAATTGAGTTTAATAGCACAAAATAACATGGACCAATAAATGATATTACATTGAATTTGCAGATTTATTTCAATTTTCGTTTTCATTCAGCGACTGGACGTATTTTCAAAGGCGATGTGGTATAAATACGAAGAAACTAAAATATCTCGAGAACAGTTAGACTTACAGTTGTGAGGTCGATCTTATTTTTTTTGCTATTAAAAATTACGTATAAAACAAGAATTTAATTGATATATTTGAGCATACGTAGTCTGCTAATTTATATTTTGACAATTTTGGGGGACATTTTGCGAAAAAAGACAAGTTCCTTTTTCCCGAATCGTATCAAAATATAATCAGCACCACAATATCTCATAGGTGACTTATCTACCAAATTTTGTGCTATCTGGTCAATGATTTTATCAACTAGAGTGGATATATACTCTTTTGCCAGTCATTTAGCAAAAAAGGTGGGTTCCTTTCTTTCCGAATCGTACTAAAATCTAATCAGGGTAACCCAAAAGTGACTTATTTACCAAATTTTGTAAAATTTGGTCCATTAGGTTTTGTGTTAGAGTGGATACATACATTGTACAGACAGGCAGACACACAGGCATACACAGACGTCACGCTAAAAATAGTTTTTTCAGATTTGGGGTGCTCGAAACGAGTAGATCCGTCGAAAACCCGAGTTGTGATTTTCGACACGATTCTAATACTTTCCTTATATATTATCATGTATTGTAGGGAAAGTAAAAATACCTGATTACTTAGCTAAACAAATCGGCAATTTATTTTCACTGAACTGTATTCTTAAAATTTATTATTATTTGCGTGCATTTAGATTTAAAAAACAGATTAAGATAGTTATTAAAATGCCATTAGAATTCTTAATGATTAATATTCAACATTTGTTTACGTGGGAAAATATTCTTATCTAAAAACAATTTTTCCTTCACTAATGTTAAATTAATGCATTAATATAAATTTTATACTTCTTACCGCAAACTACCAGTTTATATCTTATTTAAGAGTTCGATCTGTTAATGAATTTCAGTAAGTAATATCCAAGGAAGTTTTAGATTGCTTCATCTCTAAACAAGAGCTCTGCCGACTGAGCTACCTGTGTTCATTAAAAAAATATCACATTCTCTTCCCCTTGTTTTGAGACCAAGACTCTTTGGTCCTCAACGAATATACATTTTATCACACACACTCCGTCACTTAGTTTTGGTCACACAATCTTTATGCGATGTTATGCCAGGATCAATAACATCGCTCTGGCATCAGTATAAAGTCTTACTGAAATACTCTAATCTTTAACCTATTTACTATATGAACCTAATAACTCACGGATTTATGAGGGAACCCGCATAATTTCAATTCGAAATGTGTTAATTGTGTTTTATTAAATACAAATACTTTTGTGAAAGACGTGGATATTGGTAGGACTCCTTTTAGTGTGAAATGAACTATTTAATTCATTAAATAGTTTTTTTAGTTATTTTACATTTTTTATTCTAATTTCCCCGCGCTGAGCTAGAGGAAAATATGGTAATTGTAATTTATGAAAGTATAGTAATTGTGATTTGTTCCACTTAATAGATATGTTTCTAACACTATATTAAGCAATATTTTACTTACTTAATATAGTGATGTACCTATGGTGATCGTGATTTAAGGCTGCGATGTAGCTCATGGTGATCGTGATGCATGGCTGCGATTAGCTTATGGTGATGTAGCATATGGTGATGTAGCATATGGTGATGCAGCTTATGGCGATGTAGCTAATGCAGCTTATGGCGATGTAGCTAATGCAGCCTATGGTAATCGTGATTTAGAGCTGCATTACATGTAAAAACTTCATGTTCTTTTTGATCTGGGCTTTTCCCGTGGGGAAGAGCAGCACGTGTAATAAGGGTAAATCCACGCAGGGAAGACCGTAGATAGATACACTATATAAGGATATCTACAAGGGATCTCCTTAGGATATTTACGGAGAAGACCACACGGGGAAGTTTGTTGCATCTAATGCGGCCTGTACAAGGCCGTTTGCATATTCGTGTTGTCTGATCTAAAATTTCAAGATATTTAAAGCCGACTATGTGGTAGGACAGAAATTGTTAATGTCGTAGATTTCCCAAAAGTCTGTCAGATAGCAAGTTTTTTTTTTCGCTGCCATTATATATATCAGCTATTCCATGCTGACGAGCGCATGATACGCGCAAAAACGGTCTATGAATGCTGTTATCGGCAATGGGAGGGTATTCCTAACTTTACATACATATTTAAGCTTACAATAGAATATAATTTTGTTTTAATGGTATGTATTAAATATATGTTAGAATTCAAGACATCCAGGCTACTACTTGTAATGTTCTGTTTTATTTAGTTTTTTTTTTGTTCTTTGAGGTAATCATATATGTGATGTTAGTAACATTACTGTAAGAAACAGGCAATT